>JAINUW010000403.1:0-250175 GCA_020205615.1 Panax quinquefolius | reverse complement strand
AAATCGAGTTTAAAAATTTACAAACCATATACCCGGATCATCCTTTATGCACAATTATTAATTAAACAAAAGATAAAGAATAAATCATACCCTTGAAGATCGAGCTTCCTCGCACAAGTTCACCTCAAATCCTTTCGTTCAATCTTGAATCCATCGGGTTTAGTTCCTTCCTTTGATCAACGTTAGTCACCCAAATGTTTGGCCTCTGAGGTGATCCACGAAGAAGAAGAAAATTCAAGAAGAAGGGTGGTTGGCTAAACCCTAGTTTTTCTATCTCTATAGAAAGGTGTACTCCCAACAACTTGGAATTATTACGTAGTTGTTAAAGTCAACAACCCCTACCACCCATAATAAGACTCCTCTTATTTATAGATGTGGGCAACCCACCTTAACAATTAAGGAATTGGGTTTTAATTAATTAATTCTTTTAATTAATTAAACTCCCTAATCTTATTAGGGATAATTAATTAAACTCCTTTAACTAATTTTCCTTCGTAATCCAATTAGGAATAAATGAGAGTACTTATATTAAATTAATTCCTAAACTCTTTTAGAAATTAAAATAATAATAATTGTAATAATATTAATAAGACTCCTCTTATTAATTTATATTTAATATTTCTAAAATATTAAATAATAAATATTAAGCTATTTAATTTATTCTATCACCATAGATTAAATTAAATATACATAACATATTATTACGATTATGCCATTTACTTCTTAAATAATTATTCTTCCTTTTATGGTGTGACCTTTTAGGTTCTCCATATTAAACCTATTAATGAATAAATCAATTAGAACAATTCTAATCTTATTTAAATAAATAAATTAAATAATTAATTTATTTAAATAAAGAATATTTATTCTACATAGGGATAAGTGTAACGCCCCAAAATAGGTATACATCACCCATTAGGAGTTGTCAATACATAAGTACGAAAAGCAACTACAACTTTATTATTACAACAAAGTAAATGGCGGAGTTTAAATACAAATATTATCTTACAGACAATATTTATACTCAAATAAATCCTCATCACATTTATTGATACATTATTTTACAAAAATGGTGAGGACTACTAAACAATCCTTTCTAAAACCTTCATTCCATACAGGGCTGCATTACTCGCTATATTCTCGCCTCCAGAGAAGAATGGAACAAAAAGGAAAAGGGTGAGCTTAACTAGCTCAAGTAAAGAATATTATGACTAAGATAATATACAACAAATTATCGTTAGTCTTCAACGAGGAAAAATTTAATAGAATACTGATAGGCAACAAGTTTTCGAATCAATATTACATGCACGGAAATAATAATTCATAGAAGAGTTAAGTAGAGAATGAAATCTACTATAATCTATGAATTTAACAGGTCCATCATCAATATTTTATCCTCAGTAACATCAATCAATATTCATCTCAAATCAAATATTCATCTTTGCACTACATGTGCCAAAGATATTCATCAATCGGTCATATTCATCTCAACACCTTTTGCTTCATCTTTGCACCACAGGGCCAAAGATATTCTTGAAATCATTCATCTTTGCACTACGGGCCAAAGATATTCAATAATATCATCATTTAAGGCGAGGATGATGAAAATATTTTTAAAGAAACGAATCTAGTGAAACAAAAATGACAAGGATTAAGGATTAAGGATTCGTACTTTGTTTTATCCATGTCAACAATACCTCAAAAATAATCATAGTGGTGTAAAATTCAAGAATGATCAAAACATGGATACAATCGAAGCTAGTATCCGAATAGATATTTTGAGACGAAAAGAAGAAATTTTATTTTTGATTGAATAGTCTTGAGTATCGTGAATAGTCTTGGTATCGTGAATAGTCTTAGATATCGTGAATAATAACTCAGAGCACAAAAGATAGAAATTCCACAAAAAAAACATCTTCACGCTTAATGAATAGTACTTTCGTGAATAGTAACTCATGAATAGTAACTCATGAATAGTAACTCGTGAATAGTAACTCATGAATAGTAACCCCGACATGAAAAGTTCCAAATTTGATAAAAACTTCGATCAACATTTCAAGATAATGATATTGAAGAAATAATATCATTACGAAAAAAATAATATCCCTTACCTCGAAAGAATCGAGACTTGAAGGAAAGGTCGGAGTGATCTTTGAATGAAACTTGTCTTGAGCAATGAACTCTCAAAGTATCTAAATACTCACAAAATACGCTCGATAATATAGAGAAGAGAGAAAACTTTGTTTACGGTGTGATTTTCAATTCTAACTTAGCCCTCTATTTATAGGAAAATGTTAGCCCACCAAAGGCGACTTGACCTGCTACTACGATGGCTTTACTTTTACTCTTACTATTGCCACCCACCACATTTGAAATAAAATTCAGCACATTTCTTCACCAACCACAAGTGGGGCCCACTCAATTCTAGAATTTTCCACCAAAATCAATTATAACCCTAATTTAAGATCAAACACCTCTTAAAATTCATAACAAATCATTCGTGCATTTTAACGGTTCAAAATTTGTGGACATATACTCAACTTATGTATGTATAACATACCCAAAAATTACCACAATCCAACGGTTGGGATTAAAATTATAACCCCATGAATATATCTCAAACCCCCGATTTAATTTTAATACCTCCATACTGATAAAATCTTGATAAAACACCTCAACAATAATTTCTTCATTTATAACCACATAAATAAATCCATCATTTATATCCACATAAAATAAATATTTCTTTATCATATGAATCAATAATTAATTATTCACAAATAATATTACGTAATCACAATTATAACAACCAGTAGTTCCCGTGGAAAGAGGGCTTTCCGATAAGGATTTCTCCTTCTTGGCGCAATTAGGTGACCAAACCTCTCCTTGACAGAACTTTCTAGACATTGCCAATAATGCTATCTAATAATATTATTCAAATAATATGAATTATTGATCGATAATGGAGATAATCTGCGGTGACAATTATTGAACAACAATAATATAAAAAATATCAACGCAAAGAATTATTGAATCAATAAAATAAAATATTGAGCGATAACTCATCGTGAAAATTATTGAGTAGTGCCTTCTTACGTAAGGATCAATAATTCAACAATCTTTGCATGCAATACCGTGTGCTCTTTATGCAACCATGCGTATTCTTGTATTTTAACCACCTGCATTCCAATGATCTTAATTGGTAACAACTACTGCTTATTTTAACTAACTTATATTTGTCGTTTTCTTCATCCAATCGCTTTTTCGTTATGGGGCCCACACACATTTAACTGCAGCATGCGAATATTCCCCGACGCATGCGAATATTCCACGACCAAACGAATATTCCCAACAAAATGAATATTTTATAACCACTTGCTTATTTTGAAATATTTGCGTATTTAACCCTAACTATCCACATTAATCAAATCAACCCTTACTATTTCAAAATAATAAATAAAGGAAATTCCTTTTTATTTAAAAAATTTGAGGTCTTACAACCTCCCTCCTTATGAAATTTCATCCTCGAAATTGGCGTACGTACTGTGTTTCTCGAAAAGGTGAGGATACCTCGCTTTCATTTCGTTTCCAATTCCAGGTCATTTCCTCTATAGCATGATTCCTCCACAAAACTTTAACTTGTGGTATGACCTTTCTTGCGTAGGACATGCTCCTTCCTATCCAAGATCTTGATAGGTACCTCCTCATATGTTAAGTCTTGGCTATCTCGTCCGGGTTCTAACTTCAATAACGTGGTTGGTCTTTCACATATTTACTGAAGCACGGATATGTGAAACACATTATGAACACGAGACATACTCGGAGGTAACGCAAGTCTATAGGCTACATTTCCTACTCGGTCCAAGAATTTGAAATGGACCAATAAATCGCGTGGATTGAGCTTTCCTCTCTTCCCAAATCTTGTAACTCCCTTCCATGGAGCAACTTCATGACAATACATGATCCCCTACATTAAATTCCACGTCCTTTCGATGAAGATCCGCATAACTCTTTTTGTCGATCTTGAGCCGCTTCTATCGTTGTCAATTATTTGGATCTTTTTTGGTGAGTCATACGTCTTAACTTGGGTCCCAACAATGTTGCTTCACCCACCTCATCCCAACATATTGGAGAACGACATTTTCGTCCATATAATGCTTGAATGGAGCCACACCTATACTTGCCGATAAGCTGTTGTTGTAGGAGAATTCCACCAATGGTAAATACTTATCCCAACCGCCTCAAGTCAGGACACGTAGTCTTAATAAATCTTCAAGAGTTTGAATAGTCCTCTCGATTGTCCGTCCGTTTGGGGATGGTATCTTTAACTAAATCGCAAATCCGCGCCCATAGCTTTTTGCAAGCTAACCCAAAATCTTGAAGTGAATCTTGGGTCACGATCCGAAACTATGGATACAGTGCATGCCATGCAACCTCACGATCTCATTTACGCATATACTAGCAAGACGTTCAAGGGAATAAGTCTCCGTATCGGCAAGAAATAAGCGGAACTTGGTTAATCTATCAACAATAACCCAAATAGCATTGATGCCTTGAGAAACCGTAGGAAGACCCGTGAATCTAAATCCATGGTAATGTGTTCCCACTTCCATTCCGAATCTCAAGTGGTTGCAACGGACCCTTAGGTACTAGATGCTCGCGCTTTACACGTTGGCAAGTTAAACACATCGAGATAAACTTTGCAATCTCTCTCTTCATATTATTCCACCAAAATGTATGTCAAGATCACGATACATTTTAGTACTTCCAGATGGATTGCAAATGGTGTATTGTGTGCCTCCATCATAATCTTGTACTTCAAATCGAGTCGTTAGGAACACAAAGTCTAGAGTGGACTCAAGTATTCCTTCTTCATCAATTCTCGCTTAAATAGCTCCTTCTTGTACTTTCTTCTTCATACGCATCGGCTCGGCCCGGATGGCTTGAGCAACCTTAACTTTTTCTATTAAAGTTGGCTCTATCGCATTATACTTGACATCATCGCACTTTCGTTCCCGCATATGATCTTCTACTCAATGCGTCGCCTACCACGTTAAACTTTACCGAGGATGGTATTGAATAGTGTGGTCGTAGTCTTTCAATAGCTCGAGCCAACGTCATTGCCGCATGTTTGAGTTCTTTTTTGAGTGAAGAAATATTTAAGGCTTTTATGATCCGAATATATCTCCACTTTCTCCCCATATAGATAGTGCCTCCATATCTTTAGCGCGAAAAGCGATCACCGCTAACTCTAGATCATGAGTAGGATAATTCCTCTCATACTCTTTAAGTTGTCGCGAGGCATAAAGCTATGACTTTCCCACGTTGCATGAGAACACATCCTAACCTTTGCACAAGCATCATCAGAGATAACAAATCCATCCGAACCAGGATGGTATTGTTAGAAAAAGTCTTAGAAATAAGTCTCCTCTTAAGCTCTTGGAAACTTTTCTTGCATTCTTCATTCCAAACGAATTTTGTATCCTTCCGAGTTAAATTTGAGTTAATGGAGTAGTGATTCGAGAAAACCCTTCCACGAATCTCCGATAATAACCAAATAAGCCCAAAAGCTACGTACTTGATCCACCACCGACTTTGGTTGCTCCTAACTTTGTATTGCTTCAATCTTCGGCCGGATCAATGATACTCCATGTTTTGACACCACATGCCCAAGAAAGGCTACTTCCTCAAGCGTAACTCGCATTTCTTCAATTTGGCATATAGTTGGTTTTCACGAAGCCTTTGAGTACCAAACTTCAAATGGTGCTCATGATCTTCACGACTTTTGGAATATATAAGGATGTCATCAATAAAGACAACAACAAACCCGATCCAAATATTCTTTGAATACTCGGTTCATCATATCCATGAAAGCCGCAGAGCATTAGTTAGTCCGAAAGACATGACTAAGAATTCATAATGCCCATCTAGGAAGTTCTGTCAAGGCGGGTCTTTGGAATATCCTCGATTCTAATCTTCACCGATGATATCCGAGCGAAGATCGATTTTGAAAAGAATTGTGCCTTACAAATGATCAAACAAGTCATCAATACGAGGTGGAGGATACCTATTCTTGATGGTGACATGGTTCAATTCCGATAGTCAATACAAAGTCGCATACTCCCGTCTTTCTTCTTTACAAATAAAGCAGGAGCACCCCAAGGAGATGTACTTAGGGCTAATGAAACCAATGTCCAACAATTCTCAGTAGTTGGACCTTTAACTCTGAAGTTCAATAGAGCCATTCGATATGGGGTTTTAGAAATGGGCTTTGTACCGGGTTCAAGATCAATAAAGAATTTAACTTCACGTTACGGGGTGACCAGGAAGTTCTTCAAAAAAACGTCAGAAAGTCAATAACAACAGAATATTATTCAAATTTGGCGTGTCTTTATTCAAATCCATAACATGGGCTAAGAAAGCTTGACATCCGCTTTTTCAATAAACGAATAGCTTTATGATTAGATATGATAGTGATTGATTTCAATGGTTTAGTTGCTTGAATTCGTACAACACGAGTTGGTTAGGAATATGAAAACTAACAACCTTACGAAAATAATCAATTTTGGCATGATGAGTAGTTAACCAATCAATCCCTAAAATCACATCAAAAGCAAGTATCTTTAAAGAGATAAGGTCACGGTAAGGTGATGGTGCCAACTTGAATCAAACAAGATTTATAAGCGAGTGGATGTGATGAAAGTTTCTCCTAACTGAGTTTCCACGAGATAGGTCAAAGTCAAATTTCTCCTGGTCAAGTTTAAACGTTGAGCACATGCAGGAGAGATAAATGAATGGGTAGCACCCAGATCAAGTAAGGTATAAACTTCGCAAGAATTTATAAATAGCTTACCCGTGATCACCTCGTTTGGGTTCCTCGCATTATGACCAACACAACAAACGCTCTTCCGGAATCGTTGACTTTGACTTTTACGGACGATCTTTTGAGTCACCGTCCCCCTCATTGAACTAGGTTTCGCTTCTGCACAATCTCGGCGATATGTCCTTCCTTTCCACAACTATAGCATACCTTGAACTGCTGTGGGCGGTTTGGACCGATATGTCCCTCTTTTCCGCATTTGTAGCATATGACCAAATGGTCGTTCTCCTCCCCTTAGAACCGATTCTTTGTCACGCAAGACGTCTTCACATAGTCGTTATTAAATCTCCTCTTTTAAAATCTCCTCCTCGACTCGCTTCTTACATTTTCATGACCATGATTACCACCAGTGGGTTACCATTTCATCCAGTCTGTTTTCTTTCTCATGCGGTTATCATTATTCTATTGGTATCGCTATCTACGATGCGATCCACGGTTATGGTCCCTCGATTGGCCGTACTTTCGTTATCTCGCTCTAATAATTGAGCCACATTTTACAACATCTCGAATAAAGAGAAAGTTTATGAGAAATGAGATCTTGGCGTATCTTAGGGTTTCAAACCTCTAAGAAACATCCGCGTCATCGTTCCTCATTCTCCACCAAATGAGGTGCAAACTGGATAACTCGCAAACTTTGCCTCGTCTTCGAGACAATCGTATTTGTTTTGCTCTAATCGATGAACTCCACTTCCTTCATATAGCGAACACTTTCGGGAAAGTATTTGTCATTAAATAGTCTCTGAAATGTCTCCCAAGACATCTTTGAAAAGCGGCCGATGGGTACGCTTCCACGACTCCCCACCCGATGATCCGCCTCGCCACGGAACATAAAGGTGGCGAATGGAACCTTCTGTTCTCTGTGCATCCCAAGACATCAATATCTTGGTAATTTGTTTTGACCCATGTTTCCGCCATGATCGGATCTCGCTTTCCCTTAAATTCTCGGTGGTCCCAACTCTTTGAATCGCTTGTTTGTGACAACCCGTGAATTGCTATCATTTCTTCCACGTATTTTGAACACGAAGTCTCCCTCGCGTCGATTTTGCATGAACTGCAAAAAGCTTCTAAACATCCCCTCGTTCATCATCTCGCTTTCGATGGTGTTGTTCACGGGAGGAACATTGCCCGACCTATTACACGTTCTCCTCGTTGGTAAATGCAGCATCTCCACGGTCTCATTTACTCCATTTATTAATATTCTCGATCGACATTCTCAAATAATCATGTCATAAAACAAGGGTTAATTAAGGAAATCAATATATCACATAATATCCCTATATACTGACCAACTAACAAATAAGCTTAGGTAGGACACACTAGCAAAGGATTTACTCGTCTCTCCCCTCCTAGTTCTATTTCTCGATCTCCGCCAGAGATCATATCCCTAAGCTCTGATACCAACTGTGACGCCCCCAAAATAGGTATACATCACCCATTCTGAGTTGTCAATACATGGTACAGAAACAACTACAACTTTATTATTACAACAGTAAAACTGTGAGTTTAAATACAAATATTATCTTCTAGACAATATTTATACTCAAATAAATCCTCATCACATTTATTGATACATTATTTTACAAAATGGTGAGGACTACTAAACAATCCTTTCTAAAACCTTCATTCCATACCCCCAGGCTACGTACTTCGCTATATTCTCGCCTCCCCACGAGAAGAATGGAACAAAAGGAAAAGGGTGAGCTTAACTAGCTCGATAAAAAGAATATTATGACTAAGATAATATACAACAAATTATCGTTAGTCTTCAACAGGAAAAATTTAATAGAATCTGATAGACAACAAGTTTTCGGATCAATATTCGCAATGAAATAATAATTCATAGAAGAGTTACGTAGAGAATGAAATCTACTATAATCTATGAATTTAACGGTTCATCATCAATATTTTATCCCAGCTCATCAATCAATATTCATCAATCAAATATTCATCTTTTGCAAATCAAGATATTCATCGATTCATCTTTGCAACACATTGTTCATCTTTGCCAAAGATATTCTTCAACACTGTTCATCTTTACTACTGGCCAAGAAATCATTCATCTTTGCACTACAGGCCAAATATATTCAATAATATCATCATTTAAGACCGAGGATGATGAAAAATATTTTAAAGAACGAATCCATTGAAACAAAATGACAAGGATTAAGGATTAAGGATTAGTACTTTGTTTTATCCATGTCCAACAATACCTCAAAAATAATCATAGTGGTGTAAAATTCAAGAATGATTAAAACATGGATACAATCGAGCTAGTATCCGAATAGATATTTTGAGACGAAAAGAAGAAATTTTATTTTTCTGTGAATAGTGTCAGATATCGTGAATAGTCCAGATATCGTGAATAGTAACTCAAACACCAAAAGATAGAAATTCCACAAAAAAACATCTTCACACTTCATGAATAGTACTAGTGAATAGTAACTCGTGAATAGTAACTCATGAATAGTAACTTCGTGAATAGTAACTCATGGATAGTAACCCCACATGAAAAGTTCCAAATTTGATAAAAACTTGGATCGACATTTCAAAGATAATGATATTGAAGAAATAATATCATTACTGAAAAAAAAATATCCCTTACCTCGAAGAATCGAAGACTTCCTAAGGAAAGGTCGGGAGTGATCTTTGAATGAAACTTGTATCTTGAATAGCAACTCTCAAAGTATCTAAATACTCACAAAATACGCGATAATATAGAGAGAGAGAGAGAAAACTTTGTTTACGTGTGATTTTCAATTCTAACTTAGCCCTCTATTTATAGGAAAATGTTAGCCCTACCAAGCGGACTTGACCTTGCTACATGATGGCTTTACTGCTACTATTGCCACCCACCACATTTGAAATAAAATTCAGCACATTTCTTCACCAACCACAAGTGGGGCCCACTCAATTCTAGAATTTTCCACCAAAATCAATTATAACCCTAATTTTCCTATCGGACACCTCTTAAAATTCATAACAAATCATTCGTGCATTTTTAACGGTTCAAAATTTGTGGACATATACTCAACTTATGTATGTATAACATACCCAAAAATTACCATTAATCCAACGGTCGGATTAAAATTATAACCCCATGATATATCTCAAAACCCACGATTTAATTTTTAATACCTCCAATCGATAAAATACGATAAAACACCTCAACAATAATTTCTTCATTTATAACCACATAAATAAATCCATCATTTATATCCACATAAAATAAATATTTCTTTTATCATATGAATCAATAATTAATTATTCACAAATAATATTACGTAATCACAATTATAATGACGAAGTAGTTCCCGGAAAGGGGCTTTTAGATAAGGATTTCTCCTTCTTGGCCAGCAATTAGGTGACCAAACCTCTCCTCGACGAGAACTTTCTAGACATTGCCAATAATGCTATCTAATAATATTATTCAAATAATATGAATTATTGATCCGATAATGGAGATATGTGCGGTGACAATTATTGAACAACAATAATATAAAATATCAACGCAAAGAATTATTGAATCAATAAAATAAAATATTGAGCGAGAACTCTTGTGAAAATTATTGAGTAGTGCCTTCTTACGTAAGGATCAATAATTCAACAATCTTGTAATACCGGTAAAGCTCTTTGTGTAACCACGCCAGCGTATTCTTGTATTTTAACCACCGGTATTCCAACAGGTCTTAACCATAATAACTACGCCGTTATTTTTTTACCAACTTATATTTGTCGTTTTCTTCATCCAATCGCTTTCAGATTATGGGGCCCACATGGGCTGCTTGTTCGCATCGTAATATTCCCCACAGCATTTGAATATTCCACGACCAAACGAATATTCCCAAACAAAAATGAATATTTTATAACCACTTATTTATTTTGAAATATTTGCGTATTTAACCCTTAACTATCCACATTAATCAAATCAACCCTTACTATTTCAAAATAATAAATAAAGGAAATTCCTTTTATTTAAAAAAATTTCGGTCTTCTGATAAGCCTCCCTAGCGATCAACGACTTTCCGGATAATATAGATTTCAACATTAATCATAAAAGAACCTTGAGTAAATAGTTACTGCACAATTCAATCCTTCCACCATACAATGTCCCAATTAAATATAAGACATGAATTCACTGTCAAGTCTTATTTTATTTAATTATATATATTTCGATTCTTAAATGCACAACTCAAATAATGCAAATTAGAAACTCCTTTCTAATTTCATTCGCCGCCAAGGACTACTTTGGGTTGTCATTTATCGAATCACATAGGACATTTCTCTTTTTATTAGAAGTGGTAGATTCTTTATTGATCATACATTATCTCCATGTACAACTTATTATACCCAAGCATACCTTTGATATACCCTAAGGGTCTTAAGGAATAAGTCAAAGTATAACTCATCGTACACAAGAAGATACTTATGATGATCTCAAGTCCAAGGATCACTTGATTACTATCACTACAGAATTCCTATTGACGAAGGCAAATAAAACTCCATTAGGTATTCCTTAGCAAGCCAATGTTCGATTGAACTTATTCTCTAATAAGCACCTACATACTTGCTTTAGTGTCTCCACACAAATGATCATGAGATCAATCATCCTCATCCAATGAAAGCAAGCAACGATGTACTAAATTTATCCGGATTCACTAATCCCCAATTTAGTAATCCAACGATTGAGAACTATTTTAGTTTTAAGCTTTCTAAGAATTTAGATCTCATTAGAATGATCATCATCATTATTCTAAAAGCATTGCTTAAAACTATGGGTTTATCACATATTATAAAAAAGACATCATGTAGATAATTCAAAGCCTTTAATAAATTAATACCTTTTATTAATAAATGAATAAGATTGTTACAAAGTATATGCTTTATCATCAAACATGATTGGTTTGTGTGCATACTACTTTCAATCTCCCACTTGCACTAAAGCCAATCGCCATTATATCTTATACTCTTCTTCTCTAAGTGACGATTATCCTCAACATTGGATAAGCTTTAGTTAATGGATATGTAATGTTGTTCTTGAGAGTCCACCATCTCTATAGTGATTTCCCATCTTTCAATGATTCTTATAATCAAATGAAAGTGCCACAACACATGTTTAGATCCAAGATGAGACTTAGGAACTATTCTGGTTACGTAATGAACTTTTAATCCAAACAATCAACTTGCGACTTCATTTATAGCTATATACTTTGTCTTTATCACTAAACCAAAGAACTCTTTCTTTGTTTGGAACCTTTCCAATTCAACTTTGCACCACCGCTCAAGGTAACCCTTTACCTTAAAGTGGATTTTTTCGTCGTCTTGGTCTGTCTCCGAAAAACTTGAGTCATTAAGCCCTCTAGTTTTAATTAAGACCCACCATGAATATGATCACATCCTTAGTGCCGGTTAAGCACTTTAAGATGTTTTTCACTGACTCATAGTGAACTTCCCCAAAATATGACTGATCAACATCAGGTCTCGTACATTTCATTGCATACATGATTGTCACTCATGCGACATCTCTTTTCAGGAGACTATTAAGAGAGATACACTCCATAGCTCATCGACATGAGACATCTCTTGGAGTTTGCCATGCTAAACGACTTTAGCATCAAATGAATATACATTCCTTGGGTTAAGTCGAGCATCCTCTTGAATCTATCTATATAGATTTTATCCCCAATTAAGATACTCTTCCCAAATCATTCGTGGAGGAATTTTTAGACAACTTTATCTTTACTGATTGTAGCATTGGTATGTCATTCCTTATCCGTAGTATATCAACATATAATATTAGGAATGTCACAACGCTCCCACTGATCCTTTTGTACACACTAGAACTCTTACCTCATCGTACGCAACTCTAGATCATCATCTTCTATGATGCGTACCTCATCATCATCATCTATGATGAATCCATACCTCCTAGGTATCTTCGGTACTATTCTAGATTTACGATTCTATTTGTGGTAAAATAGATCTATCTACAGGTTCCTCTTATTTGACTTATAGTATTTTGTGGTTCTTGAACTCTTCAAGATCTATTATCCTCCCACTAGCCCCTTCAATGATAAACACATTTATCTTAGAAGTTAGCGTGTTTCGCAACAAACACCTTTTGCTAAGTAGAATTATAGAACATATACCCTAAACTTACTTTAGGATGTCCCACAAATCGACACTTGTCAAATCTTGTCCCAAGCTTATCCTTTTGAAACCTTTTTCACATAAGTTGGAACCCTTTATCTTAACATACTTTAAGATTAGAATCCTCCCCATCCATAACTTTTATGGAGTCTTGGGGCTATGGATTTTGAGGTTACCATTTTCGTAGATATGTCTGACCATTTCTAGGACATTATCCTGGAAGGATACTTTGGAATGTCGGTAAAATCATTATGGACCGCACCATGTCCAACAAGGTACGATTTTCATTCAAATACATCAATCAATTATTGCATATCGTGATATGTCCATTATGAGAAAACTATTTGAGATGATCTAGAAACTTATTGCACAAGTATTTATCCCTTGATCTAATCAAAGAATCTTAATACATTGCCAATTTGTTTCACTTCTGAATTGTTTGAACCTTTCAATTAATTCACACTTGTATTTCAACAAATACACACATTCAACTCTTTGAATGATCATCTCCTTTTCTTATACTAGTTTGTTCAATTTGCAAAATATATTTTTCACGTAAGTCAAGTATACAAAATTTATTAAGTAATATTCCAGTTCTATACAAGACATTATTATTATAAATAGAACAACAATTGTTCTTAATTATAATACCAAAGATTTCATTGTCCAACAATAAAATGGAAATAATGTTTTCAACGAGAACTGGAATACAATAACAACTTATTGACTTAATAGATTTGCCCGTAGGCATTGCTAAACAATAAGTTCCTATGGCTAATGTAGCAACTTTTACTTCATTTCCCACACATAAGATTATTTATCTTTGTTTAGCTTTCTACTTCTGCTTGGTCCCTTCATAAATCTATATTTATGATAACCAAAGTCGGTATCCTATACCCAAGTAGAACCTTGACTTAAAGAAAATTTATTTCAATCATGAACAAAATCAGATTATTATGTAAACTTCACTAAGCTTCTTTGGTTAGCCTCTCACAAGATGCTTCTCGCAGCTTTCTTTCGATTAGGTCCGGGCTTATTGCGGTGGAAGCAAACTCCTTTGCTATCCGTGACGCTTTTGTTCTTATTATCCTTTGTTTTTGCCTTTCTATTTACCTTCTTTGAATCATTCTTCTTTTGAAGATCCTTTGGCCCCTACCAAGAAGACTTGATCTTTCTTGGTTGGAAAGTGACTCTCAACATTTTTCAACATGTTAAGCAAATCAAGGCGATATCTAGCTTGTTCATATGAAAATTCACAACAATTGTGAAAGGAGTCCTGAGTGAGTGCAAGATCAAATCTTGGCTCAACTCTCCATCCATGACAAAAAACCAGTTGTCCTAATTGATCAATCAAATTGATTATGTTAAGAACTTTTTATTCAGCATCTTTATAGTGCCATTGGCCATTCTAGATCGGAAGAGCTCCTTAGATATCTGATATCTATCAGTCCTACTTTCCTCACCATCAACTACTTGACGTGCAGGAGTATAGTAGAAGTATCCATAGTTTCAGTCTGACGCTGAAGCTTGTTACTCATGGATACGAGCATGATGCATTGAGCTAATCATGCATCATCTTGCCACTTTCTAAAAGTAGCAATCTCTTCCTCGAGGGCATTGTCTCGCAACCATTGCGGGGATAGGCGTATTATGACATAAGATAGCTTTTCAACTATGAGAACTATTCTCAAATTCCTTAACCAATCCGCTTTAATTCGGCCCAGATTAATTTAGCATCTAATATGCTTCGCAATGATAGTAATTTTAGACATTGTAAAATTCTCAGAAATGAATTTGTAATTAACAACATTTTAACATACATTCTTTTATTAATTACCAAAATAAATTAGGTCTTGTTTTAAATTGGTATCTCCCATTATTTTCTTCAAACTATATTACCCTCAATTATATAGTTCGGCAAAAATCTAATTAAAGATTTGCTAGTGAGAATAAGGATCCCATTTCAAATGTATATAGCCTTGTGGGTGACACAACAAACTATATATAAATAAATAGGTAGACAACTTTTGTCAATTACATCAACTATGCAACTCCTTTTCTTTTGCCTCTTAGATTATTTTGATCAAGTGGTGGCACATCCGAATCAAAATTATCCAAGTTAAGTCCGACCTAGCACTCCATATATTCAAAAAAGAAAAATATCATCCTTGTGGTGACACAACAAAACATTATTGTTCAATTTTCTTTATAAGCATCAAATGTGATAAATTAACATCTTAAATACTTAATACGTGCCTTGTGGTGACACAACAAACTCATATTAAATATTTAATACTCTATTAATTTTATCATGCTAGAAGGCGACGTTCGATATTCCAAATATCTTTGAACGCTTAGGACTTAATATAAAAATTTGAGGGGTTTGTTATTAATTTGTCTCATCTTATTTAGCGCGCATGCACATATATATATAAAATACGCGTCATATTAATGAACATGTGAAGCATGTTTGCATAATATATAATATATATAGTATAAGCATGCACATATAGAATACTATATTCTACCCGGGATTGATTATGGACTTTTATTCTAGTTTGGTTCACTAGAGCCACCAAGTGAACCAAAAAGGTCAAACCTGAGGGTGCAAGAAATAATATTTAAATATAACTATTACATTTAAATCCTGCTCCATTACAAACGGGTCTTCAAGCGCTCCTTGTTCCTTGATCTCCAATTCTTCAAAATTAATTCTAACTATTCCTATTACAAAACTATTTAAAATAAATAGAAACCTTGATCGTGAAATAAGGGAAGTACATAGAGGGAAATAGAATTTACATTAAGAAAATTAGAGAAGACGAGGCACGCAGATTCCATTTAATAAAACCCATACATTCATGCATCCAACTAAAATAAAATCCAATCGCATTTGGTCAATAGTCCATAATCAATCCCATTTATTATCATACACATCATCATATGCATCAATAAATTACATTCATCTTATGAATAATAAACATTTAATATATATATTGATATCATTTAATGGGCAAATTTAGTTAGTATAAAATCTATTTTTGAATCAAAATAAACTCCTTTATTTTAATCCAAATTTAAATCAAAATAAAACTATTTTATTTTAATTTATCTAATTTTGAATAAAATAAACTATTTTATTTTAATCAAAATAAACTCCTTTATTTTAATTAATTATGGAATCCAATTCCACATAAAAAAATCTTTAATTAAAATAAACTCTTTTATTTTAATTAATTATGGAATCCAATTCCATGTAAAAAAAAAAATCTTTATTAAAGGAAACACGGATATCTTTCCTATTCATAAATAAACTCCTTTATTTTGAATAATATGAAATCTAATTTCATATCTAAATAAACTCCTTTATTTAAGGAAACATGGATTCTCTTTCCTATTCACAAATAAACTCTTTTATTTTGAATAATATGAAATCCTATTTCATATCTAAATAAACTCCTTTATTTAAGGAAAGATGGATTTACTTCCCTATTCACAAATAAACTCCTTTATTTTAGGAAAAATAAAATTCAATTTCAACTCTAATTAGTTATCATGGAATCAAATTCCAACTCTAATTAGTTAGCATGAAATTTAATTTTAAAATTAAAATAAATCTTTTATTCTAATATTAAAGTAAACCTTTTATTTTAAGATTAAAATAAACCTTTTATTTTAATTATAAAATTATTAAAATTAAAATAAACTTTATTTTAAATTAAAATAAACTTTTTATTTTAATTATAAAATTATTAAAATATTATATATATATAATATTACGGTAATAATATATATATATAAATATACATTCCTTTTTTTTTTACGTGATTCACGGTTTTGTCTTTGCGTGATTTTTCACCAAATTGCCTTGAAATCATGCCTTAAAATCCGTGCCTTGCAAAATAAAATTTCACCAAATACCTTTTTTTTTTTTATTCAATACTTGATTTCTTTTAAAAATGACTTCATGTATCCTTTTAAAAAAAACAAAAGACAATAATTATTTACGTGGTTAATTTTGGTTTGTTTTTTTTTTTTTTTTAATAAATTTTATACAATAAAATTATGCCCAATTAAATTGTTCTAAACACATATCAATATACATATCAAATCAAATAATTAATAATTTACATAAAGGTTTGGCTCGATGCCATTGTTAGGTTTGTAATATTCATAACGAATCAAATTGCATAAAAAGTGCTGAGCGTGTAAAATCGAGTTTAAAAATTTACAAACCATATACCCGGATCATCCTTTATGCACAATTATTAATTAAACGAAAAGATAAAGAATAAATCATACCCTTGAAGATCGAGCTTCCTCGTGTACAAGTTCACCTCAAATCCTTTCGCGTTCAATCTTGAATCCACCGGTTTGGTTCCTTCCTTTGATCAACGTTAGCCACCCAAATGTTTGGCCTCTAGAGGTGATCCACCAGGAAGAAGAAAATTCAAGAAGAAGGGTGGTTGGCTAAACCCTAGTTTTTCTATCTCTATAAAGGTGTACTCCCAACAACTTGGAATTATTACGTAGTTGTTAAAGTCAACAACCCCTACCACCCATAATAAGACTCATCTTATTTATAGATGTGGGCAACCCACCTTAACAATTAAGGAATTGGGTTTTAATTAATTAATTCTTTTTAATTAATTAAGCTCCCTAATCTTATTAGGGATAATTAATTAAACTCCTTTAACTAATTTTCCTTCCTAATCCAATTAGAAATAAATGAGAGTACTTATATTAAATTAATTCCTAAACTCTTTTAGAAATTAAAATAATAATAATTGTAATAATATTAATAAGACTCATCTTATTAATTTATATTTAATATTTCTAAAATATTAAATAATAAATATTAAGCTATTTAATTTATTCTATCACCATAGATTAAATTAAATATACATAACATATTATTACGATTATGCCATTTACTTCTTAAATAATTATTCTTCCTTTTTATGGTGTGACCCTTTAGGTTCTCCATATTAAACCTATTGTGAATAAATCAATTAGAATAATTCTAATCTTATTTAAATAAATAAATTAAATAATTAATTTATTTAAATAAATAATATTTATTCTACAATAGGGATAAGCCTCCTAGCGATCAACGACTTTCCGGATAATATAGATTTCAACATTAATCATAAAAGAACCTTTGAGTAAATAGTTACTGTATCTGATTCAATCCTTCCACCATACAATGTCCCAATTAAATATAAGACATGGAATTCTTGTCAAGTCTTATTTTATTTAATTATATGTATTTCGATTCTTAAATGCACAACTCCAAATAATACAAATTAGAAAATCCTTTCTAATTTCATTCGCTTAGCCAAGGACTCTTTGGGTTGTCATTTATCGAATCTCATTGGACATTTCTCTTCTTTTATTAGAAGTGGTAGATTCTTTATTGATCATACATTATCTCCATGTACAACTTATTATACCCAAGCATACCTTTTGATATACCCTAAGGGTCTTAAGGAATAAGTCAAAGTATAACTCATCATACACAAGATACTATGATGATCTCAAGTCCAAGGATCACTTGTCTTTACTATCACTACAGAATTCCTATTGACAAAAAATAAAACTCCATTAGGTATTCCTGAGCGAGCCACGCTCGATGAACTTATTCTCTAATAAGCACCTACATACTTGCTTTAGTGTCTCCACACAAATGATCATTAGATCAATCATCCTCATCCAATGAGCAAGCAACGTATGTACCAATCTATCCGAATTCACTAATCCCCAATTTAGTAATCCAACGATTGAGAACTATTTTAGTTTTAAGCTTTCTAAGAATTTAGATCTCATTAGAATGATCATCATCATTATTCTAAAAGCATTGCTTAAAACTATGGGTTTATCACATATTATAAAACAGCATCATGTAGATAATTCAAAGCCTTTAATAAATTAATACCTTTTATTAATAAATGAATAAGATTGTTACAAAGTATATGCTTTATCATCAAACATGATTGGTTTGTGTGCATACTACTTTCACTTCTATTGGCGATAACCCCGGTGAGGAGTCAAAACGTTATCTTACCGGCTCAACAAGATGATATCGCGGCATACCAACAAGTAGTCCAATCTCAGATGTAACCTTGAGCAACGTCTACTTTCAACTCAAATCGGCGATAACCCCGGCGAGGAGTCAAACGCCATCTTGTCCCTTCAACATTAGCACGTCATCTCAACACTTCATACATACATACATCCAACAATGTCCCACAAGAACCAAGGAGTGACAATCCCGAGTGACTATTACGCGTGGCAGTACTTTGGATAAAATTTGAAGCTTGAAGACCATGGGCATAGACCCCTCTTCCTGACTTCGTACAACCTCTAATCTATGTCATTGCGTAAGTCTCGACACAAGCAGTCTGAAGACGGCCAGATATACCTCGTTCGGATGCTCGAATTGAATTTTTGCAAGTTTGAACAGACATTACAGTGCATGAGTGCATGTACTACGAGATGACGGGACCCATGAGGCTCGTATGCACCACAACCAGCCACAGGTGTACCTACGGCCATCTGTCTATATATACAAGCTTTGGGGTCAGCTATTTGAGGAGGAGAAGGAGAGAAAAAGGCGAGGAAGCCCTGTCCATTTTACTCTGTATACACATCTTTTGAGTGTTTCATCATCTTTAAACACTTGTTAGCTCACATATAGCTATCTTTTATCCGGTGGGAGCTGAGTGTTTATCCATTTAAAGTCATAGAAGTCTACTTTGGCAGCCCACTGTAAGCCTTCTCCCATTTTATAAAGCCTTCTTCTCATATTAGCACACACTGTTATACACATCGAGAGTCGTGTTGTTTGTGTTTGCACGGACTTGATGCATGGTTTTCATTTACATGCGTATATATATACTTATATATGTATATATTTTATATATGGACTAACATTATCGAGTTATGCCCCGATTGAGCCTTGACTTCGGTCTGGAGCGTTTATTTGCTTATATACTTATATATATAAACTGTGGTCAGACTCTGTCTGATGAGCCTAGATTTTACATCCGGTGCGTTTAATTGCTTTTATATATATACATATATATAATTGCTGGTAGACATATCTGATGAGCCTAGATTTTACATCTGGAGCATTTAATTGCTTTTATATATATACATATATATAATTGCTGTCGGGCATATCCGATGAGCCTGGATTTATATCCAGTGCGTTTACTGCTTTTATATATATATATATATATATATATATATATATATATATATCTACATTTCATGTCAGCTTCGAGTTTACTTACATGGCCATTTACGACTTTTATTTACATTTCGTCTCGCCTTTTGTTTACTTAAGTGGCGGGTTGATCTCTTTACAACTTTATTTACATTTCGTCCCACAGAGTTTACTTACGTGGCGGTTGATCATGCTCATATATATATGTTTACAACTTATATATATATATATATATATATATATATATATATATATAACTTCTACTACTTTCCATACAAATTGCGATGATCATGTGAGCGAGGAATCACGTGATTCTGATTCGATCTCATCAATCTAGATTCGATTCCCATGATGGACATTTTTTAGTCAGTAAGCAACTCATACATTATTTTACAAAGTCTCGAATTTCCTTGGATGGTCATCATTCCCATAAGGAGTTCAAAGATCATTGCATACATTATTTTCTCGAGGATGCTTCGCATCTCAAAAATAAAGGCAAATAAGCCGAACATTTAGTAATAAAATGGAAGTATCAAAGGCCTCAATTACTATTGAACACAGGGTTTGAAAAACCTCTTTTACAAAACGTCATTGGTATATCTTGTTTAAAACTGATTAGGTGTGAACGAGGTACAACACTACTTCCAAATAATTGCACATTGATCCATACACACACACACACACACATTCATATAACAATTTTTTTGAAGAGTGGTGGTCACCATGGTAACACGGATGTCAGGGGTGCCTAACATCTTCCCTCCGCATAATCAAGTCCCCGGACACAAAATGAATCTCGGTTTCACACACCCGTCTAGCAGTGTCAAATCACTGGGTCAATGTGCAAACCTTTTTCGGTTGCGTTGGTGCAACCAGTTAAATACACCAACTGGCGACTCTTAAAGTCAAATCATCGACATTATGCATGTCAGACCTTTTTCACTTGTTTTTCAAATAAATCTCACATTAACATGAGAACACCAAAGAACAAGTAACAAAAAGGGACACTCAAAAATCCCGACGTCGACAGGTGGCGACTCTGCTGGGGACTCTAGTAAGAGGGCTTAAGTCGCTATTACAAGCTTTTCAAAATTGTTATATGCTTGTGTGTGAATGTTACATTTATATTTCTGATGAATGTGTATGGATGCATCTTACTTACTGCATTGCTAAATATCTATCTGTGATATTAGTGCTTCGCACATGTCATCATTTTGCATAAACAGTGAGACACGTTGTATGTAAATGTATGTTGTGTGGTTCCTCCATCAGGAGGCTATCTTGTCGGTGTTTGATTACTGGACTCGCAGGAAGAATAATTCCGGCGAGGCTCAGGAAAGGTACCACCTAGATTCACTCCAGTTGAAAGACCGGATTAACTTCCCGTCAAGTAGATTGCGATGATCTGGGAACCTTCATGGCAAAAAGCCGTGAGAGAAACCCTAGGATAGGTCAACCTCTGATAAACCAAACGCGAAGGAAAATCTCTTCATACTTTCCATTTTCAATTACTTGTAAAAGCATTTACTTGTAATTTTATTCCATGTTCATCCATATGTAATGGAAAATATGAAGAATATATGTGCATGCATGATATGTAATCAATTAACAACCGGTTTTGCAGGACAAAATTCCTAAAATGAACATGTTATGATAACACTTTTATTACCCTAAGACTAAACTACGTAAGTCTTTTGTAGGGAAGCAATTGGGCATGTTACCCGCTCTAAATCCAAAAAGGCCACAAGCCTACAGCCAATCATGTCTTCTTCCGAACAGTCTAATCCTGTTTCCCGAGAAGAATTTGACGGATTGAGTAAACAAATCACAGACTTGGCTGTTCTACTGAAAGAATTACACTAGTCTACTCAGGGTACGAAGATACCTACACATATAGAATCCTCTACACAAAGAGGAGTTCATGGTCTGGAAAAAACAATTCCATAACCTCAGTTGGATACGACCAACAAAGACCCTGAAAGCACCCATCTCAAAGGAGATCCAGACACCGGTGATATCAAGAAGAAGGTCCTTCAAATGGAGGAAACTATTCGCGTTCTCAAAGGGATTGGAACACGTGGTAGTGTTTCATATGCAGACCTTTGCATATTTCCTGGCGTTCATTATCCAGAGAAATTCAAAACCCCTGATTTTGAGAAATATGACGGATTAGGGGATCCTTACATATATTTAAAGGTGTTCATTGGAGAACTCAGATCTTATGCAGAAAATGAAAAGCTCAGAATGCAGCTGTTTTAGAAAAGTCTGACTAGAGAAGCCCGTTCATGGTATACCAGATTAGACAACTCAAAAATCCATAGCTGGGAAGAGCTGGCTCACGCCTTCCTCACTCAATACAATTTTCAATCTCAGATGGCTCCTGACCGGTACCAAATCACCAAGGGCAAAAAACGGTCTAATGAGTCATTCAGAGAGTACGTTCAAAGGTGGAGGCGCCTTGCTGCTCAATTTATTCCTTCCATGACTGAATCAGAAATGGTCATGACCTTTATAGATGTACAGGAAGATCCTTTCTATGAAAGAGTTCTAACTGGTATTAGCAAACCATTCTCTAAAATGATCAAGCACGGAGAAATGGCTGAAATGGGATTGAAGTCCGGTAAAATTCAAGACCTAGCCACTCTTAAAGCTGCTGCTGAGCACATCCAGTCCGGATCTTATGGAAACAACCCCTGGAGGGTCCATAAAAAGAAAGAGGAGGATGTTTCCTTGATACTACAAGGAGAAAAAGGCAATCAAAGCATGCCTATGCAGAGGAGAAACTACTCCCCTTTTCCAGTACAATCTTCAAACCCTTCATTTCCTAAAAGTGGAGAAGTAAAGCGACCTCGAACGTTCACAACCTTAGGGGATTCGCTCGAGAATATTCTTGCTCTTCTTACTGCTCAGAAGAAAATTACACATCTTCTTCCACCAGCCAACCCTAATGGAAGGGGTTTTAATGCTACTCAGAAGTGTGCTTATCATGCCGGAGCACCTGGACATGATACTCAAGATTGTTGGGCCTTGAAACACAAAATTCAAGATCTAACAGACAACGATGAGATCGTGGTCACTAAACCATATCAACCTCATGTGCAAGATAACCCTCTTCCTCAACACAAAGAAGAAGAGGTCAACATGATTAGTTGGAGCACTATACAAGGTTCCAATTCTAATGGCAAATTATCCCAACCCATCAAAGACGGTGTTGACAAATGGGATTATACAAAGTTCTAGTTTACCATAGAACGAAAGATGAATGCTCTTTGCAAAAAAATTGAGCAATTGGCAGAACTAGTGACCCATCAGCATCAAGTCACACGCCAATTAATCAGGCAAGAGCATGCCTATCTCCTCCCCTTTGTTGTGAATGCTCCATCACCACCTTCAGAAAGCGAAGCTATGGAGGATAAGGTTGCGAAGAGAGAAAGTGCTAAAACCCATCGAGATTTTTCCAATCAAAGTGAATTTACTAAACAAGGAACTCTACCAATTATCAGCTTTAATTCAAAAGTTGAATCGGCCAATTTCCATACTCTAGAAGTGAGTAACACACAATACCATTCTATTGGAGCGCCACTTCCTGTACCCAAGATTTCTGCCGAGGTTATGTCGGCCACTCAAGAAATGATGTTAGTAGGTCATCAACCTGGACAAGGGCTTGGTAAGGATCAACAGGGTATTAAGCACCCTATCCAAATGTCCAGTCAAATTGGAACAGTCGAGCTAGGCTATTCTGCCAGTTCCAAACACAGGAATCCTCATAAGCACAAGCAGGTTCCTCAAGCTTCCACCGCACGATGATTTTCTATACCTTTACCTCATGAGTTGATGCAATCTCCAGTAAAGGTTCCAGTCCATGTTGTGGCTATGCTGTTTCCGAAACCACTGCCAATAAAAGCTAAAGAGGTGTTAATTCCTGATCCCGAGGTGGAAGAAAAGGAACAGAAACGTAAACATGACCTTGCCTTGATGATGGCAGGCATCCGCGTCATTGTTCATGTTGAACATACTAATAGATACACCCCAGACGATGATTGCCCAAATGTCATGGTTATCATTCAGGAAAAGGAGGACACTAACGATCCTTCGATCACAGTAATCCTTCAAGACTTTTCCCTCGACAATTGGAGCAGAACTCCATGACATTTTTCGACGAGGGTAAAATGGGCAGAAAAATCCCTCTGCCATGTAGATAACTTTAATTACCTGCTTTCCTTTATAGTACTAGCAGTTATTTTATCAAGTACATGGTACCACTTTTGTATGATCGAACAGTTGCATATATTAAGTGAAAGCATATTTTGTTTCAGGACTCTGAATTTAGATGTGCCTATACTTGTTGATGAGGTTCCTTCTCTCCACACGGGTTGTAACTTTGATGCAAAGTTGGACTCAAACTTGATGGATATACAAGGGGACATTGAGACACCTCATGAGATTAAGGAATGGGTCACAGACAAACCCAAACCCAATCTTGATCAAACCACTTCATTCAATCTCAGAACCTTAGACAACCCTAAGCTAATCCAGATTGGTTCAGACCTTACCACAAATCAGTGGAATGATATGGTTGCACTGTTAACCCAATTCCAGGATGTGTTTGCATGGTCTCATGAGGACATGGTGGGTTTGTCTACTAACATTATTCTTCATCGCCTTCCCATTAAAGAAGGATTCAAGCCAGTTAGGCAAAAGCTCAAGCGATTGAAACCTGAGGGGAGGTTAAAGGTTAAAGAAGAAATTGTGAAACAATTTCAGGTTGGCATCATCATGGTGTCTACATATCTGGAGTGGATATCCAACATTGTTCCTGTGCCTAAACCAGGGGGAAAGGTGCGAGTCTGCGTGGATTATCGGGATTTGAACAAAGCTTGCCTTAAAGATAGCTTTCCCGTGCCCTTTATCCACATTCTTATTGATAATACTACTCAATACGACATGTACTCCTTTGCTGATTGCTTTGTGAGGTACCATCAAATTATGGTCGTTGAGGAAGATCGTGATAAAACTGCTTTCATCATGCCTTGGGGAACGTTTTGCTACAGACAGTTGCCATTCGGCCTCATCAACGCCGGGGAAACCTATCAGCGAGCTATAATGGCTCTTTTCCACGATTTAATGCACAAAGAGATAGAGATCTATATGGATGACATCATTGTCAAATCCCGGAAGGAGGATGACCACTTAGACCATCTTAGAAAGCTTTTCAATAGGTTGTGTAAGTACAACTTGAAGTTGAATCTCGCCAAGTGCGCCTTTGGTGTTAAGTTAGACAAGTTGCTAGGCTTCCTAGTCAGCCACAAAGGGATTGAACTGGATCCTACTAAAATCCAGGCCATCAAGGAAATGCCCATTCCTCAGACAGAAAAGGAAATACGGGGATTTTTAGGAAGGATCAACTTCATTAGCAGATTCATTTCTCAACTCACAGCAACCTGTGAGCCAATCTTCCAATTGTTAAGGAAGAACTCCTCCATGAAATGGAATGATGAGTGTCAGAAAGCCTTCCTCACATTCAAAGAGCAAATGATTAACGCTCCTGTTTTGGTACCTCCCAGGGATGATGTTCCCCTATTCATGTACCTGTCCATTAATGACAATGCTGGGGCAAAAAGACAATAGAGGTCAAGAACGAGCTATTTATTACCTTAGCAAAAGATTCAGCATCAGTGAACACAAGTACACTTATTGTGCTTTAGCATGGGCTTCCATGAGGTTACAGCATTACCTCCATGGTTACACAACCCATCTCATATCCCGCGTGGATCCTCTCAAGTATGTGTTCAGCAAACCCATACTGAATTGTCGACTGTCCAGATGGTAGTTGATCCTACAGTAATTCGACATCGTCTATGTGACGCAAAAGTCTGTCAAAAGTCAAGGAATTGCGGATCAACTGGCCGTTGCACCTGCAGGGGATTACAAACCCTTAGAAACATACTTTACAGATGAAGGCATAATGACAGTTCAGCTACAACATCAGTACGATACATGTCGTACGTGGAAAATGTATTTTGATGGAGCTGTTAACTCAGAAGGCTCTGGAGCTGTAGCAGTTTTAATATCCGGTACTAGAGATCAAGATCCGTCATTTGTCAAATTACAATTTATCGTTACTAACAACCAACAACCAGTATGAAGGTCATATCATGGGCCTAAAACTTGCCCGTTAAATGGGCATCCAGCGGTTAACTGTCTTTGGGGATTCCGAATTGGTAATCAAGCAATCCACAGGAATCTATTAAACCAAAGAATTACATTTGCTGCCTTACCATCGACAAGTTTTATAGATGGCTTTAGAGTTCGAAGAAATCTCCTTTCTACACATTCCTCATAATAGGAATGATTTTGCAGATGCATTAGCAACGTTGGCCTCCTTGGTTTGCATACCTGACAATGAAAACATGCCAATCATCACGTTTACGCTGCAAAAAGCCCCAGTCTATGGGAATTACGTTGGAGAAGTATCAGATGAGATACCTCCCATCCACAACCCTTGGTACCAACACATCAAGGAGTATCTACGAGATGGATCTACACCCGCTGAGGCGAGCCTAACTGAGAAGAGGTGGATTCATCGACTTGCTATGAAATTCTACCTGAGCGGAGATGCAGGACTAGGTCTCCTCAGATGTCTGGATAAAGACCAAGCTCAGAGACTCGTGGATGAGATCCATGGTAGAGTATGCGGCTCTCACATGAGTGGACCCCTACTTGTCAAGAAAATTCTCAGAACGGGACATTATTCGCTTACACTCAAAGCTGACTGTGATGATCACGTTAAGAGGTGCTATCAATACCAGATTCATGGGAATGTTATCCATGCCCCTCTAAGGGAACTCCACAATATGAGTTCGCCATAGCCCTTCTCAATGTGGGGAATGGACATGATCGGGCCCATCGAGCCCCAAGCCAGTAATGGACATCGATTTATATTAACCATGATCGACTACTTCACCAAATGGGTAGAAGCAGCTTCCTTCCCCAGGGTTACTAAAGAAGTCATCATTGCTTTCATCAAAAACAATGTTGTTTGTCGATATGGACAACCAGAGGTCATTGTGTCAGACAATGATAACAACCTCAACAACAAAATGATGGAGGAGTTATGCAGAAAATTCCAAATCAAACACCTCAACTCTGTCATCTACTGTCCAAAGATGAATGGTGTTGTTGAAGCGGCTACTAAAAACATCAAAAAGATCATACAGAAAATGTTCGCCAATCACAAAGGATGGCCTGACCTCTTGCCTCTGACTTTATTAGCCTACAGAACTTCCATGCGTACTTCCACTGGGGCAACCCCCTACTCATTAGTATATGGGATGGAAGAAGTGCTCCCCATAGAAGTGGAAATGGAATCCCTCAGTGTATTGATGGATGCTCAGTTGGGTGAAGACCTATGGGTACGTGACAGTTGCCTCAGATTTCGCTCCTAACAAGGAAGGCCCATTTATTGTCAAGGAAGTATTGACAAGAGGTGCTCTCAGATTGCAGGAAATGGATGGCGATGAATTTACACAACTTATCAACTTGAACACCGTGAAACGGTACTATGTCTGAAGTTACCATCAAACAAACATCCTGGTTTTGATCATCAAATCACCAGTCATTCTGTTTTTGAACCCTTTCCTTTTTTCACACTCCTCTGCCCCTCAGGGAAACATACACTTCAAACCAGTAGCCTGGTATCATTTTATTCTGAACCTTTCTTAATTTTGGTTATCCTGAAGACGGGATTGAACCTTTCTCAATTTTGGTTATTCTGAAGATAGGATTAAACCTTTCTCAATTTCGGTTATCCTAAATACGGGATTTAACCTTTCATAATTTTGGTTATCCTGAAGACGGGATTGAACCTTTCATGCTTGCAGTTTATCCTAAAGATGGGATTAAACTTTCTAGGCTTGCAGTTTGTCCTGAAGACGGGATCAAACTTTTTCCAAACTTGCAGTTTATCCCCATTATGGGATTAAACTTTCTTCTCCCCGCAGTATAGCCTGCACATGGGATTCACGCTTCTCTTCAGCTGCGATTCGTCCTGAGGGGCGAACTACATCGACCTGATCTCCATGATATCCGGGGGTACGTAGGCAACCATATTCTATATGGCCCGATCGCAATAAAGAAAAACAACAAAAACATTTTTGCCCTTTCTATACAAAAACAACAAAAATACTCCTACACCCATCTGCCTTTCTCATTCAGCTTTGAACCTCTTACACCAGGTTCGAACTACGCAGACTTGATCTCCTCTTCATAGAGTACGTGGCGTGACCATTCATGGTGCGATCTAACCCTACCAGAGCAAAATACTTGTCCCACGATCTTTGGGGATCAACTTTTAATTCACCACATTTCATCGATTTCAGATCAAAGGGATGGAATTACCCAACCTCTTCTCACAAATAGAAGATTCGGTGACCATCTAAGCTGCGATCGTGCCTAAAAAAGCAATACCAACCCATAAGAGATGGAATTAACTAGGCTTCTCACAAATAGAAGTACTGGCGACCATCTGTGGTGCGGTCAATCTCAGAGAGGAAGATACCACCCTCCTCTCCACTTCTCCATACAGATACCAGTCCCAAGACACCAAAGATGGTAGGGATTTACAGAAATCAATGATCTTATCTAAGAAATCTTGCGATGTCTCAATGTCCATCTATCAAGGATAAGTTCAGAATGCATCAAGATCATAAGGCCCTGAAGAAACATGCAAATATCAAGCAAGTATTAAGGCATAACTAAAAGGGAAGTGAATCAAAATATATTTTCTTGTCATACATAATTCTGTTTGATATATACATATGTGCAGTACATGACAAAAATGGCTAAGCTAGTCTGTGCAGGAAAATACAAAGCTATCTACATATCTGTATATATGCGGCCTATCAGATCTAAATAGCATCCCTCTCTGAAGATGGAGGTAATGCTGCAAGCTCCTACCCAAGGGTATCTACACGAGCTAGCAGATCATAGGCTAACTGCATGGTGGCATAATGCTCATCAATGTAAGCACTCATGTCCGCAAGACTAACAGTCATCTAGGATCTAACGGAAGTACTATCTACGATGGCCACATCCCTAGCAGATAAGGCGGCATCCCGCTCCCCAATCAATGCATAGAAGCAGTACATCTACTCAGGTTGAACACCAATGATCCTCTAGTGTGGTGAAATCCCTGGAATGCCATGCATAGCTATCCTCAGAGTCAAACAGGAATCGCTGGGATATCACGTGGCTGGATGTAATCTCATCCTCTACCACTATGTGCCTTAATCCTGTGAGGGTCATGAATTGTCTGCTCATGTCTCCCATCACCATGTGCATGCAAGGTCTGTCCAGCGGTAGCATCGTCAATCGTGCATACTCCTCCAAAGTAGGAGTTAACTCCTGGGTCCCAAATCGGAAAAACTGCCTCTCCGATACCCAGTGCTCTAGTATACCCTCTACAAATCCTGTGGGAACCTGAAACATCAACAAGGTCATAGTATGCTGCAGCAAATCATCTATGATCACCATGTCAAATGGTGATATACTATCATACCATGAGCGCATACCAACTACCACCACAAATGGTGGGGTATGATCAATGCGGCTAACTGTCAAAGAAGATATCTGTACGGGCCATGGCATAAGACCATCCAGGGGACAATGCTGAATATCTCTGGACATACATACATATGCATAACAACATGCATGATACAATAGATGGCAATATAATATAGGGAATTGAAAATTGTACATACATTCCTAAGTATATCATCATCTAATATATCTCTGTACAGCTAAAATACAGGGAAATAGGGCGAAGCTACCCAACATCTAACAGAGGCCTATCAAAAGATATAACGATAATGGGGCGAAGCTACCCAGCATCTAACAGAGGCTTATCAAAAGAGATAACGAGAAATACATTAGAAAAAGTCAATAGTTTCGATGTCTACATCATCGATCCTGTCCACCTGATGTAACTCCTCCTGAGTCACTGGTTCTCAATCTACAGGGATGTCAGGCCGATTCAAGGGAGGATCTGCCCCGGTAAAGCCATATGGGTCACCTGAGGGACCAAAAGTATCTACCTCTGCAGGATCTCTGTCCAAATGTCGAATGAAAAGATGTGACCAGTCCAGCTGCCGAGTTAATCTATCAATCTGTGTCACATGAGTCAGATCTCTGACACAGGCTAGTCAATCCGTCATCATCACTGATCCTGGAACCATATCCCCCATAAATTGTGTTACGCGGGTCTAATCTCCAATGGTATGAGGGATCCATCAATGCTGGAAAATCTCCTGAGAACAGGGGCCCTCTGACAATGTAAAACCGTTGATCTCGAACAATGGGATGTCAATGACGAGTGACTGCGAAACAGGCCAATAACGCCTTGCAGGAGGCAAGATCGGCATACGGATAACTCCTGTAGTGCTCATAATAGCACACTCTCCTAAAATAGAGCTCCCATCCTCCATCTATGAAGAGAGGAATCCTGCAGGTGGAAATGATGTACTCTACTCCAGTCGGGTGCCCATCCTCAAAACCAACTCCCAAATGCTCTCTAGAGTAGGGAATTCATGTGATGACATCGGCTGTCAATAACTCCAGCTGTAGGTGAAATGATTGAAACCCTCAGGAATAGGGACCTCTGCCAGTATGGAATGATGCCATCTCCATCCTCGTGGATAGGTGTCCAAACCTAACATGCTCACAGGACGCAAACAAGGAAGCCTCTCATATGCCCAAAACTGCCAACACAAAGGCAAACATCTATTGTCAGTCAACACTCTTAACCTATACATGGGAAAAGACAAGAGAAACACTCACCAGCAGAAACGGGTAGAATCCTAACCACGCCTCGATCAAGCCCTGCGATCGCATGCGCATTCCCCTGAGGAAGTAGGCAAAGGTATAGGAACCCCAGTCATAATCTCATATACGGTCCACGTGTCAAGTGGCGCTGATCAAAGCGAAGGACACCGAAGAGGTGTTATCTGCTATGAAGCAGCCCCTAATGATCATCTGGAACAATCGCCGAAGAATGCGAACCCTGACTCTCAAATCATCGGGTATGGGCTCACTCAATAGTCCGCTCATAACATTTATGCTCAAAGGACCTGTACGAATAGTCCTACCCTTGAGCGCCTCCGTCGAAACTCCTAACAAGGATCTATCGGCAGTAGGGGTGATATCCGTCGTGCAAGGCACCGGCTCCCCTCCAAACTCCGTACCTCTGATAAACCGCTAATCCATCGGTGTCATCATCACCTCAAAATCTAGCAAATAGAGTGACTGAGTCTGGTGAAACCACTGCTCAGACAATGCCCTGAGGTAACCCCAGGGACAACGACGGGGTAGAATGGAGAAGAACATCCCAAAGAAAGAATGGATGCTAAACTAGTTCCCTCGAGGCTGTGTGAAGCCGGGAACCTACATAAAATATAGATCAACATCATACTCCTTAACTCCTCATCAATAGGAAATAAGGAAGATTAAAGATCTAACTTCATACCTTGTTTGCGTGCAGGTATACTGAAGGATGCCTACTCAAGTCACCCAGAAGATCATGGGTTTGCCACTTGAATACCTGATAATTCCCTATGGGGAATATATACAGCAGGAGCAGGAACCTCAAACGGTACATCCTCCTCCTTGTCATCGACATTCGGCACTTTAACCCGAATAGGACGTATCACCGCCTCCGCCAAACGACAAGGCTGTCTAACAGAATGACATTGAGGCTCTTTAAAAGCCCTCCTCCGTACACCAGAAGTTGTCTTGCGGGAACTACTCGGCTGATCCAGATCCATAATATCTGGACAGCAAGTCTCCAAATCACCTCAGAAAGGGTGTGGTAATTTCTTACCTGGAGTTTTTTCCAAAATGCATTCTATGATTACATGCTTACATGCATTTTTTTAACATACATCTATAGTAGATTGAAAAATGCATAACTACCCCAATGCATACATTTTGGGAAAATTTAGCCATAGCCCCCTTTGTAAATGGGACTATCCACATGCACATAGGCATGACTAGGTGGTCATTCAGTAGCACACCTATACACAGTCATATACATCCTATATGCATTAATCACATCACAGTAAAAATCCGTAAGTGTAGTCTAATTACCAGGATTATTTTACTTCATGCCTTTACTCATTTGTCCTCAGATAGGATAAGAAATGACAGTAAAAGGTGCCAATTTGACTGTTTCAAAGTCAAATTTTTTCACATCATTATGTTCAGCATGGTTTAATACTAACATTTTCTATGTTGAATATTTTTTATCAAATCATATCAGCATACATATTGACTACTATATGTCTAAATGCATTTCATGTGATAAGTCATTTTCCAACAGATAGAAACTGGAAAAAAAATACATGCATACGTTACCAGGACAGTGAAGAATGCTTGTATGGTGACAGAATATGAAAAAAGTTGCCCGAACTCAGCAGATCTGAAGAAGAGCTCTCAGATTTCCTTCACTGTGCAACATGAAAATGACTTATGAAAGCAATTAGCTGCCTATACATAGGCACGGCTAGCAGCAGGATAACCTACGGCTCCTGCAGGTACACCTGCGGCCCCACTATATGGGTCCCACCCCTCCGATTTGCTCCAATTAAAGTTGCGAAGGAGGTCTCACAAGCTGAAAAGGCCAAATCAGGAATAAAAATGCTACACGATTGAGCGGAATAGCATGAAATCCAGGTTTCTCATCGTCTCAATGGTATTCACCTGAACGCAGGGTATACTATACCAATGAGCTCAGCTTTCATAAACCATCCCCGGTGGGGGTTACAACGCAAAACTATGAAATATTAAACCTCCCGGCGGGGGTTACAACGCCGAAGTTATCAACTTATCTACGTATCCCCGACAGGGGTCACAATGCACATCCTTCAAGAATCTACGTATCCCCGGCGGGGGTTACAACGCAATGCAACCATTGATACACACATCAATGAAGGTCAAGAAGCCTTGACGTCTTGTCAGCCGATGGCAAGTAAACCCATCGAAGCAAGCATCTACGTATCCCGGGCGGGGGTTATAACGCAATGCTACCATTGACACATACATCAATGAAGGTCAAACAACCTTGATAATACACCCAGCAGGGATCCATCCGGTGATACACACATCAACGAAGGTCAGGCGACCCTGACAGCAACAAAACTGTTGGTAGTAACTCCGAAAGGATGAGGGAATATGTTATACACATCCTCAAATAGACGAAGCATTATCCCCACAGATCTCTTACACATAAGAGGTACCTCTATGGAATATAAGCTCATGTCTATGATTCAAGACTTTGGTGATAACCCCAACGTCAACATCCTTAAAGACTTGGATCGCATGTCCAAGCCATCACCGGTTGTCCACCTGACAAGATTACTAGGGAACCGACAATCATTCATGCATTCTACATGCACTTGCAACATGTTGTTGCATATAGCATCATGTTTATCTTGCTTGCATTTCAAGTGTCTAGTATTCTTTATCCTATCCATGCCTTGCATTTCATAAATATGATAAAGAGGGGCATCTGTAGACACTTAAAATTTTTTGCACTCCTATTACTAACATTGCAGGAGGGTAGATTCGTCTTTCGGAGATAACCCTAAAAGACAGCTTACAACCATTCCGGATACTACCGGAAGTTCAGTTCCAACCCGTAACACAAACCGAGAACTTCGTCTCCAAACCGGAACACACACCGAGAGTGTCATTTCCAACCTCAGAGATAACCCCGAGGTATGCAGATCAAAAGACCGGCAACAACACCGGAGAGGACAGTTCTGTCTCGGTAATAACACCACGACGTTCAGTCCCAGTCCTAGAGACAACACTGGGAGTAGCAACTCCATCCTTGGTGATAGCCCCAGGAGATGCCATTGCAGTTCTGGCGATAACTCCAGAAATGCTTGTTTCAAACACATGCAATCAGCTTCAAACACCCTGTCGAGGCACTCACACCTCAGACCCGAAGCTAACAACGGGTAAATAGGAACACCCACAGATGACAATGAGACTTACAAATAAGCAGTCCAATCTCAGATGTAACCCTGAGCAACGTCTGCTTTCCACTTAAATCGGCGATAACCCTGGTGAGGAGTTAAAACGTCATCTTACCGTCTCAACAAGATGATATCGCTGCATACCAACAAGTAGTCCAATCTCAGCTGTAACACTGAGCAACGTCTACTTTAAACTCAAACCGGCGATAACCCCGTCGAGGATTCAAATGTCATCTTGTCCCTTCGTCACTGGCACGTCGTCTCAGCACTTCATACATACATACATCCAACAATGTCCCAGAAGAACCAAGGAGTGGCAATCCCGAGTGACTATTACGCGTGGTAGTACTTTGGATAGAATTTGAAGCTTGAAGACCATGGGCATAGACCCCTCTTCTTGACTTCGCACAAACTCTAATCCATGTCATTGCGTAAATCTCAATACAAGCGGTCCAAAGAAGGTCATATATACCTCGTTCGGATGCTAGGATTGAAGTTCTGCAAGTTCGAGTGGACATTACAGTGCATGACTGCACGTACTACGAGACAACAGGACCCGCGAGGCTCAGATGCGCCACGACCAGTTGCGAGTACAACGTAGTCGTGAGGTATACCTGCAGCCATCCGTCTATATATACAAGCCTTGGGGTCAGCCATTTGAGCAGAAGAATGAGAGAAAAAGGTGAGGAAGCCCTGTCCATTTTACTCTGTATACACATCTTATGAGTGTTTCCTCATCTTTAAACACTTGTTAGCTCACATATAGCTATCTTTTATCCGGCGGGAGCTGAGTATTTATCTATTTAAAGTCATAGAAGTCTACTTTGGCAGCCCACTGTAAGCCTTCTCCCATTTTATAAATCCTTCTTCTCATATTAGCACACACTGTTATACACATCGAGAGTCGTGTTGTGTGCGTTTGCCTGGACTTCGGTCCGTGGTTTTCATTTCTGTCTGTATATATATACTTATATATGTATATATTTCATATATGGACTAACATTATCGAGTTATGCCTCGATCGATTGACCCTGAACTTGATGCAGGAGCGTTTATTTGTTTATATATATATAAGCGTGGTGGAACTCATGCGATGAGCACGGATTTTACATCGTGTGTTTTAATTGCTTATATATATATATATATATATATATATATATATATATATATGTTATATATTATTGTGATCTCGATGAGCACAGATTTTACATCTCAGCGTTTAATTACTTATATATATACATATATATAATTGTTGTCGGACATATCCGATGAGCTTTGGATTTACATCCGGTCGTTCTTTATATATATATATATTTACATTTACATCATACAAGTTTACTTAAGTGGCCATTTACTGACTTTTATTTACATTTCGTCACACTTTAGAGTTTACTTACGTGGCGATTGATACATTTTACGACTTTATTAGTGTTTCGTCCCGCTTTGGAGTTTACTTCATGGCGATTGATCATGTTCATATATATATATATATATATATATATATATATTCTGACTTTTATATATATATAACGCTACGGTTTTCATACAAATTGCGATATCATGTGAGCTAGAATCATGTGATCACGATTGATCTCTTGAATCTAGATTGATTCCCCATGATGGAAATTTTTCAGCTGTAAACAACATGTACATTATTTTACAATGTCTGAATTTCCTTGGATGGCTGTCATGCCTATAATAAGTTCGGCACTGCTGTATATTATTTTCTCGAGAATGCTTCACATCTCAAAAATAAAAGCAAACAAGATGAACATTTAATAATAAAATGGAAGTATCAAAGGCCTCAATTACCATTGAGCATAGGGTTTGAAAAATCTCTTTTACAAAACGTCATTGTTATATCTTGTTTAAAACTGAATTTTTCTATAAATTCAAACCTTATGTATATAGGTGCGAACGAGGTATAACACTACTTCCAAATAATTGCACATTGATCCATACACACACACACATTCATATAACAATTTCTTTGAAGAATGGCGGTCACCGTGGTAACACGGATGTCAGGGGGTGCCTAACAACTTCCCTCCGCATAATCAAGCCCCCGGACCCAAAATGAATCTCGGTTTCACAGCCCCGTCTAGCAGTGTCAAATCACTACGTCAATGTGCAAACCTTTTTCGGTTGCGTTGGTGCAACTAGTTAAATACACCAACTGTCGACTCTGAAAGTCAAATCGTCGACATTATACATGTCAGACCTTTTTCACTTGTTTTTTCAAACAAATCTCACATTAACATGTGAACACCAAAGAACAAATAACGAAAAGGGACACTCAAAAATCCCGACGTCAACACTAAGTTGAAGTTTGGTATATGTACTACATGTTCATGCCTTTATATCACCTAAATGATAAACATTTGGGATTTAGCAGCTGGTCAAACCAGCCAAGTCGAACACATTTTTTGTTTTCTGGGTAACCCAAAAAACATTTAAATGTGTTGTCTGACAAGGTTTGACCGGACATTATATGCTTGATTTGTTGTTGTTATAATGATGTTAGGTAATAGATCTCTGATAAGTGGATTTTATATACACTTATCCGGTATCTTTTACTTGAATTAGTTGCTTATATTCATGTGTCTTAGTTACTTTTCATGAATTTTGTGTTCATTTTGTAGGTTATATGTTTGGGAGCGGTGTGAGCGACTATTGGTAAGGAATCACAAAGAATTGGTATGAAATCGCAAAGAAAAACAAATTAAATATCGTTTGGGCTTTCATGTTCATTTCATGTTTTTGGCTTAGAACTTAGCTTACATTGTAGAGCGTCTTCGTAGCTTTCTGGAACATCTTGAATCATTCTAATCGGAGTTCGGATGCAAGAGTTATGATCTTTGTACCAACGGACGTCGAACTTCGCTGTTTTGGTTAGCCATTTTCATAAAAGTCACTTCCAGCTCAATTTCAACCTTCATCCGACCATAATTTCCGAATCCTCAAAGAATGCAAGTTGTATAGCTCGTCGATATCTTCAATTTGATAGGTGACAGGTCTCGTAAGTCCTCCCGGATCAAACATTATGGCCGTTTTACCAGAGGATACTGTGATAGAAAAATGATTCCGCCAAAGGCTTTTCCTTAGTAAAACCCCACGGGAGAGGGTACCAACTCGAGAATAATACTATAGCCCACCGGCGGGGCCTTGACAAAGCTTAGACCCACGTGAAAGGTAATGCATAAAGAAGTGGTTTTTTGGCCAAATTTGAGTTCGGGAATGATTGTTTTCGATCCAATTGACTCAAGGACTTCCAAGAGGACTTAAAGACATGTAAAAAGGATTGTAAAAGGAGGAGAATAATATGGATTAAGGGAGATTGGAGAGATTGGGAGAGAGCATTCCATTAGATTAGATTAGAGTAAATTAGATCAAAACACTAGTTCTAAATAGTTTTGGAGATTGAAGCAACTTGAAGACCATTGAAGATCAAGAGCTGGAGCTTGAGGAAGATTTAGATTTGCTGACAACAGATTCAATTCTTTACTCTACTCTTATTTTTATCTTGTAATGTTATTTCAAGTGTGGATTCTTAGTTTTAATTCAATGAACTAATTCTTTGTTTGAGATTACAATGGATCTTATTGTGTAGTTTATTTTAATATGCTTCGCTATCAATTATTATGTTCTATCGTGAGAATTGTCTATTGTGATTTGGACTTAATTGTTTAATTGATTGGCCATCAATTACCGTGATAATCTATATGAACTCGAGAGATGAAGTATAGATTTAGCTTTAACCATGATAGCATGTGTTCAGGATTCTATTAGTAGCTTAAACTTGATGAGTGTTAAGGTAGAGTTATGCTTGACACCGCATGTAATCGGATAGAGAACTTGTTCTTAAACATTCTTCAATTGTAATTCACATAGAGATATAGTGGGTTAGTTGATTAAGGTGTTTAATGGATTTCTATCTTAATTGTGGATTGACGTTAATACGGTAATAGTGCATCGAGAGGTAGTTAATACTACTTTAGTGTTCTTGATTAACAATTCGGGATAGAATAATTGATGAGAAGTGTGTTAACTTAAATGAAGCAATAAGTGAAGTTATGATCTTAAATCTCCATAGTCTTAATTTAATTAGTGGAATTTAATAGTAGTTTAATTTATATAATTTGAAATTCATTCGTTTAAATAAGATTGAGTTGGTTACGGGTTAGTACTTGGTGATTTTTATTAACTAATTCTCTATAGGAACGATACTCAACTTATCACTTTATTATTTGTTGACCACGTATACTTGCCTGTTGTGCGTATCACTTTATGAAGATCTGGGTTTTCATGATGAACTTGAAGAACACCTATAGCGACAGTTCTGTCGCTATAGGTGGTCTTTAGCGACGAATTATTTATAAAAATTCTATTTTTATTAAATAATTCTAGAAAATTAGTTTTTAATTATGAAAAATACAAAATAAATTATTAAAAATTATTTTAAGGTCTCAAAATTTGTTTTTAATTATTTTAATTATATTTCATAAATATTTAATATTTTTAAGATATTAAAGATATTTAATTTATTTAATTATTATATTAAATAAATTATTTAAAAATGATTTTAATACTTGAAAAATCATTTAAAATTGTATAATGATATAAGAAAATATTTTAAGTTATAATTAATGGCTTTTAATATTTGGATAAATAGTACATTAACTGTGACGCCCCCAAAATTAGGTATACGTCACCCATCTTGGGTCGCCACTTACATGGTACATAAATTCAAATACAAACTTAATTATACATCTGTCGTGTAACATACGACAATACATAAACTGAGAGTTCTAATAGAAATATTGTCATTTAGACAATATCCATACTCAAGGAGTCCTCATTACATTTATTATCACACTATTTAACAGAATAGTGAGGACTACTAATGTTATCTTGGGACCATCACTCTTTCCCAGGCTACGTCCCTAGCTATATTCTCATTTCACGAAGAAAACGGTGAAAAGAAAGGGTGAGCTCAACTAGCCCGATAAAATATTATGACTAAGATAATGCGAATAAATTATCATTAGCCTTCAACAGTGTTAAAGCGATAAAATACAATAGATAACCGGTTTAAGCTGCGGTGGAATATGCAATCCATTAAAAGAGTCAAGTAGAAAATAAAATCTATTATCTTTTAGGTTTTAAAAGGTTTTCATCAATTTTATCACTAAGACTCGGTTTAATGAATAAACCACAATATCTAATCATCCACATACCACGGTCGAGGATTTTCATCAAATTATCAATGGTCATGACTATCTTAGAATCACCCACAGGTCATAATCATACCAAAAACTATCCATCAACTTGCATTACAGGCCCTTTGAGGACTTTTGTCACATCATTTATATCAAGCCATGATTATCTTAGAATGATCCACGGTCATAATCATACTAAGTTCATCTATGCTTGTAAGCCGAAGATAACTTTCAACATAATATAAACATGAGGATGATGACAATGATATAAGAATTCAATAAAACAAGTTCAAGAATTAATTTCTCTAGGATTTATTAACGTCCAAATTGTCGACAAGAATCTTTGTTTTGTAGAGTAAAATTCAAGAATGATCGGAAGAATATTTCCATGAAAAGATCTTTGGATGAAACGCAAATATCGAGGATATTCTACTAATTTCATGGAGTATAGAAGTCAAAGTTTTAACCAATTGGGTATAATAAAGAATGGAATAACAAAAGAAATCACCATGCATTGCGATTGCTTGGCATAGATAGGTTATTCAACGAGAATAATAATAACGGAACCGGTCGGGTGAAATTCACCGCAAGCGGGATGATCAACAAAGAATAATAAATCTTGAATAATAATAAACAATGGAACCGAATCCGGTTTAAAATACACGACGAGGATATTCCAGCGAAATAATAAATGCGGAATAATAAGCAATGGAACCCGAGTCGGGTGTAAAACACACGAGCGGGATATTCAAGCAGAATAATAAAGAATGGAATAATAGAAGAAGATCACCAAGTATAGGGGATTCAGCGTATCTGAGTTATTCAATGAGAATAAATAAGAATGGAATAATATAAGGATTTCACCAAGTATAGGGTATCTGGTATATCACAGGTTATGTATAGGGTATGCCACTTTTACGAGTTATTCAACGAATAATAATGAATGGAATAACGAAGTTCTCTTCATGAATAAGAAAGAATAACACCCACTTACAGATGCAACAAATAATATCCTTTACTAGTAAAAGACCTTTGGATATCAAAGTAGTGAAGTACGAATACTATTCTTCTTTATCTCTATAGATTTTTCTCTATAGCTTCTCTCTATAATTTCTCTCTCTAGAGTTTACGTGAATTAAGTAAGAAAATAATGAAGGAATGAGCTTATTTATAGGAAAATAGAATGCATAGTAATTAATCCATGAGCGGTCCAGTTGATTTACTTTAATCGGCGGTCCATATTTAAAAGCAAAATCTTTTAAATAAAATATCATATATTCTATTTATATAAAAACATTTTACTATGCAAACACTATGCAACACTATACAAAACACTATGCAAAACACTATGCAACACTATGCGTATTAAAATATAATATATTCTATTTATAGAATAACTTTAATAAAAGTATTACATTTTATATAAAAAGATGTTTACATTTTATTACGTTAATAATACGAATAAAACAAAAGCGTCATTATCATTATAATAATTCATATTATTAATCGAATGATAATGGAATCAAAGCGGTGACTTCTCACATAAGCATCGATAATCAATCTGGTGTGCTACTTATGCGACCACACGTATTCTTTGTACTTTTTTACTCTGAGGTAGTTCAACGATATCAACGGTAAAACTTCAGTAGTTATTTTCATAAAATATTTTGTTAGGGTGAATAGTAACTCATGAATAGTAATTACGTGAATAGTAACTCGTGAATAGTACTCGACACAAAAAGTATCCCAAATATTCGAGTGAACAATACTAAAGTGAATAGTAATTTTAGGTGAATAGTAACCCATGAATAGTAACTCGTGAATAGTAACTCAGACACAAAAAGTGTCCCAAATACTAGAGTGAACAATACTAGAGTGAATAATAATTTGGTGAATAGTAACTTAGTGAATAGTAACTCGTGAATAATAACCGGTATTTTATGACAACTTATCTACTTTGAAAAATTTTCAAATATGACCCTTAACTTTAAACTTTTATCAATTTAACTATTCACCAAAATAGAAAAATTGAACACTTTTATTTCATAAAATTTGGGGTCTCACAATCTCCCTCTCTTATGGAATTTAAGCCCTCGAAATTAGAATGCGTACTGGTATGATAAAGAGGTGAGGATACCTTGAATACCTTTATCGTTGAAAACATTAAATTCATCTTTGCAATCCACGCGAAAGATATTCATTAACAATTCATCTTTTTACTACTGGGCCAAAGATATACAAGCTATAAAACCAATAATCTTTGAGACTTCGACTTAATAGTATCACGACCACGAATTATCCATTCACTACTAGCCAAAGATATTCGCGTTTTCAATTACGATCATGATTATACCGAATAATCCGTGGTCATAATCATACCAAGTCCATCTATGCACGTAAGCCACAGATGACTTTGAACACATCCATGAATTAATATTTCATTCTTTGAGACTCGGCTTTCGATAATTAATCCACATCGTCGAATCATCCCTGCACTACAGGCTAATGATATTCTTTAGTATCACGACCACGAATTATCCATGCACTACGACCAAAGATATTCTTTAGTATCACGACCACGAATTATCCATGTACTACGGCGAAAGATAATCGTGTATTCATTAATATCCGACCACAAATTATCCATGCACTACGTGCGAAGATAATCGTGTATTCATTAGTATCACGACCACAAATTATCCATGCACTACGTGCCTTCGATACGTGCGAAGATAATCGTGTATTCATTAGTATCACGACCACAAATTATCCATGCACTACGTGCGAAAATAATTGTGTATTCATTAGTATCACGACCACAAATTATCCATACGCTACGTGCGAAAGGTAATCGTGTATTCATTAGTATCACGACCACAAATTATCCATACACTACGTGCGAAGATAATTGTGTATTCATTAGTATCCGACGACCACAAATTATCCATGCACTACGGTCGAAAGATAATCTTGTATTCATTAGTATCACGACCACAAATTATCCATACACTTTTCTGGCCAAGATAATCGTGTATTCATTAGTATCACGACCACAAATTATCCATACACTACTGGCTAAAGATAATCGTGTTTTCAATTACGGTTATGATTATCTTAGAACAATCCACGGTCATAATCATACCAAGTCCATCTATGCACTTCTGAGGCCACAGATGACTTTCAACGTAATATAAGCATGAGGATAATGATATAAAGAATCAATCAAATGAGATAAAGGATAAATATTAAACATTTATAATTTATCCGAGGATTCAAGAATATCCCCATGTTATCAATCACTTAATAATCTCATAATCTAATATCATTAATATTATAACAATATTTTAATCACTTCTTAAATTTATAAACAATTTATCTCAATTGTTTACGTTTTACCATATAATGCATTTAATCATTCAAAATGCCATACTCATAAGATATCATCACCAATTATCAAATCCTCATCGAAAAAAATATGCATATACTCTACATATAGGATTCTCTAGCCATAAAATCCTATTTTCAACTTTGTTACTTCACATAACATATTTAACTCATATGTTAAGTAACTAAACTATTTTCATGAAAATACCAAATCAGTCCCAAAAATATTTCTTTTCTGGGATTTAGCATAATATAGTCCCATAATGAAAATATATTTTTCTCGAATTTTTAAAATTCATTTACTATTTTTCAAAAATCAATTTCTAATTAATTCCTTAAGAAATTAGCTACCTCAAGTTTAACTCCAAAATTCCCAAACCTTGGCAGGACCTTACACATGTTAACATGAGCTTCTAGTTTAAATTTCATGGTCATCGGAGTTATAGAACTCCGGTTATAGCGTTTTTTTAAATCGGAAAAACCTAAATATTGAAATAGTCATAACTTGCTCATTTTAAGTCAGAATGAGCTCATTTTTGGACAGGAGGTACTTTATACCATATACCTTCATGTCCCAAAAGGCCAGAATTTTTCTCAAAATTTAAAATTCCGAAACAGCCCGTCTAAAATTATGGCAGCAGCTTTTTTCGGTTTTTGTAGCTTTGCACTCCTTTGCTAAAATCAGTCCACACAAAAATCTACAACACCTTTTCCAGTAATTCCACTTGGATTAGTTAGGTAACTCATGGATCTAACTCTAGGACTTGACCACACTCAAAAATTCAAAATATAATAGGAGATTTGGTTTGAATTTCATATTCGTTTTTCACCAAAATCGATTTTTTTAACTCTTTGTGATTTTTAAGAAACTTTCATGTTTTCACATACTAACCAACATAACTCATCATAACACTTACTAATACCACGTATACCTATGATTTTCATTAGTCCAATGCTTTTATTATGACTTTCATCATAAACCACGTAAATCTGATCATTTTAGTTGAAGAAATATTTGAGGGTTTAAGAAATGGGTTTTTATCTTTGGGGTCAATACAAAATTTGATTTCACGCTCTAGGGTAGGCTAGAAAGTCTTCAAGAATCGTCAAGAAATTTATTAATAATAGAAATATCATTCAAAAGCTGTGACTCTCATCCAAGACTTGGATAGTCGTCACATTGATACCAACTGTGACTTCTATCCCTTAACCTAGATAGCACCTCACAATGATACCTATCAACTTGCCATCTTCATTCTGCGATGTAGCCTCTGAAAAATCGGCTTGGTGCATTCCACACACAAGGAAGTCAACAACGAAAGGATCGGGGCTCTTTACTTATGGCTTGATATGACAATGATTGACTTTAGTGGTTTGGTTACTTTGAATTAGCATAACGGGATGGTTATGAATATAAAAGCTAACAACCTTACGAAAAGCATGATGAGTAGTTAACCAATTGATTCCTAAAATTACATCAAAGGCAAGTATTTTCAAAAGATAAGATCGACGAATTAGCGTGAAAGTGTTTATTTGAATCAAACAAGATTTAAAAATAGTAAGCGATAACGAAGGCTCCTACTAACGAAGTTTCAACCAATAAGTCAAAGTCTAACTTCTCAGGAGTCAAATTTAAGCGTTGAGCATAAGCAAGAGATAAAATAATGGGTAGAACCGGTATCTTATAAGGTATAGACTTACATGATTTATAATTAACTAACTTGTGTACTAACCGTTCGGTTTACTCGCTTTTGAGAAGTCGTGAAAATGCACTTCCTAAAACCAACGACTTTGTTTTGTCCATATCCACCTTTGGTGCCACCGTCCCAGCTAGACTTGACTTTGGTGCACAACAAAATTGAGCTAAATTACCTTCTCTTCTTGCAATTTCCACTTCTATTATCTTTGCCATGATTACCCCAGTGGTTACCATTCTTAGCATGATAATTTCCCCACGATGGTTATCATTGTTACGATGGCCGTTGCCACCGATATGATTATTATCGTGTTGTTGGTCGTTACCTTTTGTTTGAAATTTGAATCAACACTCTCATGTGCTTCATTGCTTATCTCGGCATTTTCGGATGTCATTCTCAAACAACATCACAAAACAAGGGTTAATTAACATATCACATATTATCCCTATACTCGTGTGAGCCAATTAAATACCAAATAAATTTAGGTAGGTCATACTAGCGAAGAAATTCCCGTCTCTCCCTCCTAGTTCTTATCTCACATCTCGGCCGGGGATCATATCCTAAGCTCGATACCAAGCGTGGCGCCCCCAAAATTAGGTATCGTCACCCATCTTGGGTGCGCCACTTACATGGTACATAAATTCAAATACAAACTTAATTATACATACGTAGTGTAACATCGACAATACATAAGCGAGAGTTATAATAGGAATATTGTCATTTAGACAATATCCATACTCAAAAGAGTCCTCATTACATTTATTATCACACTATTTAACGAAATAGTGAGGACTACTAATGCTATCTTCGGGACCATCACTCTTTTCCCAGACTTCGTCCCGGCTATATTCTCATTTCTGAAAGAAACGGTGAAAGAAAGGGTGAGCTCAACTAGCCCGATGAAATATTATGACTAAGATAATGCGAGAATAAATTATCATTAGCCTTGACAACGATGTTAAGCGATAAAATACAATAGACAACCGGTTTAAGCTGCGGTGAATATCTGATCCATTAAAAGAGTCAGTAGAAAATAAAATCTACTATCTTTTAGGTTTTAAAAGGTTTTCATCAATTTTTATCACTAAGACTCGGTTTAATGAATAAACCACAATATCTAATCATCCACATACCACGGTCAAGGATTTTCATCAAATTATCAATGGTCATGACTATCTTAGAATCACCCCCATGTCATAATCATACCAAAAACTATCCATCATTTGCATTCTGAGACCCTTTGAGGACTTTTGTCACATCATTTATATCAAGCCGTGATTATCTTAAATGATCCACAGTCATAATCATACTAAGTTCATCTATGCTTACGTAAGCGAAGATAACTTTCAACATAATATAACATGAGGATGATGACAATGATATAATAATTCAATAAAACAAGTTCAAGAATTAATTTCTCTCGAGGATTTATTAACGTCCAAATTGTCGACAAGATACTTTTTTTGTAGAGTAAAATTCAAGAATGATCGAAAAATATTTCCATGAAAGATCTTTGGATGAAGCATGAATATCGAGGATATTCTACTAATTTCATGGAGTATAGAAGTCAAAGTTTTAACCAATTTGGGTATAATAAAGAATGGAATAACAAAAGAAATCACCGTGCATGCGGTGCTTAGCATAGAGCGAGTTATTCAACGAATAATAATAACGGAACCGGTCGAATTGAAATTCACACCAAGCGATGATCAACAGAATAATAAATCTTTGAATAATAATAAACAATGGAACCGGTCGGGTGTAAAACACACGAGCGGGATATTCAACGAGAATAATAAATGCGGAATAATAAACAATGGAACCCGGTCCGGTTGTAAAACACACAGACGGGATATTCAACGAATAATAAAGAATGGAATAACGAAAGAAGATCACCAAGTATAGGGGATTAAGCATTATCTGAGTTATTCAACGAAATAAATAAGAATGGAATAATATAAGGATTTCACCAAGTATAGGGTATCTGCGTATATGAGGTTATGTATAGGGTATACCACTTTTACGAGGTTATTCAACGAGAATAATAATGAATGGAATAACGAAGTTCTCTTCATGAATAAGAAAGAATAACACCCTTACGAATTACAACAAATAATATCCCTTACTAGTAAAAGACCTTTGGATATCAAAGTAGTGAAGTACCGAATACTCTTCTTCTTTATCTCTCTATAGATTTTCTCTCTATAGCTTCTCTCTATAATTTCTCTCTCTAGAGTTTCAATTGAATTAAATAAGAAAATAATGAAGGAATGAGCTTATTTATAGGAAAATAGAATGCATAGTAATTAATCCATGAGCGGTCCAGTTGATTTACTTTAATCGTGGTCCATATTTAAAGCAAAATCTTTTAAATAAAATATCATATATTCTATTTATATAAAAACATTTTACTATGCAAACACTTTATGCAACACTATACAAAACACTTTATGCAACACTACATGCATAAATAAAATATAATATATTCTATTTATAGAATAATAACTTTAATAAAGTATTACATTTTATATAAAAGATGTTTACATTTTATTACGTTAATAATACGAATAAAACAAAAGCGTCATTATCATTATAATAATTCATATTATTAATCGACAATAATGGAATCAAAGCGAGTGACTTCTCACATAAGCATCGATAATCAATACAGGTGTCTTCTTATGCGACCACACGTATTCTTTGTACTTTTACTCTGGTAGTTCAACATATCAACAATAAAACTTCCGTAGTTATTTTCATAAAATATTTTGTTAGGAATAGTAACTCATGAATAGTAATTAAGTGAATAGTAACTTTCGTGAATAGTACTCGACACAAAAAAGTGTCCCAAATATTCGAGTGAACAATACTAGAGTGAATAGTAATTTTGGTGAATAGTAACTTAGTGAATAGTAACTTCGTGAATAGTAACTCAGACACAAAAAGTGTCCCAAATACTAGAGTGAACAATACTAGAGTGAATAGTAATTTTGGTGAATAGTAACTTAGTGAATAGTAACTCGTGAATAATGTAACAGGATATTTTATGACAACTTGTCTACTTTGAAAAATTTTCAAATATGACCCTTAACTTTAAACTTTTATCAATTTAACTATTCACCAAAATAGAAAAATTGAACACTTTTATTTCATAAAATTTGGGGTCTCACAATCTCCCTCCTTATGGAATTTAAGCCCTCGAAATTAGAATGCGATACACAGGTATGATAAAGAGGTGAGGATACCTTGAATACCTTTATCGTTGAAAACATTAAATTCATCTTTGCAATCCGCGAAGATATTCATTAAAAATTCATCTTTGCACTCTGACAGGCCAAAGATATACAAGCTATAAAACCAATAATCTTTGAGACTTCGACTTAATAGTATCACGACCACGAATTATCCATACCTTCTTGGCGAAAGATATTCGTGTTTTCAATCGATCATGATTATACCGAATAATCATGGTCATAATCATACCAAGTCCATCTATGCTACGTAAAGCACGATGACTTTTAACACATCCATGAATTAATATTTCATTCTTTGAGACTCATTTCGATAATTAATCCATATCGTCGAATCATCATCCCTTTCTGACGAGGATATTCTTTAGTATCCGCCACGAATTATCCATATTCTTAATAGATATTCACGAGTATCACGACCACGAATTATCCATGCACTACTGGCCAAAGATATTCGTGTATTCATTAGTACCGACCACAAATTATCCATGTACTACTCGGCGAATAATCGTGTATTCATTAGTATCACGACCACAAATTATCCATGCACTACGTGCCAAAGATAATCGTGTATTCATTAGTATCACGACCACAAATTATCCATGCACTACGTGCCAAAGATAATCGTGTATTCATTAGTATCACGACCACAAATTATCCATGCACTACGTGCCAAAGATAATTGTGTATTCATTAGTATCACGACCACAAATTATCCATGCACTACGTGCCAAAGATAATCGTGTATTCATTAGTATCACGACCACAAATTATCCATGCACTACGTGCCAAAGATAATCGTGTATTCATTAGTATCACGACCACAAATTATCCATGCACTACGTGCAAAGATAATTGTGTATTCATTAGTATCACGACCACAAATTATCCATGCACTACGGCCAAAGATAATCGTGTATTCATTAGTATCACGACCACAAATTATCCATGCACTACAGCCAAAGATAATCGTGTATTCATTAGTATCACGACCACAAATTATCCATGCACTACGGCCAAAGATAATCGTGTTTTCAATTACGGTTATGATTATACCGAACAATCCCTGGTCATAATCATACCAAGTCCATCTATGCACTTTTCTGAAGCCACGAGATGACTTTCAACATAATATAAGCATGAGGATAATGATATAAAGAATCAATCAAATGAGATAAAGGATAAATATTAAACATTTATAATTTATCCTAGGATTCAAGAATATCCCCATGTTATCAATCACTTAATAATCTCATAATCTAATATCATTAATATTATAACAATATTTTAATCACTTCTTAAATTTATAAACAATTTATCTCAATTGTTTACGCTTTTACCATATAATGCATTTAATCATTCAAAATGCCATACTCATAAGATATCATCACCAATTATCAAATCCTCATCAAAAAATATACATATACTACATATAGGATTCTCTAGCCATAAAATCCTATTTTCAACTTTGTTACTTCACATAACATATTTAACTCATATGTTAAGTAACTAAACTATTTTCATGAAAATACCAAATCAGTCCCAAAAATATTTCTTTTCTGGGATTTAGCATAATATAGTCCCATAATGAAAATATATTTTTCTCGAATTTTAAAATTCATTTACTATTTTTCAAAAATCAATTTCTAATTAATTCCTTAAGAAATTAGCTACCTCAAGTTTAACTCCAAAAATTCCCAAACCTTGGCAGGACCTTACACATGTTAATGTGAGCTTCTAGTTTAAATTTCATGGTCATCGGAGTTATAGAACTCCCGGTTATAGCGTTTTTAAATCGGAAAAACCTAAATATTGAAATAGTCATAACTTGCTCATTTTAAGTCAGAATGAGCTCATTTTTGGACAGGAGGTACTTTATACCATATACCTTCATGTCCCAAAAGGCCAGAATTTTTCTCATAATTTAAGTGGCCGAAACAGCCCCTCTAAAATCATGGCAGCAGACTTTTTTTTGTTTTTGTAGCTTTGCACTCCTTTGCTAAAATCAGTCCACACAAAAATCTACAACACCTTTTCCAGTAATTCCACTTGGATTAGTTAGGTAACTCATAGATCTAACTCTAGGACTTGACCACACTCAAAAATTCAAAATATAATAGGAGATTTGGTCAATTGAATTTCATATTCGTTTTTCACCAAAATCGATTTTTAACTCTTTGTGATTTCTAAGAAACTTTCATGTTTTCACATACTAACCAACATAACTCATCATAACACTTACTAATACCACATATACCCATGATTTTCATTAGTCCAATGCTTTTATTATGACTTTCATCATAAACCACGTAAGCGGATCATTTTAGTTGAAGAAATATTTGAGGTTTTAAGAAATGGGTTTTTGTCTTTGGGGTCAATACAAAATTCGATTTCACGCTCTAGGGTAGGCTAGAAAGTCTTCAAGAATACGTCAAGAAATTTATTAATAATAGAAATATCATTCAAAAAGCTGACTCTCAACCAAGACTTGGATAGTCGTCACATTGATACCAACTGTGACTTCTATCCCTTAACTGGATAGCACCTCACAATGATACCTATCAACTTGCCATCTTCATTCCACGATGTAGCCTCTGAAAAGTGCGGCCGGTGCATTCCACACAAGGAAGTCAACAACGAAAGGATCGGGGCTCTTTACTTATGGCTTGATATGACAATGATTGACTTTAGTGGTTTGGTTACTTTGAATTAGCATAACGGGATGGTTATGAATATAAAAGCTAACAACCTTACGAAAAGCATGATGAGTAGTTAACCAATTGATTCCTAAAATCACATCAAAGGCAAGTATTTTCAAAAGATAAGATCGACGAATTAGCGTGAAAAAGTTTATTTGAATCAAACAAGATTTAAAAATAGTAAGCGATGATGAAGGCTCCTACTAACGAAGTTTCAACCAATAAGTCAAAGTCTAACTTCTCTGGAGTCAAATTTAAGCGTTGAGCATAAGCAAGAGAGATAAAATAATGGGTAGAACCGGTATCTTATAAGGTATAGACTTACGCAATTTATAATTAACTAACCCGTGCTAACCCGTTCGGTTTACTCGCTTTTTGAGAAGTCATGAAAATGCACTTCCTAAAACCAACGACTTTGTTTTGTCCATATCCACCTTTGGTGCCACCGTCCCACTAGACTTGACTTTGGTGCACAACAAAATTGAGCTAAATGACCTTCTCTTCTTGCAATTTCCACTTCTATTATCTTTGCCATGATTACCACAAAGTGGTTACCATTCTTAGCATGATAATTTCCCCGATGGTTATCATTGTTACGATAGCCGTTGCCACCGATATGATTATTATCGTGTTGTTGGTGGTTACCTTTTGTTTGAGTGAATCAACACTCTCATGTGCTTCATTGCTTATCTCGGCATTTTCGGATGTCATTCTCAAACAACATCACAAAACAAGGGTTAATTAACATATCACATATTATCCCTATACTCGTGACCAATTAAATACCAAATAAAATTTAGGTAGGTCATACTAGCGAAGAATTCCCCGTCTCTCCCCTCCTAGTTCTTATCTCACATCTCGGCCGGGGATCATATCCTAAGCTCGATATACCAACTGTGGCGCCCCCAAAATTAGGTATCGTCACCCATCTTGGGTCGCCACTTACATGGTACATAAATTCAAATACAAACTTAATTATACATACGTAGTGTAACATACGACAATACATAAGCGAGAGTTATAATAGGAATATTGTCATTTAGACAATATCCATACTCAAGGAGTCCTCATTACATTTATTGTCACACTATTTAACGAGAATAGTGAGGACTACTAATGTTATCTTCGGGACCATCACTCTTTTCCCGAGGCTCGCTCGTCTAGCTATATTCTCATTTCTGAAGAGAACGGTGAAAGAAAGGGTGAGCTCAACTAGCCCGATGAAGAAATATTATGACTAAGATAATGCGAGAATAAATTATCATTAGCCTTGAATGATGTTAAACGATAAAATACAATAGACAACCGGTTTAAGCTGCGGTGGAATATGCAATCCATTAAAAAGTCAAGTAGAAAATAAAATCTACTATCTTTTAGGTTTTAAAAGGTTTTCATCAATTTTTATCACTAAGACTCGGTTTAATGAATAAACCACAATATCTAATCATCCACATACCACGGTCGAGGATTTTCATCAAATTATCATATGGTCATGACTATCTTAAAATCACCCTTGGTCATAATCATACCAAAACTATCCATCAACGCATTACGAACCACTTTGAGGACTTTTGTCACATCATTTATATCAAGCCATGATTATCTTAATGATCCACAGTCATAATCATACTAAGTTCATCTATGCACGTAAGCCAAAAGATAACTTTCAACATAATATAACATGAGGATGATGACAATGATATAATAATTCAATAAAACAAGTTCAAATTATTTTATCCGAGAATTATTAACGTCCAAATTGTCAAGATATCTTTTTTTTGTAGAGTAAAATTCAAGAATGATCGGAAGAATATTTCCATGAAAAGATCTTTGGATGAAACGCAAATATCAAGGATATTCTACTAATTTCATGGAGTATAGAAGTCAAAGTTTTAACCAACTGGGTATAATAAAGAATGGAATAACAAAAGAAATCACCATGCATGCGGTACTTTGCATAGAAACGAGTTATTCAACGAGAATAATAATAACGGAACCGGTCGGTGAAATTCACACAAAGCGGGATGATCAACAAGATAATAAATCTTTGAATAATAATAAACAATGGAACCCGGTCGGTGTAAAACACACGACGAGGATATTCCAACGAGAATAATAAATGCTGAATAATAATAAACAATGGAACCAGTCCGGTGTAAAACACACCAGACAGGATATTCCAACGAATAATAAAGAATGGAATAACAAAAGAAGATCACCAAGTATAGGGGATTCCGCGTATAACCAGGTTATTCAACAGAATAAATAAGAATGGAATAATATAAGGATTTCACCAAGTATAGGGTATGTCGCATATACAGGTTATGTATAGGGTATGCCACTTTTACAGGTTATTCCAACAGAATAATAATGAATGGAATAACAGAAGTTCTCTTCATGAATAAGAAAGAATAACACCCTTACGAATTACAACAAATAATATCCCTTACCAGTAAAAGACACCTGGATATCAAAGTAGTGAAGTACGAGAATACTCTTCTTCTTTCTTTCTCTATAGATTTTCTCTCTATAAACTTCTCTCTATAATTTCTCTCTCTAGAGTTTCGATGAATTAAATAAAAAAATAATGAAGGAATGAGCTTCTATTTATAGGAAAATAGAATGCATAGTAATTAATCCATGAGCGGTCCAGTTGATTTACTTTAATTTGACGGGTCCATATTTAAAGCAAAATCTTTTAAATAAAATATCATATATTCTATTTATATAAAAACATTTTACTATGCAAACACTATGCAACACTATGCAAAACATATGCAAAACACATGCAACATTATCATAATAAAATATAATATATTACTATTTATAGAATAACTTTAATAAAGTATTACATTTTATATAAAAGATGTTTACATTTTATTACGTTAATAATACTGAATAAAACAAAAGCGTCATTATCGCTATAATAATTCATATTATTAATCGACAATAATGGAATCAAACCGAGTGACTTCTCACATAAGCATCGATAATCATTACTGGTATTGCTACTATGCACCCACCGTATTCTTGTACTTTTACTACTAAGAGTAGTTCAACAATATCAACGGTAAAACTTCCGCCGTTATTTTCATAAAATATTTTGTTCGGGTGAATAGTAACTCATGAATAGTAATTAAGTGAATAGTAACTTTCGTGAATAGTACTCGACGACAAAAAATGTCCCAAATACTCGAGTGAACAATACTAGAGTGAATAGTAATTTTGGTGAATAGTAACTTAGTGAATAGTAACTTCGTGAATAGTAACTCAGACACAAAAGTGTCCCAAATACTAGAGTGAACAATACTAGAGTGAATAGTAATTTGGGTGAATAGTAACTTAGTGAATAGTAACTTCGTGAATAATGTAACCAAGGTATTTTATGACAACTTATACTTTGAAAAATTTTCAAATATGACCCTTAACTTTAAACTTTTATCAATTTAACTATTCACCAAAATAGAAAAATTGACCACTTTTATTTCATAAAATTTGGGGTCTCACATAGATTTAAACTCGATAATTTTCTCGATAAAGTCGCCTTGCATAATCAAATGTTACCGAAATTGATCCAAACCTTTATAGGTTAACTGTATAAGTGTTTGTTTGCGTCTTAATGACTGATATAACTACGTGACAATGTGTTTAGGTTATGTGTTGACTGCAAATAAAAGTACGATGTGTTATGATATGATTTTCTAATCAATAGAACCATCTTATAAATGATAGGTCGTTGAATTAAAGGTAGAATTAAGTTGTGTAAACAACATACTAGGCAAGTTTCCTATAGTTACTCCAATTATTATTGAGCAAGTATCTTTACCTTTGCATTTTCTTTATGCAATGGACATGAGTAAGAAAGTTTTAGAATTATATTATTATTATATCAGATTATTAAACCTATTGTTATATATGTAATATCTGATCATTGATTATCAACATGGTACCATATTGTAATTCAGATATATATTATGTTCGTTAATGTCTAAACATGGTTATTCAAGTGTCCCCACTTGGATAATCATTGTATTTAAACACATGTTGATATATATATATATATATATATATATATATATATACACCTATTGACCCCAATATGTATACGATAACAAAGAGTCGTCTAAGCTATTTGAGCAGCTAGACACATATTTAAAAATGTTGTTGAATATGATAAAACCTTTTTGTATCCAATCAAATTATTTTGGTTCGAATTCCAAACTAAGTATGAACATCCCAAACATGGGAAAAATTTTATGCGCCTAAGGCGGACAAAGTGAACGATAATATCGTTCTTGCATGTAGTATTGATCAATACAGGGCATAACGGGCTGACCACCCTCCGTGCCCGTAAGTTATGATAGTTTGCGGATGAAGTTCTGCTAAACCTATTCAAAATTGGGAATAATGTTCATAGTATGTCACCTTAACCCTATTTATAGTCAGTACGTAGTTTCAAAAATTTGATAGAGAGTTGTTATGTTATTATTATCGGTTCAGATTACTTCACAACTTTTGATTTGTTTTAGAAGGGTAGTATAAAGAAAACATTTAATCCTTTCAGCTAATATTTATAATTTTTATTACTTATTGGGCACTCAAATGCTCATCCTTGCTTAAATTAAATGTTTTCAGTTAAGTATGACCAGCTAGAGGGCTCTGCCAGTAATTAAGGCAAAGGAAAGATGTCCGAATAAGTTTGTGTTATCTTATGTAATAGCTAGACTTAAATAAGATGATGTTATTTATTATCTATCATGTAATGAAATGTTTTTAGGTCTCGTACCAGGGATTTAGAAAACTCTGATATGTAAATTAAGTTTGATATTTATGACATTATTTTTATTATTCCACTCAAAAAAATGGTATCGTGAAACACTAAAGTCGGGTATCAAGTACCTGAATTTGGGGACGTCACAGGTTGGTATCAGAGCTTTAGGGTTAGAAACCATAGGTGGGAGTAGACCTTAGGCTATAACCTTAGAGCAGAGGAAAATGTTGAAAGTAAAAATAACTCATATAGAGTTTAAAATGAGATGAATCGAATAAATTCATCGTCAAACAAAAATAAAAGATAACTTATATAAAACTTTTACTTGCTGTGTGTATATATTATATGCTTATCAGGATAATTTATGTGTAGATGTCAAGAGGAAAAGGATTAGGATAACCTAAGATCGTAAAGAAGGAGCCAATATCAAAGTCAATAGTTGAAGTAGAGGCTTACGTTGAAGATAACCCTGATGAGGTGATCATTTTGGAAAATATAGTAACGGGCCCAGAAATGTTGGAACTAACAGATAGTGATTCAGACACCGAAGTTGGAGCTGATCAAGCATCAACTAAAGTGCAAAATCTGAGGAACAAGGTTTTTTCTCTGGAAAAGTTATGGGAGATAGAAAAGATACTAAATAATGGAATAACAAGATAAGCTTGAGATCCAAATTGATCAAATGAGAGCCACAAGCAACATATCGTGTGCAGCTCCAAGCGAGAAGGGGAAAAGAAAGATAAAAGACCACAACTTAGGAAAATATGATAATAACCAAGGGAAAAAGATATGTTATATTTGCGGTCGTGAGGGACATACCTCTCCTCGTTGTCCCGACTTTAAGAAAGGTGGATGTTTTATTTATGGATTAGAAGGTCATTGGGTGAAAGGATGTCCAGAATCAGGAAAGAGGTGTAGGAAATAGGTAGAATTACTATTTAATTATGTATGTTTGGTAATGTACGTATGTATTGTAAAAATACCAACTTTTGGTGTGAGTTGTGGTAGCGATTCTCGACTTTTGTGGTCACAAAGGGATATCAGGTGTTTAAAGCATTATGTGTTATGCTATGTACTAAGAATTAGTTAAATGAATGTGAATCTATATTTGATTAATGGAATAAGTTTGAAATATTAAACTTATATGATAAGGTTTAGAATGTAAGTTAATACAATATAGATTTTGTTTTATTTGATCAGAAAATGCCACCAAGACGTCAAAATCGAAACCAAAGGGCAGAAGGATTTGTTAACAATGCTGGAGGACAATAACCAGACCTGATGCAGAATTTTGCGTACATGGTAGCTCAGGGCATGCAAAATGGAATGCCATCAGTGGGAAATCAGCTAGACAACCGATTTGCAAACTTTAAGGATTTTAAGGCCGTAGGACCGCCCGAATTTAGAGGTACCACTGACCCGATAGAATCCAAAACTTGGATTAAGGAAATAGAAAAAGCGTTTGTAGTCGCTAGGGTAGATGGGGGGCAAAACAGCTTTTTCCACCTATATGATGAAAGGAGAAGCAAATTTCTGGTGGGAGGCAAATCAAACTAGGGCAGAAGAAAGAGTGGTAGCATGGACTAGGTTTAAGACGCTATTCGTTGAGAACTATTTCTCGGCTAGTGTACAGTCTATGATGGAGGTGAAGTTTTTAGAATTGAAGAAAGAGAACTTGACAGTTGCGGAGTATGCTGCAAAGTTCAATGAATTAGCAAGGTTCGCTCCACACCAAGTCGATACAGAGGCTAGAAAGGCAAGGAGGTTTGAGCTAGGCCTAAAACCCTAACTCTACAATAAGGTGGCGGTGTTGCAGATCAATACGTTTGTTGCACTCTTAGAAAAGGCTACCATAGCTGAAGGGGGAAGTGATGCCATGAGCCTCTATAATAAGGAGAGAAAGAATAAGAGCGAGGGAGCCGAGAAGGTAAAAGTAGGTAGTGGAAGTAGGGGTGAGAAAAGGAAGTAGAGCAATGTTGGTAGTGTCCAAGTCAAGTAGGAAGGTGTGAAAAAGAAGGTTGTGCAGTGTAAGAATTGTGGGAAGAATCATTCAGGTGAGTGTCTTAAAGGCAAGTTTGTGTGCTACAAGTGTGGGCAGGAGGGACATATCTCTCCTAACTGCCCCAATCCTAGGATGAAAAATGGGTGTATTCTGTGTGGATCCACGGAGCATATGGTGAAGGACTGTCCAAAGAGGAGAATGGATATAGGGAGTGTGAATGCGGGAAAAGGCAGTGGAACAATGGCGATAACGGGACCAACTTTGACAAAATCAACCGCGAGAGTCTTCGATATGACGGTTTAGGATACGATAGCAGCCGGGGATGGGACGTCAGGTATTATTCATACAAATTGTATTTTCGTATATATGATTTTCTTAAAAATAATTAAATTATGTTATAAAGAAATTTTGAAGGAGAAATTTGAATTTTGTTAGAAATCAAATTTCCATAGAATTAGATAGACAAGCTTTATGTTGAGTAGTTAACGATCAATTCGATCGAATTTGATTGAGATCTACTTGAAATGACTGCGTATGCTATTTGCCCTAGTGTCTATAGGTTTTAAAGCGGTGATTCCGGGGACGGAATCCTTATAAGGAAGGGTGGATGTAATAATCCAATATTTTTCAATAAGAAATCTTGCGAATAATTTTTTTTATATTGATAAGGGTGGGAATATATACAAAGTAAAGTATATGTATATATCTGATAAATAAAATTATTTATTAGATGTAACTAAGTTTTTTTTAGAATTATTGATCATAGTAGATTATATTTTTATAATAAATTAATCTGGTAATAAAATATTTATTATTTATTTTCCATGAAAATATGATTGTTGTATATATTATATGGATTTTATGATATGTATTTATTATATTAATTAAGTTAATTATTTTAACTTAATTAATAATGGTATCTATGAAGGTTATGTCATATATGAATTCAAACCCTAAGTCCGGATTTTGAATAAGGAATGAGAATATTAATATAATATTATTTATATTTCATTAATATAAACATGTCTTATATGTGTGTAATGTTAATGTGTGGAACAGTTATAGTAAAACAATACAAAATCCTAGCATTGCTGATAAACTATAGTACATAGTCAACTATGATTGTAAAGTTTGTTAAGTTATGTGTTATGTAATTAATGACCATTATTATGTTTAATATTAATTAGGTAAACCCTAATTGATATTTAGAAACCCTAATTACTAGATTAGAACCCTAATTATTCATTTAGCAAGTTTAATAGTAATTAGTAGATTATAGAGCCTAAATTGCAAGTCTAAAGTGATTAGGGAACTTAATTTCATTAAGCAACCCTAATTCACCTTTTTAGAAGCTAAGATTCCTATTTTGCCCTTAATACACAATTCTAGATTTAGAGCTTGGGAACCCTTAGGGTTAAACCCTAAGGGTCAAACCCTAAAAGTTAGAATGAATTGTCAACCTTGCCACTAAAAGTAAAGACCAAATGACCAAATTGCCCTTCTTGCATTATTTAATAGATAACTTGTAAAACTTGCCATAAAATAAATGATGTTTTAAAACATATATTATCTTGACAGATATGAACTTTAGGCAGTTTATATTTTATTTCCATTTGACTACCATTAACTGAGTTTAGTTTTTCATTAGTTTTCTTATAATACTTGGTAGGGATTAAACCTTCTTGAATACAATTCAAATCCGTGCCTGTATCAACTATGGCAAGAAGTTGTATAGAAAAAGTTTTATCAATAACCAAGTTAATAGAAATATAACATTTCTGAATGGTAATATTTTTAACTCTTTTAAGAGAAAGACCTTAAACTAAAAGATCTGGCTCTTCTTTAGTTCCTGATGATTCTGGCTCATCGTGATCTTCATCACTAAAAGAGGAATCATAAACCTAAAGATCAGATTTCTTGTCTTCAATTTCTTTTCTTAGATTAGAAACATCTAACTTTAAATTAGAGATTTCTCTTTTTAGTTTATTAACTTCTTGATTTAATTCTGGAAGGGTAACTTCCTTAACTGGGGTTTTAAATCTCTCGAGGGTTTTATTAAGGCTAAATATTGGTTTTTCTTTAGCTTTAATAATCTTGTCTTTAACCCTAATAACTTTAGTTAACAAATATTTTAGCTGTTTAGTATATTGAGCCTTAAGCTCAGGGTCAGAAATTTTACTAATTAGGTCAATTAATAAAGAGATTTCTTCATCCTCTTTGGTAATTACGTTCAATCTTTTATTGTAACATTTTTTATTGCAGTTATCCGTAGAAATAGTAACTTCTCCATTGTCACTATCTTTTTCATTGTTACTAGTACTGCTATTAGAAGAATAAGGGATATCAGAACCTTTATCATTACTGACATTGTTTTCTATCCTCATTAATTCTAATAGTTGCTCAATATCTTCACTAGAAACATTTAGCTGGGATAATTTTTGTTTTATTTTGCACTCATTTTTGTAGTGCTCTTTCTGCCCACAATTGTGACAAACAATTTTTCTTTTATCAAATTTTTTAGAATTTCTGTTATATTTTTTATTTGATTGCTTGGGTTTTGTGTAATAATCATTTTGATTGATATCTTCTTTATGGATGTGTTTGTGTTTACGATGCTTGTGGCTTCTAGGATGATCAATATGTTTATGCTTATACTTCCTTCTAGAGGGAGCAATTGGAGGTAAACCATATTGTTCACAAAAGGTTCCTAACTCATACTTAGCTTTTTTCTTATCTTTACTAGCTTGTTTGGCTAATTTAAAATCAATACACATTTTTAATCCTATTTTTTGAATATAACTGATTATGTCACCATAAGTTAGGTTATCATAATCAATATATCCCAAATTTTTACTCAACTCTTCTCTAACTTTATGGGCGAATAATGTAGGTAAACCATTGACAAATTTTTCTTTCCAGAATGGTTTATTGCTATCATTTCGCAACATAACTCTAGAGGTAAAAACATCTTTATACCATCTAAAATCACTTAGAGTGGGACAAGTGAGATTACTAAGCTGATCGTAAATTCTTTCTGTAATGTTACTAGGAGTTGCAATAAAATGTTTTATTATGGTGAGTATTAAAGTGCTAACTCCATCAAGCGGATCAACACCAACATCTTCGTCAAAGATGGGGTTGCCGTCATCATCTAACTAGACAGCATGAACTATTGATAATCTAGTGTCTTTAGTGAGATGTTTTTCCCACCAAGATCTAAGAATACCAGTGAATCCACTAGCTATTAACTCAACAATTTCTGGCTGAGTCAGATTGTTGAATTTAGTTATATAGCTATTTGCTACCTTGGACATGTTATTTAATTTGTTTAAAATCTCTTTTTCACTGAAACCATTTATGTTCCATTCATAAATTTTATTAGATGAAACAGAGAACTGTTTATCTAGATTTCTCTCTTCGAATTGTAGATCCGGAGGAGTAGGTCTAAAATACCAATTCCTGGTTAAACTAGTGTTTTTAACTGTTAATTTGTTTAACTGGTCATTAAAATCTGGTACTAAAATATTATTAGAATAATCTGATTGACAAGTGTTTTCAATATCAGTTTTAACTTGATCAATAATAGCGAAAGTACCGCTTAAACCAGGTTCGGTTTTTAATTTTTTAAAAAACTTATCAATAGATCGAACAAGATCGCCATCATTATTAGGTAAACCTAATTTACTTCTATTTTCTGGTAACTTTATCAAAGGATGTTCAATCTTTGAATCAGGTTTTTTAACACTAGTTTCTTCAAATTTTTCTTCAATTCTATCTAGTTGTCTCCCAATGGTTGCTAGATATTGATTACTAAAATTTAATTATTCAATAATTTTTTTATCATCTTTATTACCATCTGAAATCTTAAAAGGACTGGGAATAACATATGTATTTTTTACTGGGAGAAGGACAGTTTCTAGCGGGGGATGACTAGAAGAGACCCTCGATTTATCTTCTTTAATCCATTATGTTTTACTAATAACATTACATTTACCTTGATATTGATCATACCAGTCGTAAAAGTTAATGTTTAATTTTTCATTATTAATAAATCGTTTCCATCTGTAACAACTTTATCACGTTCTTTTTCAGACGGGTGATTGGAACGAAATAAATGTCTTTTTTCCTTATTAGATTTAGAATTGAAATCCTTTACAAGATTATCCCAATCTAATATGAATTCTTTTTTAATGACTCTTAATTGATTGTTAATAGGAATTTCAAAACCCGATTGAGTTGGATACTTAGAAGGGGTAGGAGAAGAAGAGCTTTCTTCTTCCATAAGGTCCTTGTGAGTATAACACGGGTGACTAGTTTGACATTGATAAAGGACACCTTTCAATTTGATATCCCTAACTGAAGGGTTACTAAGTACTTCAGTATCTCTTCGAGTATGAACTGAAGGTGCTGAAGAACTAGTAAAATCTTCTATAATAACTGGCCTTCTAGTACGTTCAAAACTTATTTTGACCGTTCCATCAGAAAATTGTTTAACATTTTCAATATTTAACAAATTGCTAAATACAGGTTGTTGAGGTATTTCACTAGGTAAAGTTCATTGACTAGGTAGTGTAATATCCTTCAAGAGGATGGTTCTCGGGATCTGGATATTTACATCACTAGTTGAACTTTGAATTAATACAGTTTGATCTTTAGGACTTTTATTAAGAGCATGAACGTTTAAGTTCGTTTTCATAGTCTTCTAATAAATCTTGTAAATCAAAGTTATGGGTTGAGAACCCTCAATCATATGAGTAATTTCTCAAGTTGTTTTAATGTTTAATGTCAAGGCTTTTAATAAATGTTGATCACTTAGGCTTAATGTGAAATCAGGAAAGCAATTGAAATGGATAGGTCCATTGTGCAGACTTGATTCCATAGCACCGATCATACTAGGATAATAGTTCAAGAATCTATCATCTCTGAGACAGAGATAGATACTTGAATTAATTCCTTTAATGTTTAGGGGTTTAACTGCCACTTGAACTAAACCGATGTGAATGAAATTATAACCTTTCTTCATATGTTTTTAATAACATCTATAGATAAAAGACTACAATTTTTGTATTCTTTGTTAATAGCATAGACCTTTTCAATTATTTTTACATTATAATCAGTTTTAAAATTGTCTAAAAAGGTTAACTGATAAATTTCTTTAGGGGAAACCCTAGGTATGTTCCAACTGTGTAAAGCTTGACTTATGTTCTCATAACTGTGTGTTTCTTGGTTAACTATATCAGGAATTGGAGGCAAAGTTGACCGGTTACTAGCTGAGGAGTTGGACCTGAATAATCTACTCATCTTTTACGAAAATCAAAATTATGTATTACCCAGTATTCTTCCATTCATACCCTCTTACCTTAGGCAGACTCATACCTATGTTCTAAACCAGACACTGCTCACTCAAGAGACTTACAAATGTTTGACACGAACAAGGTGAACTACAGTAAGGTGGGTGACTTCGGAACACGAGTAACTGACAAATTTTGAAAATAGAAAAGATATGAAAGATTATTGAGTTCTTACTGGCAACTAGAACAAAAACAACTTGGCTCTGATACCTATATATATATATATATATATATATATATACTATTGACCACAGTATGTATACGATAACAAAGAGTCGTCTAAGCTATTTGACTAGCTAGACACGGATTTAGAAATGTTGAATATGATAAAACCTTTTTGTATCCAATCAAATTATTTTGGTTCGGATTCCAGACTAAGTATGAACATCCCGAATATGAGAAAATTGTTATGCGCCCAAGGCGAATAGAGTGAACGATAATATCATTCTTGCATGTAGTATTGATCAATACAGGGCATAACGGGCTGATCACCCTCCGTGCCTGTAAGTTATGACGGTTTGCGGATGAAGTTCTGCTAAACCTATTTGAAAATTGAGAATAATGTTCATAGTATGTCACCTTAACCCTATTTATAGTCAGTACGTAGTTTCAAAAATTTGATAGAGAGTTGTTATGATATTATTATCAGTTCAGATTACTTCACAACTTTTGATTTGTTGTAGAAGGGTAGTACAAAGAAAACATTAGTCCTTTCAGCTAATATTTATAATTGTTATTACTTGTTGGGCACTCAAATGCTCATCCTTCCTTAAATTAAATGTTTTCAGTTAAGTATAACCAGCTAGAAGGCTCTGCCAGGAATAAAGGGAAAGGAAAGCTGTCCGAATAAGTTTGTGTTATCTTATGTAATAGCTAGACTTAAATAAGATGATGTTATTTATTATCTATCATGTAATGAAATGTTTTAAGGTCACGTACCTGGGATTTCGAAAACTCTGCTATGTAAATTAAGTTTGATATTTATGACATTATTATTATTATTCCGCTCAAAAAAATGGTATCGTGAAGCACTAAATTCGGGTTTCAAGTACCTGAATTTGGGGGCGTCACAGAATCCTTATAAGGGGGAGATGATGTAAGAACCCTAATTTTCAGAAAATACTAAAATAAGAATTTAGTAAATAAAATTCTTAAAGCATGGGATGGGTTAAAACAAGAATATAAATGTGTTATGAGGTATGTGGTATTGTGTTACATAGGGTAATATGAGCTATGTAATAACTGATGTTGTGTTTAATAAATATATATTATTATTATATATTTGTTATAAATGGTAGAGATGAATTAGTAAGAAGATGGATAAGATTTATCTATCGGCATTAAATAATTTATAGAGTTATTTTATGATAGTAAGTTGGTGACATTAAATATCGTTGATAATCACCAATTTCTTGAGTATATGTTTGAGTATGTATCAAGTCTAAGGCAGTGCAACCGTACCCTTTAATGGTGGATGTATAGGAGCTGGGCTAAACAATTCCTTCAGAGAGCGGAGGTATATACGAATTAGTAATCGATCTAACTCATTTGTGAAAACAAAGCGCATTTAGACGAAACTGATTTGTTGGTTGTTTGTGGGAAACCACTCAGTATACTATATTGAATACTATTAAAGACTCGATGTGTTCTAGGTTTAGACTTGTATGCGTGTACGTTGTTGACGAGAGAACAAAATCGATATACCTTTAAATTGGTTAAAGAATTATTATGTAATTTGATACACGGCGAGAAGTGAAGTTTAAAGGAGTGTATATATGTATTATAATTGAATTTTGTGTTATTAGTGGAAAGACGTACTATAAATGAGATTATATAGTTGAGAGAAGTAGAGATGAAAACTTGAAGTCTAATATCTAAATTATTAAAGAAAATAGTAATCCATGAGGTGGAATCAAATATGAGGTTGATTTTAGATGAGTTACCATTTGTGAGGTATATGTTAATTTGAATATTTTAAATATGTATATTACATAGTATTGTAATATATAAAGGTTGATATTTTAATGATAAATGATTAATAAAAGAAAAGAACCAATATAGTTATAAGTAATTATTGGTTAGAGATTGATGCATTAAGTTAATACCTTATGCGGTGGTTAAATAAAATTATTTTGATTATTGAATTAAAAGAAATCTAGATGTAATATACAACATTCTAGAAATACAATCCTTTAAACAAAAAGCTCATCTAAATGAGGTTATTGAATTAAAAGAAATATTTAATGAGCCTATGTTATTTTAATTAATTTAATTATTAATTAGAGATTTAATAATTTAACATTGTTAATTAAAGAGAATTTGAATTATGTTACTATGTGTATTAATGAGAATTTACTATATTTTTATTAAAATAAAGTAGATTAGATAATTGATTTATTTTATATGGATGTGACATTATTTAAACTATGTGATAAGGTTTTATTAAATTAAAAAGTTTTGAAACCTTTTAATTCTAGCCAAACATGGCCTTGGTGGGAGTTGAGGGAAGTTTCCCATGATGGGGGGTAACTTACCTCTACTGCGTCAGTTTTTCTCCATTTATCAAACGCTTTCTTTTATTTCTTTTCTTATTATTTTCTAAGTCTGGCAAAAAAAAACAGAGAGAGTTGAGAAAAGTTTTGCGAGAGATTGTGAGTTGGGTAATTGAAGAACTGTGGAGGAGGAGTTTATCTCTTGCAAATTGTATTCTACGCTTGGGTAATTTCTTCAACCCAATTCTTATTATTCGTCTTTTAAGTTTTCATAAAAAAATGGCTTTCAAACTTCTCTGAGTCTCTGTATTTGGGAAATTCTGTTGTTATGAGAATATATGTAATAATTCGAGTTGTATGGCATGTTTTAATATATATTATATGGGTTTCAATATCTTCAGTTTCATGAAATTATATAGTAAAAGATTTCAGAGTATATGATATGGCCATATGGCCTTATACGTGATTTTTATATGTCAAATATAATTTATTTTGCAAAATTCACACATTGATATGATTATGCATGTTAAAATGAACAAAATGAAACTTGAATGGTTAGATTTGGCTTAATAACAAATCTGTAGCGTTAAAATCCATGTTTTTGTTCAAAAACTTCAATAACATCAAGAATAGTCCAATTTTCATATTTTAATTATGTGATTATGTGTTTTAATTGATTAAAATCACTCCATAGATGTTAAGTAATGATTATGTACGAATTATAACATGTGGGTATGTGTAATTTGGTGAAATTAGTGTTAAAGATGTGTTGATTTTGCTGAATTATGTGTTCTTCGCGAACTGAAATTAAAGTTCTGGGTTTCAGCCGCTAACTAACCCCTAATTCATTTTCGTCTCAAGAAGTGCCACCACACCGCAAATACCAAGTATCGAAGTCATAGTATGCCATGTGTGCCCACACAAATACCAAGAGCTAGTACAAAAGTGGCGTCATAATACTAACTTAGCAGATTGTCCAGAAAATGCAAATTTTTAATGTTCAAGTATAGAAATGAGTTAGTGACCTTGTCTAATGAACATAAAAACTTGTTAGACATATAATGAAATATTAAAATGAGTTTTTACGAAGTCAAGAAGACAATTACATGTTATTTGAATCGTTGATTATGTAATTAACTTGTTGTTCGTGTAGTATTATATTATATGAAAACAAGTATGATAATTTGACTAAGTATGGTCATAAAGTAGAGTTTAGACAAAGAATAACTTATGATGTTTAGTACGTTATTATTGACTGGTATTGTGATCGTAATTGATACGTAGGATTTAATTCAAAGAACGAGTTTGTTTAAGTGTAATCTACGCACGAGGCAAGTTTCGAAACCTTATCTTATTACATTGAGCAAGTTTTCCAACTCTACATTTACGTTGAACAAGTTTCCTAATCCTACTTGTTATTGTTATATAAGTTGATTAATTCATCTTTCGATATTAAGCAAGTTCTCATTATTATTGATCAAGCCTGTCTTATATATTAAATGTGACGCCCCCAAAATTAGGTATACATCACCCATCTTGGGTCGCCACTTACATGGTACAGAATTTAAATACAACTTATTAACATAACTGTCGTGTACAATACGACATAAACTGTGAGTTTAAATACAAATATCGTCTACTAGATATTATACAAACTCAAACAAAAAGTCCTCATTACAATTATTATCACACTATTTCACAGAATAGTGAGGACTACTAATGCTATCTTCAGGACCATCACTGCTTCCCAGACTCGTCCCAAATTATATTCTCATTTCTGAAGAGAACAAAGAAAAGAAAGGGTGAGCTCAACTAGCCCAAGAAGAAATATTATGACTAAGATAATGCGTAATAAATTATCAATAGTCTTCAACAATGTTAAACCGATAAAATACAATAGACAACCGGTTTAATCTGCAGCGAAATATCGCAATCCATTAAAAGAGTCAAGTAGAAAATAAAGTCTACTATCTTTTAGGTTTTAAAAGGTTTTTCATCATCATTATAAATTAGACTCGACTTTAATAAATATTTCACATCATCGAATCACCCCGCACTACTGCCAAGGATATTCTTTAGTATCACGACCACAATTATTCATGCACTACGGGCCAAGAATATTTGTGTATTCATTAATGGTCATGATCATGCCAACAATCATCCATCAATGCACTACTACCAACGAGGATTTTTACCACATCATTTGTAACATTACTACATGATTACAATCAATAGTCTCTGGTCATAATCATACCAAGTCCATCTATGCACTACACTGAATACGTATGACTTTAAAAAATATAAACATGAGGATGATGACAATGATATAAGAATTCAATAAAACAAGTTCAAGAATTATTTTATCCAGGAATTATTAACGTCCAAATTATCAACATGATACTGTTTTGTAGAGTAAAATTCAAGAATGATCAGAAGAATATGAAAAGATACTGGATGAAACGCAAATATCAAGGATATTCCACTAATTTCATGGAGTATAGAAGTCAAAGTTTTAACCAACTGGGTATAATAAAGAATGGAATAACAAAAGAAATCACCATGCATGCGATAGACCGCACAGACAGGTTATTCCAACAGAATAATAAATAACGGAACCAGGTCAGGTGAAATTCACACCGACAGGATGTTCCAACAGAATGATAAAGATGGAACCAGATCCGGTGTAAAACACACAGATAGGATATTCCAACAGAATGATAAAGACGGAACCAGGTCCGGTGTAAAACACACAGACAGGATGTTCCAACAGAATAATAAAAGATTTTAACCGTGTCCGTGTAAAACACACGAGCGAGATGTTCCAACAGAATAATAATAAAGATTTAACCAGTGTCCGTGTAAAACACACGCATGTGGATGTTCCAACAGAATAATAGAAGAATGTCACCAAGTATAGGGTAAACCACTTATACAGGTTATTCCAATAGAATAATAAGCAATGGAATAACAACAGTTCTCTTCATGAATAAGAAAGAATAACACCCCTTACATTTGGTAGGAGATTGAATCTTCGCAGCAGATTAGGCAGTAACAAAATACTCTTCTTCTTTCTCTCTTATTCTCTCTATACTTTGTCTCTCTATAGCTTGAATGAATTCGTGAAAAATAATGAAGCCCTAGGCCTCTATTTATAGAAGATTTCTAGCTTAGCACCTGCCGTGTGAAAAGGCAAGTGGCTTGACGATTTGTTTGACGCCTGTAATGTGAAACGACAAGTGGTTCGACGCCTGTAATGTGAAACGACAAGTGGTTCGACGTCTGGTAAAGGTAATTACTATTAACGAAGGTAAATACTATGGACGAAGGTAAATACTATTCACAAGGATAATTACTATTGACGAAGGTAATTACTATTGTGAAGGTAAATACTATTCACAAGGTAAATTACTATTGACGAAGAGACTCTTAGATGATGACATATGAGCCCCCATAAAATAATCAAACTTACCACAAATCATTTTTTTTTCATCAACACATATTTAATCTTTCAACAATTATTAATTTAATACTATAACATATTATACGGATGATAATTGTGATAATAATTGAATCAATAATACAAGAGATATGATGCAAAGAATTATCGTAGCAATAATTGCAAGATAGTCGAAAGTGACTTCTCACGTAAGCATTAATAATCAATACCGTAGTGCTACTACTGCAACTACGCAGACATTCGTACTTTTACCACCGGTAGTTCAACAGCTTTTTAACCGGTAACACCTCCGTAGTTATTTTTATAAAATATTTTTATCGTTTTCTCAATCGACAATAATTACATTTGTGGGGTCCACCAATGATTGAGCCATTGTATTTAATATTCCCTAACAAAAAAGAATATTTCCACCAAACGAATATTTTATAACAACTTGCATACTTTGCAAAATTTATAAATATTACCCACAACTATAACATTATATCAAATTTATTCCATAATATTCAAAAATAATATTTATAGAAAAATTCATCTTTATTTATAAAAGTGGGTCTTACAACCTCCCTTCTTATGAAATTTCAGCCCTCTAAATTAGGTGCACGCACTGGTATGTCAAGAGGTAAGGATACCTTGATTTCATTTCGCATTCTCACTCCCAAATCATTTCCTCAACATCGTGGTTCCTCCACAAAACTTTGACTTGAGGTATAACCTTGGAGCGTAGAATATGTTCCTTCTTATCCAAAATTTGAACAGAACCTCTTCATACGCCAAATCTTCCGCTATTTCGTCCGGCTCTAACTCAATAATATGGTTCGGGTCTTTCACATATTTACGTAACATAGATATGTGAAAAACGTTATGAACACGAGACATATTTGGCGGTAAAGCTAGTCTATAGGCCACGCTCCTACTCGATCGAGGATTAAAATGGACCGATGAATCGAGGATTAAGTTTTCCTCTCTTTCCAAATCTTGTAACTCCTTTCCATGGAGCAACTCTTAACAACACATGATCTCCTATATTGAATTCCACGTCCTTTCGATGAAGATCAAGATAACTCTTTTTGTCGATTTTGTGAGGTTTTTATCGTTGTCGGATCGTTTGAATCTTTTTCGTAGTCATACGTACCAACTCTGGTCCCAACAACGTTGCTTCACCCACCTCATCCCAAAGATATCTTTGAGAATGACACTTTCTTCCATACAATGCTTGAATGGAGCCATGCCAATACTTGCTTGATAATCTGCTTTTGTAGGAAAACTCCACCAATGGTAAGAACTTGTCCCAACTCCCTTGAAATCAAGGACACAGAGTCTTAATAGATCTTCAAGAGTTTGAATAGTCCTCTCCACCGTCCATCCGTCTGAGGATGATATGCCGAAACTAAATCGTAAGTCTGTGCTCCATAGCTTTTTGCAAACTAACCCAAAATCGTGAAGTGAATCTTGGGTCTCGATCGAAACTATGGATACCGGCATACCATGCGATCTTACAATCTCGTTTATGTATATACTGAGCAAGACGTTCAAGTGTATAAGTTTCTCGTGATCAAGAAATGAGCGGACTTGGTCAATCTATCAACAATGACCCAAATCGCATCAATGCCTTGAGAAACCTTAGGAAGACCCCAGAATGAAATCCATGGTAATGTGCTCCCACTTCCATTCTGGAATTTCAAGTGGTTGCAATGGACCTTTTGGTACTTGATGCTCCGCTTTAACCCGCTTGACAAGTTAGACACCTTAAGATAAATAAGCGCTTATCTCTCTTTCATAATGCTCCACCAAAATGTATGACGAATATCACGATACATTTTGGTACTCCCAGATGGATTGCAAATGGTGTGTTGTGCGCCTCCATCATGATATTATACTTTAAATCGTGGTCGTTAGGAACAATAAGTCCGGAGTTGACTCAAGTATTCCTTCTTCATCGATTCTTGCTTCCTAAGATAGCACCTTCTTGCACTTTTTTTTCCTCATACGCATCGACTCCCGTGTCCGTGGCTTGAGCGACTTTTTAACTTTATCGATTAAAGTCGGTTCTACTCGTATACTCGCTATCATCACATGCGTCCCCAGAGTCTTTAACTCTATCTCCATCCTTTGCAAGTCACACAAAATGGGCCTTTGCGTTGACAATATCACACTTTCGTACTTGCATATGATTTTCTACTCAATGCGTCGCCTACCACGCTCGCTTTTCGGGATGGTATTGGATGGTATGATCATAATCTTTCAACAGCCAAGCCAACGCGTTGTTGTCGCATGTTGAGTTCCTTTTGAGTGGAGAAATATTTGAGGCTTTTATGATCCGTAAAGATCTCCACTTTCTCCCCATACAAGTAATGCCTCCAAATTTTAAGTCTGAAGATAATAAATGCCAACTCTAGATCATGAGTAGGATAATTCCTCTCATATTCTTTGAGTTATCGCGAGGCATAAACTATAACTTTTCCATGTTGCATAAGAACACATCTTAACCCTTTGCTCAAGCATCATCAGAGATGACAAATCCTCCGAGCCGATGGTATTGTCGTAGCAGTCTTTGAAATAAGTCTCCTCTTGAGTTCTTGAAAACTCTTCTCACATTCTTCGCTCCAACCGAACTTTGTATCTTTCCGAGTCAATTTGAGTCAATGGAGTAGCGATTCGAGAAAATCCTTCCACGAATCTCCGATAATAACCAAATTAAACCGAGAAAGCTACGTGCTTCTCATCGATTTAGGTTGTTCCCACTTTGAATAGCTTCAATCTTTCTTTGGGTCAACAGATATTCCATGACTTGATACCACGTGCCCAAGGAATGCTACTTCTTCAAGCCGAACTCGCATTTCTTCAACTTGGCATAAAGCTTATATTCACGAAGCTTTTGGAGTGTCGACCTCAAGTGTTGCTCATGATCTTCACGGCTTTTGGAATAAATAAGGATGTCAAGAATAAAGAAGACCACAAAGTGATCTAAATATTCCTTGAATACTCGGTTCATCATATCCATGAAGGCGGCGGGAGCATTAGTCAATCCAAAGGACATGACTAGAATTCATAATGCCCGTCTTAGGGAGTTCCGGAAAGCCGCCTTTGGAATGTCACGTGGTTCTAATCTTCAATTGGTGATATCCTAACGAAGATCAATCTTTGAAAAGAATTTGGCTCCTTGCAACTTGTCAAATAGGTCATCAATACGCGGCAATGGATACCTATTTTGATGGTGACATGATTCAACTCCCGATAATCAATACAAAGTCGCATACTCCCATCTTTCTTCTTCACGAATAGAACAGAGCACCCCAAGGAGAAGTACTAGGGACGAATAAAGCCAATGTCTAACAATTCCTCGTTGGGTCTTTAACTCCTCGAAGTTCAATAGAGCCATTCGATATGGGGCTTTGGAAATAGGTTTTGTACCGGGTTCAAGGTCGATACAAAATTCAATTTCATGTTCGGGGTAGGCCAGAAGTTCTTCTAGAATACGTCAGAAATTTATTAACAATAGAATATCGTTTAAAACCGATTTATTTTTATTTAAATCATGATATGAGCTAAGAAAGCTTGACATCCGCTTTTCAATAAACGAATAGCTTTATGGCTTGAGATGACCGTGATTGATTTTAATGGTTTGGTCATTTGAATTCGCATAATAGGTTGATTAGGAATATGAAAGCTAACAACCTTACGAAAACAATCAATTTTTGCATGATAAGTAGTTAACCAATCAATCCCTAGAATCACGTCAAATGCAAGTATTTTTAATGAAATAAGATCGACAGTAATGTGAGGGTACCGATTTGAACCAAACAAGACTTATAAACGATGGATGTAATAAAGGTTTCTCCCAACGGAGTTTCCACGAGATAAGTCAAAGTCTAATTTCTCCTGAGTCAAATTTAATCGATGAGCGCAAGTAGGAGAGAAAGAAAAGAATGGGTAGAACCGTATCAAATAAAGTATAGACTTCATTAGAGTTTATGATAAGCTTACCCGTGATGACCTCATTCAATTCCTTGCTCTTTGGGAGGTCACAACAAACGCCTCCCTTGCACTAACGGTTTTGAATTTTCCGGGATGGCCTTTGGTGCCTCCATCCTAGCTTGAATTTATCTTCTGTGAACGACAAAATCGAGCTAAGTGACCTTCTCTTCCACAATTATAACATGCTTTGACGGCATGACGCAGCTTTTGACCGATGTGTCCCTCTCCTCCGTATTTGAAGCATATGATAGGTGGTCTTTCTCCTTCCTTAACAATGGGTCTTTGGTCTTTGACGTCTTTCCACCATTGTTGAATCGCCGCTTCTTGAAATGTCCATTCTTATTGTTTTGCCTCGATTACCACCGACGTGGTTACCATATCTCGGCTTTGTTGATTCCCTCCACGCTTGTTGTCACCGCTTGATGACTACTCTCTCACCGGTATTATAATTTTGCAATTTACCGCTTCTTTTTTAGTTATGTTGACTCATTATCGCGTTCCACTAATCGAGCCCTATTTACAACATCTCGAATACAAACACGCTTTATAAGAAATAAGATGTTGACGTATCTCCCGCTTCAAACCTCTTAAAAACATTCGCGCCCATTCTCTTCATTATCCACCAAGTGGGGACGCAAACCGTGATAACTCCACAAATTTTGCCTCGTATTGCGACACCTGGCCATATTGTTTTGTTCCAACTTGATAAATTCCACCTCCTTCATGTGGCGAATACTTTCGGAAAATATTTGTCGTTGAATGCCTCCCGAACTTCTCCCAACATATCTTCAAGACAAAGAAGTTTGAGTACGTTTCTGATTCCCACCAAGAATCCGCCTCCGCAAGAACATAAAGGTGGCAAAGGAACCTTTTGCTCATCGAGCATCCCAAGACATCAAATATCTTGGTAATCTGTTTTATCCATGCTTCCGCTAGAAGTGGTTTTGGCTCTCCCTTAAACTCCGGTGGTCCCAGCTCCTTGAATTGTTTAGCGGTGGCACCGAGAGTTTTCCGTGTTTCCACCCCACGTTTTGGGACAGAGTCGCTCTCTCTTTCTGTCAGCATAAATTGCATAAAGCCTCCGAACATTTGATCATTCATCATTTGGTCGGTGTTGTTGTTTAGATGAGGATTGTCGCCTTCGATGCACATTATCCTCGATTATTGATATGTGGTGAATCAACGATCGCTCAAGCTCCATTGCTATTCTCAACATTCTCGGATGTCATTTTCGAGATCTCGCCACAAAAACAAAAGGTTAATTGACATGTAACAAATTATCCCTATCTTCCGACCAACCAATAAATAGCAGACATAACTTAGGTAGGTCATACTAGCGAAGGTATTCCCCGCCTCCCCCTCCTAGTACTATTCTCACATCTTAGCCGTGGATCATATCCTAAGCTCGATACCAACCGTGGCGCCCCAAAATTAGGTATACATCACCCATCTTGGGTCGCCACTTACATGGTATGTAATTTAAATACAACTTATTAACATAACATGTGTATACAATACGACATAAATCGTGAGTTTAAATACAAATATCGCCTACTAGATATTATACAAACTCAAACAAAAAGTCCTCATTACAATTATTATCACACTATTTCACGAATAGTGAGGACTACTAATGCTATCTTCGGGACCATCACTCGCTTCCCAAACTCGTCCCAATTATATTCTCATTTCAAAGAGAATAAAGTTGAAAGAAAGGGTGAGCTCAACTAGCCCAAGAAGAAATATTATGACTAAGATAATGCGAATAAATTATCAATAGTCTTCAACAATGTTAAACCGATAAAATACAATAGACAACCAAGCTTAATCTGCAGCTGAATATCTAATCCATTAAAAGAGTCAAGTAGAAAATAAAGTCTACTATCTTTTAGGTTTTAAAAGGTTTTTCATCATCATATAGCCGAGACTCGACTTTAATAAATATTCCACATCATCGAATCACCCCCGCACTACTGCCAAGGATATTCTTTAGTATCACGACCACAATTATTCATGCACTTCACGGGCCAAGAATATTTGTGTATTCATTAATGGTCATGATCATGCCAACAATCGGCCCATCAATGCACTACTACCCATCGAGGATTTTTACCACATCATTTGTAACATTACTACGGTCCATGATTATTACCGAATAGTCTCTCGGTCATAATCATACCAAGTCCATCTATGCACTACAAAGCCACGATGACTTTAAAAAAATATAAACATGAGGATGATGACAATGATATAAGAATTCAATAAAACAAGTTCAAGAATTATTTTATCCAGGAATTATTAACGTCCAAATTATCAACATGATACTGTTTTGTAGAGTAAAATTCAAGAATGATCAGAAGAATATGAAAAGATACTGGATGAAACGCAAATATCAAGGATATTCCACTAATTTCATGGAGTATAGAAGTCAAAGTTTTAACCAACTGGGTATAATAAAGAATGGAATAACAAAAGAAATCACCATGCATGCGATAGACCGCACAGACAGGTTATTCCAACAGAATAATAAATAACGGAACCGGTCGTGTGAAATTCACAAGCGTGATGTTCCAACGTAATGATAAAGATTTTAACCGGATCCGTGTAAAACACACGAATAGGATATTCCAACAGAATGATAAAGATGGAACTAGGTCCTGTAAAACACACGCATGTGATGTTCCAATGAATAATAAAGATTTTAACCAGTCCTGTAAAACACATGCACAAAATGTTCCAATGAGAATAATAATAAAGATTTTAACCAGTCCTTGTAAAACACATGCATGTGATGTTCCAACGAATAATAGAAGAATGTCACCAAGTATAGGTAAACCACTTATACAAAGTTATTCCAATGTAATAATAAGCAATGGAATAACAACAGTTCTCTTCATGAATAAGAAAGAATAACACCCCTTACATTTGGTAGGAGATTGAATATCGCAGCAAGCGGTGTAGTAACAAAATACTCTTCTTCTTTCTCTCTTATTCTCTCTATACTTTGTCTCTATAGCTTGAATGAATTCGTGAAAATAATGAAGCCCTAGGCCTCTATTTATAGAAGATTTCTAGCTTAGCACCGCCGTGTGTGAAAAGGCAAGTGGCTTGACGATTTGTTTGACGCTTTGTAATGTGAAACGACAAGTGGTTCGGACGCTTTAATGTGAAACGACAAGTGGTTCGACGTCTGGTAAAGGTAATTACTATTAACGAAGGTAAATACTATGGACGGAAGGTAAATACTATTCACAAGGATAATTACTATCGTGAAGGTAATTACTATTGACGAAGGTAAATACTATTCACAAGGGTAATTACTATTGACGAAGAGACTCTTAGATGATGACATATGAGCCCCCATAAAATAATCAAACTTACCACAAATCATTTTTTTTCATCAACACATATTTAATCTTTCAACAATTATTAATTTAATACTATAACATATTATACAGATGATACTGTGACAATAATTGAATCAATAATATAAGAGATATGATGCAGCAATTCATCGTAGTAATAATTGAGCATAAATGAGTGACTTCTCATGTAAGCATCAATAATCAATACCGCAGTGTTACTATGCAACTACGCCAGACATCGCATTTTTACCACCGGGTAGTTCAATGGTTTTTAACAGTAACACCTCCGTAGTTATTTTTATAAAATATTTTGTCTTTTTCTCAATCCGACAATAATTACATTGTAGGGTCCACCAATGATTGAGCCATTGTACAAATATTCCCTAACAAAAGAATATTCCCCGACCAAACGAATATTTTATAACAACTTGCATAATTTGCAAAATTTATAAATATTACCCACAACTATAACATTATATCAAATTTATTCCATAATATTCAAAAATAATATTTATAGAAAAATTCATCTTTATTTATAAAAGCTGGGGTCTTACATTAAAGCTTATTAATCTTCAAGCATGATGTTGTTATACAATAATTATTCTATTGTATACCTTTTTAGATGTTATTCAAGTTAAATATTCATTCACTGTTAAACATTGTTAGACTAGCGAAGCCTTATTGATCCGACTAGTCCATAGTTGATGAGCGTTCTAAATTTCAGAACCCCTTGATTAATTATCCAAACCAAACTTCCTTTGGTATGGACTCGAATGTCAAAACTGAGATGAACAACCTTGTATTGGGGATTATTTACGCTTTAGCATTAAGATATTGTGCACAGTATGGTACTAAGGGCTGATCCCCCTAAGTACGAGAAGGAGAGTCCATAGTCTTATGACTATTAAAGGTTTCAAGTAAAAATACTTGACAACCTAGGACATAGTTCAAGGTCTTATGACCCTCAGAAATTCTTTTGATTCTTGTTATTCATTCTTGATTCAAAAGTTGAGCTTTTATATCCGAAGTTATTATTTCTCTTGCATGTTATTATTCATTATTATATTGTTATACTTGTGGGCAATCGTGCTCACTCTTGCATAATAATAACATTGCAGTTAAGAACGAAAGAGTAGACGAACCTTCCACTGGTAAGGGCAAGGGCAAGCTTAGCAAGTAATGAAGAGTGTTTTATTAATGTGATTATGTAATGTAATTAGAATTGATGTTACTAAGACTTATTTGTTTATGTTTTCTGCACAAATGTTTTAAGGTTAGAGTAACCTGGGATTTATTTATTACTCAGTTGATGTAACCCCATAAGGGTAGAGATTTATTATTTATTTTACCTATTTCATGGTTTGAAATTTATTTATGGGTAGATAGATAGATGATGCTTGTATAGTAAACACCAAATCCTGTGGAAACGAAAGTATCGGATTTGGGGGTGTCCCAGGTTGGTATCAAAGCTGTAAGGTTATGAACCTTAGGTGGGGGGAATAACCTTAGGTAGTAGCCTTGTAGGAGATTGGGAACATAGTGATGGTAAACTCTTATCGAGTTCTAAGAAATGAATTTTTAAATTCATTAAAGATAATAAAAGACTTTCTGTGCTTATGTGTTAATCTATGTGTTCGCTAGCACGGATTAGTAACTAAAACTTAAAATTTTGTTGTCAGGATGTCGGATGTTGGAGGAGCTAGTCGAGCTGGGGAGGAGGAACCCTGATTACCTATAGAGGAGGAGCCCCGAGACATTCATGTCGTCAGGGAACAATTTGTACAGAGAGAGCCATCTTCGTTGATCACTGTTGCTGGTCAGGAGCATGAGCCGGAGACAGATTCAGAGGAGGATCCTGAGGAAGAGGAAGAAGAAGAGGAAGAAGAGGAGTTCCCACCGAACTCCATTGATGCAGAGATGTATGATGCACTCTATGATCGTAAGGTAGAGTTGTAGGATACTGTTCGGGATCTAACTGAGCAGGCGGTTAGTCAGCAGATTACTATTGAGCAGAGGGATAGAGAGCTTATGACTCTTCACACACGTTTAGGAAATGTGGAGTGGGATCTAGTTCACGAGAAGGGTCAGACCAAGGATAAGTCCGCAGAAATAGAGAAGTTAAAGAAGGATCTGAAGGAGAGCTCAGAGAGGCTTGCCATAGCAGAGGAGGGCTGGGTACGAGAGTCACGCCGTACTGATCGTGCAGAAGATGATCGCCGTGCGAAGAAGGCTAAACTTGAGGAGATGTACTCTACACTACAAAATGCAATAGATGCGGTCCAAGATCGAGTTAGGAAGTATCCAATCCAGTTTGAGGATCTACCATCATATATGCTAGATCGCAGAACAATGTGCCGCATCATGGAGGAGGAACGTAGCAAGGCTATCCAGCGCCTTAACAAAGAGTGATAGTATTAGTTTAAATATGTGAAAACTATTTGATAGTTAATAATGTAAATTCTGATATGTTCATAAATAAAGGAATATTGTGATGTTATAAATCCTGTAGATTCTTTATCTCGGGATAGTTGATGTAAATAGCAGTGATGCTATCTTATAATGTAAAGACTTTTGAATTAAATGAAATGTCAAAGTTTATTTGAAGTAATGTGTTAAGTGAGTTATGATTAAATGTTTTAGTTAAGTCTTAAATGTTTAAGAGATTGAATAAGGATCTAATAAGTGTATATTCATAACAGAAATATGCCGCCTAGAAGATAAAATCGTCAGCAAGCCCAGGAAGGGTCAACAAACAATAACAATGACGCCAATGCTAACTCCGTTCAGCAATTGGTAAACCTTTTAGCTAGAGCACTTAATAATCAACCCCAAGCTCCACCAAATACTTCATTTAAGGCCTTCAAGGCGGTGGGACCGCCAGAGTTTAAGGGTTCCATAAACCCAATTGAAGCTCAGATGTGGGTGATGGAGATGGAGAAGGTGTTCGATGTCGCTCGAGTAAGGGAAGATCAGAAGACTGCTTATGCAACGTTTATGCTAAAGTCCGAAGCCAGCTTCGAGATGAGAGGAGGTGAAGGTGTTATATCCTGGGAAAGATTCAATGAGATGTTCTTCGAGATGTACTTTTCGGCAAGTTCACAAAATCAGATGGAAGTCCAATTTCTAGAATTGAAGCAGGGAAGTATGTCAGTAGTTGATTATGTGGCAAGGTTGAGTTGGCTAGGTTCGCCACATACCAAGTTCACACTGACGAGAGGAAGGCAAGACGATTTGAGCAGGGACTGAAGCCTTGGTTGTATAACAAAGTGTCAATGTTCCAATTGAATACTTTTGCTGGTGTGTTAGAGAAGGCCATACTTGCTGAGGGTGGAAGTGATGCAGTAACGAAGTATAATTAGGAGCAGAAGAGGAAGTGGTCTGATAATTCGTCTGCTGGAAGTCAACAGGGAGGGCAGAAGAAGAAGATTGAATCGTGTCCAACCTGCAGAAAAACGCATTTGGGAGTTTTTTTGAAGGGGAAGCGAGTGTGATACAATTGTGGTCAGGAAGGCCACATAGCACCAAACTGTCCGAACCCAAAGAAGGGTGAATGCTTCACATGTGTATCAAAGGGCCATCTTGCAAGAGATTGTCCTAAGAAGGGATCGGGAGGGACGAGTTCAGGAGGAAATAGAGGAAATACTGGTGGAAGCACTCTAACCATTGTAGGACCAACCGCAACCATATACCAACAGCCAGAACATTCAACATGACAGTGCAGGATGCGGTACAGTCTCGCGATGTGGTGTCAGGTATCATTCCAATCAATAAAGTTAATGCTTATGTGTTATTTGATTCGGGTGCTACTTGCTCATTTATATCCAATGACTTCGCTAAAAACATAGAATTGTTTATGGACGAGTTAGAATACCCCATGAACATAGAAATTGCGAATAGAGAAATTATCCCTGTTAAGTATGTGCACAAAAACTGTAGAGTAGATATTAAGGGTAATATCATGAACGTAGATCTTATCCCTATTCGACTTGGAGAATTTGATGTTATTTTGGGTATGGATTTGTTATACAATTATGGGGCGGTAATTGACTGCCAAAAGAAGTGACTTAACCTTATGACTCCATCAAAGGTTGTGTTTTATGGTAGCAAGTTGCCTAGACAAGCAAGTTATCTAACGATGATGCAAGATAGAAGATTGTTAAGGCAAGGCTATGTAGGATATCTAGCTTACATAGTAGATAGTTGTAAACAGAATGCAAAAATAGATGAGATTCCGGTAGTGAATGATTTCTCAGACGTATTTTTGGACGATTAGTTGGGACTTCCTCCAGACAGAGCAGTTGAATTTGTGATTGATTTGGCTCCAGGAACGGTCTCAATATCGAAGGCATCGTACTGAATGGTACCGATAGAGATGAAAGAATTGATGGTCCAACTACAAAAATTACTGGACAAGAAGTATATTCAACCAAGCGTATCACCGTGGGGAGCGCCGGTTTTATTTGTGAAGAAGAAGGATGGAACAATGTGACTCTACATAGACTACAGAGAACTGAATAAGGTCTCGATTAAGAATAGGTATCCATTACCGCGAATCGACGACTTGTTCGATCAGTTAAAGGGAGCAAGATAATTTTCAAAGAAAGATTTAAGAAGTGGTTATCATCAACTGAAGGTGAGACCAGAGGATGTACCGAAGACAGTGTTTAGAACACGATACGGTCACTACAAATTTCTGGTAATGTCATTTGGTCTAACGAATGCTCCTGCAGTATTTATGGGCTTAATGAATGGAGTGTTCAAGCCGTTTTTGGACAAATTCGTAGTGGTATTTATAGATGACATTTTGGTATATTCAAAAACCAAGGAAGAACACGAAGAGCATTTGAGGTTGACATTAGAGACATTGAGGAGAGTGAAGTTGTATGCTATGTTTTCGAAATGTGAATTCTGGATTGAAAAAGTACAATTTCTTGGACATGTGATTGATAGAGATGGATTTTTGGTGGATCCCTCCAAAGTCGAAGCTGTGATTAACTGGGATCAGCCGAAGACGCCGTCGGAAGTAAGAAGTTTTCTTGGATTGGTAGGTTATTACAGAAGATTCATTCAGGATTTTTCCAAGATCGCAACTCCGCTGAAGAATTTGACTAGGAAATCGGTGAAACTCGTTTGGACGGAGAAGTGTGAGGAAAGTTTTCGAGAATTAAAGAAGAGAGTACAACACCTGTGTTATCTCTTCCAGATGACACATGAAATTTTGTGGTATATAGTGATGCATCGCATAAAGGACTTGGCTGTGTGCTTTTGCAGAATGGTAGAGTCATTACGTATACGTCACGATAACTGAAAGATTATGAGAAGGGGTATCCGACCCTTGACTTGGAGTTAGCTGTAGTGGTTTTTGCTTTGAAAATCTGGAGGCACTATCTCTATGGGGAGAAGTGTGAAATATATACAGATCACAAGAGTCTGAAATATATTTTTACACAGAAAGACTTGAACATGCGTCAAAGAAGGTGGTTGGAGTTAATTAAGGACTACGATTGTGAGATTCTATACCATCCGAGTAAGGCAAATGTGGTGGCCGATGCCCTAAGTAGAAAAGGTCGGGAGAAATTGATGATGTTGACCGCTCAAGAGGAGCTAATTTTAGCGATGGAAAAGCTGGAATTGGAAGTTAAGTATCCTATGGAAATTGATGAGAAGATGTTTCAAATGCAAGCTGGTACAACCTTATTGGATAAAGTTAAGGAGGCTCAACTTCAGGACGAAGAATTTGAGAAAGTGAAGAAGAAGATATCTGAAGGGACTGAACCGAGATTCAAAATAGACAATGAGGGACTACTAAGATTTGAGACCAGAATTTGGGTACCGCCAGTACCAGAGATTAAGGAAGAAATTTAAAGCGAAACTCAAAACTTAAGATATTCGATTCACCCTGGTAGCAACAAGATTTACCAAGATCTTCGACAACACTTTTGGTGGCCAAATTTAAAATGAGAGGTTGCAGAATGTGTTGCCAAATGCTTGACATGTCAGAAAGTGAAAGTAGAACATCAGAGACCGAGTGGGTTGCTACAACCTTTAGATATTCCATAATGGAAATGGGAACATATTACGATGGATTTTGTGGTTGGCCTACCGACGACCCAGAAAGGCTACGACACAGTATGAGTTATTATTGACCGATTGACGAAATCCGTACACTTCCTTCCGATCAAAATTAGATTCAACCTAGATCAGTTGGCAAGGTTATATGTGAAAGAGATTGTTTCAAGGCACGGAGTTCCGTTGTCAATTATTTCTGATAGAGATCCGCGTTTTACGTCAAACTTCTGCAAACATCTACAGGAATGCATGGGTACACAATTATGAATGAGCACAACATATCACCCTCAGACAGATGGACAGAGTGAAAGAACAATCCAGACATTGGAAGATATGTTAAGAGCTTGTATAATGGATTTCAAAGGAAATTGGGATGATCATTTACCGCTTATATAGTTCAGTTACAACAATAGTTACCACGCTAGTATTGGAATGCCACCTTATGAAGCGTTATACGGCAGAAAGTGCAGAACTCCACTATATTGGGATGAAGTTGGTGAAAGACGATTTCTAGAACCAAATTTAGTACAATATACAGCAGAGATAGTCAAAGTGATTCGAGCAAGATTGATAGCAGCCCAAGACAGACAGAAGAAATACGCCAATCCACACCGTAAGAATGTTGAGTTCGAACCAGGTAGTTATGTGTTCTTAAAGGTCTCTCCTTGGAAGGGAAAGATCAGATTCGGAAAGAAAGGGAAATTGAGCCCAAGATTCATTGGACCCTTTGAAGTTCTGAGAAGGGTCGAAGAAGTTGCCTATGAGATAGCCTTACATCCATCTCTAGAGAATGTCCACGATGTTTTCCATATCTCAGTCCTACGACCCTACAAACCCGATTACAAGCACGTAATTGAATATGAACCCCTACATTTCGACAAAGACTTGTCTTATGAAGAAATTCCTGTTCAAATTGTCGACCGAAAAGATCAAGTTCTCAGAAATAAAGTAATACCTTCTGTTAAGGTAATTTGGAGGAACCACAACGCTGAAGAAGCTACGTGGGAACTAGAAGAGAATATGATGAAGAATTATCCTCATTTATTTACTTAGATTGTTATATGCGATTCTGGGGACAGAATCTTTGTAAGGGGGGAGAATGTAATGGGACGACTTGTTTGAGTTATGATTCCGGGGACAGAATCCTTTTAAGAGGGGTAAGATGTGACAACCGTAATTTTGTAATTTAAATTTTTTAAATATATTTGATTGAATAAATATTTTTTGATGAATTAATTATTAGATTAATTAATTAATTGATGAAGTGGTGATAGATTAATTTAATTTTTATGTGTTACATTTATTTATTTAATGTGGAGAATTTTTATTATTCGAAGTATGTGATTATGTGAGCTTATTGAATTAAAAGAAATATTTAATGAGCCTATGTTATTTTAATTAATTTAATTATTAATTAGAGATTTAATAATTTGACATTATTAATTAAAGAGAATTTGAATTATGTGACTATGTGTATTAATGAGAATTTACTATATTTTTATTAAAATAAAGTAAATTAGATAATTGATTTATTTTATATGGATGTGACATTATTTAAACTATGTGATAAGGTTTTATTAAATTAAATAGTTTTGAAACCTTTTAATTCTAGCCAAACATGGCCTTGGTGGGAGTTGAGGAAAGTTTCCCATGATGGGGGGTAACTGACCTCTATTGCGTCAGTTTTTCTCCATTTATCTGACGCTTTCTTTTCTTTCTTTTCTTATTATTTTCTAAGTCAGGCAAAAAAAAAACAGAGAGAGTTGAGAAAAGTTTTGAGAGAGATTGTGAGTTGGATAATTGAAGAACTATGGAGGAGGAGTTTATCTCTTGCAAATTGTATTCTACGCTTGGGTAATTTCTTCAACCCAATTCTTATTATTCGTCTTTTAAGTTTTCATAAAAAAATGGCTTTCATATTTCTCTAAGTCTCTGTATTTGGGAAATTCTGTTTTTATGAGAATATATGTAATAATTCGAGTTGTATGGCATGTTTTAATATATATTAAATGGGTTTTCATATCTTCAGTTTTATGAAATTATACAGTAAAAGATTTTAGAGTATGTGATATGGCCTTATGGCCTCATACATGATTTTTATATGTCAAATATAATTTATTTTGCAAAATTCACACAATGATATGATTATGCATGTTAAAATGAACAAAATGAAACTTGAATGGTTGGATTTGGCTTAATAACAAATCTGTAGCGTTAAAATCCATGTTTTTATTCAAAAACTTCAAGAACATCAAGAACAGTCCAATTTTCATATGTTAATTATGTCATTATGTGTTTTAATGGATTAAAATCACTCCATATATGGTAAGTAATGATTATGTACGAATTATAACATGTGGGTATGTGTAATTTGGTGAAATTAGTGTTAAAGATGTGTTGATTTCACGGAATTATGTGTTCTTCGCGAACTGGAAATTCAGAGTCTGGGGTTTCGCGTCATGGCCAACCCCTCGCTTTATTTCTCGTACTTGAATACCACCACGCGCCACAAATATCAGTATCATCATTAGCCACCACTACATCACACCATGAAATCAAAGAGCTAGTACAAAAGTGGCGCCGCAGTGCCACTTAGAAGATTATCCAGAAAATGCAAATTTTTAATGTTCAAGTATAGAAATGAGTTAGTGACCTAGTCTATTGAACATAAAAACTTATTAGACATATATTGAGATATTAAAATGAGTTTTTACGAAGTCAAGAAGACAATTACATGTTATTTGAATCGTTGACTATGTAATTAACTTGTTGTTCGTGTAGTATTATATTATGTGAAAACAAGTATGGTAATTTGACTAAGTATGGTCATAAAGTCGAGTTTAGACAAAAAATAACTTATGATGTTTAGTACGTTATTATTGACTGGTATTGTGAACGTAATTGATATGTACGATTTAATTCAAAGAACGAGTTTGTTTAAGTGTAATCTACGCACGAGGCAAGTTTCTAAACCTTATCTTGTTATATTGAGCAAGTTTTCCAACTCTACATTTGCGTTGAGCAAGTTTCTTACCCTAAACTTTCGTTGAGCAAGTTTCTTAATCCTACTTGTTATTGTTATATAAGTTGATTAATTCATCTTTCGATATTGAGCAAGTTCTCATTATTATTGATCAAGCCTGTCTTATTTATTAAAGCTTATTAATCTTCAAGCATGATGTTGTTATACAATAATTATTCTATTGTATACCTTTTTAGATGTTATCCAAGTTAAATATTCATTCACTGTTAAACCTTGTTAAACTAGCAAACCCTTATTGATTCGACTAGTCCATAGTTGATGAGCGTTCTAAATTTCAGAACCCCTTGATGAATTATCCAAACCAAACTTCTTTTGGTGTGGACTCGAATGTCAAAACTGAGATGAACAACCCTGTATAGGGGATTATTTACGCTTTCGCGTTAAGATATTGTGCACAGTATGGTACTAAAGGCTGATCCCCCTAAGTACGAGAAGGAGAGTCTATAGTCTTATGAATGTTAAAGGTTTCAAGTAAAAATACTTGACAACCTATGACATAGTTCAAGGTCTTATGACCCTCAGAAATTCTTTTGATTCTTGTTATTCATTCTTGATTCAAAAGTTGAGCTTTTATATCCGAAGTTATTATTTCTCTCGCTTGTTATTATTCATTGTTATATTGTTATACTTGTGGACAATCGTGCTCACTCTTGCATAATAATAACATTGCAGTTAAGAACGAAAGAGCAGACGAACCTTCCACTAGTAAGGGCAAGGGCAAGCTTAGCAAGTAATGAAGACTGTTTTATTAATGTGATTATGTGGTGTAATTAGAATTGATGTTACTAAGACTTATTTGTTTATGTTTTCCTCACAGATATTTTAAGGTTAGAGTAACCTGGGATTTATTTATTACTTAGTTGATGTAACCCCATAAGGGGAGAGATTTATTATTTATTTTACCTATTGCATGGTTTGAAATTTATTTATGGGTAGATAGATAGATGATGGTTGTACAGTGAACACCAAATCCTGTGGAAACGGATGTACCGAATTTGGGGGTGTCACAGGGCTTGGTTTTGTTACTGAAATGCCTTAGGATTTTGTGGGTTTTAGAGAGAGAGAGGGTCTTGGATGAGTTTGTCTAAAAATGAGGCTTAACAAATAAAATTTTTTCTCTCTCAATCTATATATATAACATGTTACAATGTAATATGCTTAGATATAAGGCTGATAGCTGGAGATTTAATCACATGGGGTTGTTAAAGTAGTTCACCAACTCCATATTTTGGCTAGATACACAAGTTACTTATTAAAGAATGTGCAAAAGGGCATTTTTGTCAATTGCATGGTGATTTTAATGGCCAAATTATAATCTTGACAAACCCTTAGGGTTTGTCCCTTACGGTTTAACCCTTCAAAAATTTATTTAATTTCTAGGATTTTTCAAATTAGGTTAAAAATGAAAATTAAAGTTTCTAAAATTCCAAATTAGGGTTTCTTAATTAACATAGGTTATCTAAGTACATTAGACTTGAAAATTAGGTTTAGGTTTTACTAATAATGATTAAGATTGCTAATTTAGCAATTAGGGCTTATAATTTGATAATTAGGGTTCCTAAATAACAATTAGGATTTTAATTAGTAATTAGGGTTTTCTAAGTAATAATTAGGGCTTTTCCTAATTAACATTAAGCTTCATACTTTAGTGATTAGGGTTCTAGTTTAGTATTTAGTGTTTATAATTTTGAAGTTAGGGTTCCTAATTTAGAAATTAGGGTTTCTAATAATTAGGATTTTCCTAATTAAGATTAGAAACTATAATACTAATTATTAATCACATACTACAGTTATCGAAGAGCCTTGAACTCGTATTTGAGTTTCAAAATAGGGTTTATCAGATTAATACTAAGGTTTGTCATAATACACCATAATTGACCAACCATTTTCATTCTATACACATACAGTACATATTTATAGCACTGAAATAAAAATAATATTATATTATTATTCTTATTCCTTAATCAAAATCCAAAATTAGGGTTTGGTTTCCATATGTGATTTATCTTGCATATATAACATTATTAATTAAGTTAGAATAATTAACTTAATAATCTGAACTAAAATTCATAAAATACAATAATTATTATAATAATTTAATAATCATTCCATATATTATTTAAATAATATATAATAATATTTTATGGAAAATAAATAATAAAACTATTTTTTACTACAAAATTAATTATAAAAATAAAATTTATAATGATCGATAGTTCTAATAAAATTATTTGAAATTATTTATGCAATAAATAAATTTTATTTAACACATAAATACACATACTTTACCTTGCACGTATTCCCACCTTGAAAATAAAAAAAATTATACGCAAAATTTTTGATTTAATTATATAGAAAGCATCGGGTTGTTACATTCACCCTCCCTTATAAAGATTCCGTCCCCGGAATCACCGTTTCAAAAATTATACATATAAGGGAACATAGCATACACAGTCATTACAAGTACATCTCGATTAGATTCGATCGAACCGATCTTTAACTATTCAACATAAATTTAAGACCCCGAATTTTATGAAATGAAAGTATTCAATTTTCTTATAATTATTATTTTATTTCATAAATGGTTAAACTGATAAAAGGTTAAAGTTAACGGTGATATGTGAAATTTTTTGCAAAGTAAGCAGGTTGTTATAAAATATTCGTTTGGTCGGGGAATATTCTTTTTGTCGTGAATATCCGAACGACGGCACAATCATTGGTGGACCCCACAACGGAAGTATTATCGTATTTAGAAAATGACAGAATTATCTTTTTATAAAAATAACGGCGAAAGTTTTATCGTTAAACTGTTGAACTACCCGGTAGTAAAAGTATAGTAATACGCGTGGTTGTATAGTATCACACGGTATTGATTATTGATGCTTACGTAAGAAGTTACTCAGTTATACTCAATTGTTGCTACAGTAAATGCTGCATCATATCTCTCATATTATTGATTCAATTATTGTCACATCATCATCTGTATAATATGTTATATTATTAAATCAATAATTGAGATGATAAAGTTATTCATATTATTATTTGCAATATTGACAATGTCTAGAAATTCTATCAAGGAGAGGTTTGGTTACCTAATTGAGCGCCAATAAGGAGAAATCCTTATCGGAAAGCCCCTCTTCCTCGAACAACTCGGTTGTTAAATATTGTGAGTTATAATATTAATGATGAATAAGTTCGTGTTGATTAAAGATGAAATTGATAGTTCCATTGTGTGGGAATTATTAGTGTTAGTGGAAATCAACATTTATTTCGATAATAATTGATGTCTGAAGGTTATATTGACCAATCGGGTAATTAACCGGATAAATGAGCAATTAATTGCTATTAATTCACATGCTTATAACTATGTGTTCACATGTCTGTACTATTGATTCACATGATTTACTATTAGGGAAGTTGGTGTAAGTTTGATAATACTTGCATGACTAAAGTTAAAAATGGAGATATAGATGAAGGTACTATACTATAATTAATTTTTTCACATGTTTAGAACTATTGAGTCACATGATTTACTATTAATTCACATGATTTACTATTAGGGGAGGTGGTGCAAGTTTGATAATACTTGCAGGACTAAATTAAAAATGAAGAAAAAGAGGAAGGTATTATACTGTAATATTTTGAGCCCCAAAACGTGCAATTATCGAAACTATATTTTCCAATAAATAGAATCTCATTCCTTCATTATTTTTTCACCAATTCACTAAAGTTATAGAGCAATTATTATAGAGAGAAAGTATAGAGAGAAAGAAGAAGAGAAGTCTGCTACCTCACTATTCTAGTATCCAGTTTTCTTCTAAGGTAAGGGATATTATTATTATAGTAAGGGGTATTATTTCTTTCGTATTCATGAAGAGAGTTATTTCTTTCAATATTCGTAAGGGTTGTTATACCATTCTTTATTATTCTGTTGGAATAACCTGTCTATGCGGTCTATCGCATGCCTGGTGAATTCTTCTGTTATTCCACTCTCTATTATCCTGTTAGAATAACCTGTTTGTGCGTTCTATCGCATGCCAGGTGAATTCTTCTGTTATTCCATTCTTTATTATTCTGTTGGAATAACCTGTCTACGCAGACTACCACATGTATGGTGAATTCTTATGTTATTCCATTCTTTATTATTCTGTTGGAATAACATGTCTACGCGGACTACCGCATGCATGGTGAATGACCCTTCGTATTCATTCTTTATTAAATTATGGAAATGATCTGTCTACGTGGATTACCACATGGCGGGTGAAAATCCATTTGCAGTTTCGTATATTCTATTATACTCGTATGAGATATCACTTATTTTGTACTCGTCATGGAATATGATTTTCTTTAGTATTTTTCTTTTACGAGTTACTATTCACGGGTTACTATTCACCCAATTATTATTCACTCAAGTATTATTCACTCGGGTATTCGGGACACTTTTCGTGTTGGGGTACTATTCACGGGGTACTATTCCCAAAGAACTATTCACGGTGTACTATTCACCCGAATAATATATTTCTTTTCTGTCCAAATTATTTTTGGTACATAAAAATTATTCTTGAATTTTACTCCACAAAGCAGTATCATGTTGACAATTTAGATATTTTTAAACCTTGGATAAATTTAAAGTCTTTAATATTTATCCTCGATTTCGTTTGATTAATGCTTATATCATTGTCATCATCCTCATGCTTATATTGTGTTGAAAGTCATCTTTGGCTTACGTGCATAGATGGGCTGTTGATTATTGGTTTTACAGTTGTATATCTTTGGCTTACGTGCAAAGATGGACTGTTGATTATTGGTTTTATAGTTGTATATCATTGGCTTATGTGCAAAGATAGACTGTTGATTATTGCTTTTACAATTGTATATCTTTGGCTTACGTGCAAAGATGAACTATTGATTGATGAGTATCTTTGGCTTATGAGCATAGATGAACTGTTGATTTGTATGATTATGACTAGGGATCATTCGCTATAATCATGATCTGTAATGTTAGAAATGATGTGGTAAAAGTACTCATTGGCCCATAGTGCATTTATGGACAGTTGTTAATATGATTATAACCAGGGATTATTCTACATAATCATGACCATTGTTGAAAACACGAATATCCTTGGCCCGTAGTGCATGGATAATTCGTGGTCATAATAATAATGAATATCCTTGGTCGTAGTGCATGGATGATTCGATGATGTGAATTATTTATTGTCGAGTCTCAAAGAATAAAATATTGATTATGCACTTTTAATTCGTAAAGATAGTAGATATCATACTCTACTTGACTCTTCTAAAAATATAGTTGTATGTCTTTGGCACTCGTAGTAAAGAGAAGGCGAATTGTTAATGAATATCTTTGGCCGTAGTGAAAAGATAAATTTATTAGTATGATTATGAGCATGAATTGTGATTTGGTATAACCATGATTTTTGATGTTTCAGGTGAAGATAGGTGATGAAAATTATCTTCGTCCTGGGTGCGAAGAGGAATTTAGAATCACAATTATGATTATGAGTTATTCATATGATTGTGGGCGGGAATTATTGATTGATGTTACGAGGATAAAACATTATTGGTGGACTTTTAACACGGAGAAGATAATGACTGATGGTCTATTTGACTCTTCTAATGGATTGCTCGTTCACAGAATAACTATGGTTGAAAAGTTTTATCATCTACCATATGTTCTAAATCTCTGATTTATTACTGATTAAGGCTATTGATAATTTAATTATCTTTAGTCATGATATTCTTTACTAAGCTAGTTATGCTCACCCTTTTGCTTCACAATTCCTTTCAAGTAATAAGAGTGTTGCCGGGTCGAGCAGGGATAACAAGGGAATAGAATGGAGGTCTATAGCTATTGAGGTTCTCCCTAAATAGTATGAAAATAATTTTATTGAAAACTTTAGATAAGTGTGACGTATTGTATACGTCATTTGATATTTAATTTTGGTGAATCGAATAGGGTGAGGTGAACCCAACTTTGGAAGGGTGTTTTGTCACTATCATACAAGATGTCTAATGACATACAACCTCGTGTTATCATAAGACAGGGTTGTGCACATCCACTTGCTGAGTATATCTATGAGCACTACCTATATTATCTTGGAGTTTGGTTGAAATATAATTTTCAATTGCAGACAGTGGAGATATGTCAAGAGAAGACTCACCATTGGAAAGAACATGATAGTAATCTTCTCGTTTTTCTTTGGGGTCTATTGGGTCAACCGAGGATAATTCTGCGGACATATGATATCTATCATAACCTAGACACATGGCCTCCCATGTACGAAGGTTTCCTTGAGCACTTCCCAAAGATTTTAATTTCTAAAACAGTTTTTTACTATACTTTTATGTAAAGTACCATTGTAAGGTTGAGGTCGAGGCACCAAAAGAGTTACATACATTTGTATTAAAACTCACAGTTTAACTGTGGTCGTATTCTGCACAATAGTTCAACAGTTGTATAAATGAAGTTTGTATTTGATTTTTATAGTATGATATCTAGCGACTAAGAATGGGTCGTGAGGACCTATTTTGGAGGCATCACAATAAAGCTTGTCTATCTGATTAAACGGTAAATTTTATTTCTAAAAGAACTCAAATTCCTCCTTCAAAATTTCTTTATAAAATAATTTATTATGTATAGGAAAATTATGTATAAGAAAATAAAAGTTATTCGAATAATACCTGGAGTTCCATCACCAGCTGCTACGGTATCCTGGACCGTCATGTTGAAGACTCTTGCAGTTGATTTTGTCGGCTTACTGATGACAATGGTCCCATAATTGTCAGAGTCCCGCTGCCTTTCCCCGTATTCACTGTTCCTGCCTCCATTCTCTTTTTTGGACAGTCTTTCACCTTATGCTCCAATGACCCTCACACGAAACACCCACTATTCATCCTTGGATTGGGACAGTTGGGAGAGATATGGCCCTTCTTCCCGCACTTGTAACACACAAATTTTCCTTTCAGACATTCCCTAGAGTGAATCTTTCCACAATTCCCACACTGTACCACCTGCTTCTTCTTCACACCCTCTTGTTTCACCTAAACATTTCTAAAATTGCTCCCTTTTCTCTTTTCACCCCTATTCCCACTATTAGTTTCTACCTTCACAGCTCCTAAGCCCTTGCCTTTGTTCTTCTTCTCCTTGTTATAGATTCTCATAGCCTCACTAGCCTCCCCAACTATAATATCTTTTTCCATGAGTGCTAGAAAAGTGTTTATCTGCAACATTTCAACCTTGTTGTAGAGCCAGGGTTTTAATCCCAGCACAAACCTTCTTGCCTTCATAGCCTCCGTATCAACTTGATGCGGAGCGAACCTAGCCAACTCATTAAACTTTGCGGCATACTCCGCAACAGTCATGTTCTCTTGCTTTAATTCCAGAAATTTCACCTACATCCTAGCCTGCATACTAGATGAAAAATAGTGTTTAAAAAACAGAGTTTTGAACCTAGCCCAAGTAACTACACCTTCTCCTGCCCTAGTTTGATTTGCTTCCCACCAAAAATTCGCCTCCCCCTTCATCATGTAGGTGTCAAAAGCTGTCTTTTGCACCTCAGCTACTCTAGCTATCATAAATGATTTTTCAATATCCTTAACCCATGTTTGGGCTTCTACAGGGTCAGTTGTACCTCTAAATTCTGGTGGTCCTACAACCTTAAAATCCTTGAAGTTTGCCAAATGATTGTCTAACTGGTTCCCTACGACTAGCATTCCCTATAACATATCTTGAGCTACCATGTTTGCAAAGTGCTGCATCGGGTCTGGTTGTTGTCCCCCAGCATTGTTGACAGATTCATCTGCCCTTTGATTTCAAGTTTGACGTCTTGGTAGGATTATCTAGTTAAATAAGATCATAATTTATTCTTTACATTCTAAACCTTATTATATAAGTTTCACGTATCAAACTTATTTCATTAATCAAATATAGATTCATATTCATTCGATTAATTCAAAGTACTTTACATAACATAACACATAATGTTATCCCGTTGTGACCACAAAAGTCGAGATATATTACATTAAACACACCTACTCAACCGAACCTATACTACCTATTCACTATGCCTTTTTCTTAACCTTGGACAACCTTTCGCCTGATGACCTTCTATCCCACAAATAAAATAGACACCTTTCTTTGGATTGGGACAATGAGGAGAAAAATGTCCCTCATATCTACAATTGTAGCAAGCATTTTCTCCTTTCCTGCATACACCTTCATGTTTCTTGTCACAGTTTGTACACTTTTCTATTCGGTTAAAGTTCCCTTAGTTGTTTCATCTTTCTTTTCCCCTTCTTTCTCGGAGCTACAAATGACTTATTCCTTTTGGATCCCATTTGATAAATTTGGATTTTAAGCTTAGCACCTTGAAAATAGGCCACTACCGACTGACCATTACATGCCTTGTAAACATTTTCAATTTTGGAGTCTTTTACAGAAATGTTTGTATTATGAAATCCACAACTCCGATTGAGGCCAAATCAGACTCGTTGGATTTGTGTCTTCTTGAACTACTATTTTCAGTTATCAAACACCAAATTCCAATCTATATAGGTCCCAGAAATCAGGCCCAAATTGACTGGTCAGCAAGGTTTTCTTCAACAGTTGGTTCATTTTTTAAATTTGGGGTCCTTAACGGAAACACTTATAAAATGAAATCTACAAATCAGATTTAGGTCCAATAGATATCATTAGATTCATAATTTCCTGAAATATAGTTTCCATATATTAAACATCTATTTTGGTTCTGTTTTGGTCCCAGAAAAAAGGACAAAAGTGACTAATCAGTAGCTTGTGTTCAACAGTTAAGGTAGTTTGGGATTTAATTCATAACTTGCTCATTTCGTAAAATATTTGAGTGATTCCAATGGGGTTTTGCCCTTAACTCATGTATCTAACATGCTAACATGTTTTAAATCATTAATCACATGAACCCAAAGAATCTAACATAAAAATATATATAGCACACAAAGGAAAGCTTTTTCTTAAACCTTTTGGTACAAAACTTGATTTTCTCACTTTGGATCTAACTTTTGATTTCAAAAATACTTTGATACACATATAAAATACCAATACTCATGTAAATCACGAGTGTTTAATGATCCAAAAAAAAAATTGCTTGGTTCATAAAGATTTAACCAAAAAGAACACAAAATTTAAAAACTTTCAATTTCTTACCTTTTTCTTCTTGCAAGCCTTCTTGATCCTTCATAGTAGTTTATGATTTTAAGTTGTATGAAGATCTAAGACCCCTCCTAGATTCCCTATAACTACCGAAATCTGCAGCCCCCTTTCTCTCTCTATTGTTCTTAGTTTAGACTTAGGTTTAGAAGATTAACATAACTTAGTGTATATTCAATATATACATATAACACATATAATTATAGAATATGTAACTTCCAATATAATTACATATACTAATTATCAATTTAATATATAAGTTACAAAATTAGAAATTTAAAAGCCCTAAGGTTTGTTTGGCAAAACCATATTATTTTAAAATCAAGTTTTAATAGTTAAGGTTTTGTTAGGGTAAAACAGGTTTAAAACAAAAGTAAGGCCTTGTTTGGAAAAACGGTTTTAAAAACTCTTTTAAGTCTTTTAATAGATCCTTTAACACATATTCTTAATGTTATCCTTTAATTAATTAAATTTTAACATTAATTTAATTAATTAAAAGTTTAACATCAATTAATCACATAAAATTGTCACATTATAATTACTCGCTAATTATAACTTCATGTAACAATTACCACATCACTACATTATCTCAATTAAATTAGAACTATAACATAAAATGATTACATATTAATTAAATATTAAATAATCATTTAATTAATATAATACACTTAATTACATTACTCCATATTAATCACATAATCTCAATAAATAATTCAATTAAAATATTTATTTACTTCAATAAATATTAAATTAACATTTAAATTCTCTTCACACCAATTCACATATTTCACAATATATATCACATATACACATACTCGTACTTAAACATCTTAAAATAAGAATTTTATTTATTAAATTCTCATTTATTAATTCTTAAAAAATATGGGATGTCACATCCTTCCCTACTTATAAGGATTCCATCCTCGGAATCAACGAAATATCCCTTACTCGATTTTCGCAAAATCTCTTTCACAATTATCGTTGAATAACTTCAACATGTTAACTTAGCAAAAATTTTTACATATATATATATATATATATATATATATATATATATATATATATATATATACTTCATTCATTTCTTCAACAACTTTTAGGTTTTATTACATGACCTTCAATTAAACATAGTCATATATCAAATATTATATATCCTTTAACCCATTCATTTCCTTTTCTAAGGTACGTTAACATAAACACTCGGGATATTACATTCACCCTTTCTTCTAAGGATTTCGTTCTTGAAATTTTATTTATTAATCTTCATTCACTCAATCTATCAAAATAGATTTTACATTAATCTCTATTCACTTGATTAAAGCATTCTACAACTACTTCTTTCTAAGGTCTATTCTTCTCGCTACATTCTCCATCAGAATAATATGAATCATCCACAATTGCTCAATAATTGGAAAGCGATATGAATAACTCAGGAATTTAAAAGATTCCAATAATGCTGAGTGGTCGCAAGACCTTGAACTTTGTCATGCTACATTATACCATAATGGATTCAGTACGTTGAGGATTCAGTAATTATATGACTTTGTCATGCTACATTATACAATAATGGATTGATGATCTTATGATCACATCCAACACCAGGTTAAATTGCATTGATGAGTTCCTCGTTTATCAAATCAACATCATATTTAGTGATGCCTTAATGACTACGAAAAAAAAAATACATTTTGATATTTTAAAATCATTTTTGTCTAATCGAAACAATTAACATAGATATACGAATAATGGTATTGTTTTAAAAACTCATTGGTTCCATCATTTGATCCAATGTTTTTCAAGAAAAATAGAATTGTAAACATCAGCACGAATTTAATAAATTTTGAAAATCTAGCAAAGCTAGAAGATTTTGAATACCTAATTTTCTCCATCAATTTCCATTTTTACTCTATTACCTCATTACTGACTACTTCTTTTATTTCTAGCACCACCAATGCTCTTATACTAAGTATTCTTGTATTTTAACTTACAATCTTCCTATACCCCCATTATAGTTCATCAAACTTACTACACATTGGAAGTTCAGGACTTGCCACAATAATATGAGTTTAAGAACTTATCCTAGTCAGACCATAGGCGTCCATTCGCTGAGGGGTTCAAAAAACACCATATTATTATGAGTCACGAACTTACCATATGCATTAGTTTTAAGAACCGTACCTAATCTTAATAATATCTGACTAATCTTAATAGTTTCTAACTATCAAATATACACATGAGAAAAGAATCACCTTTTCGCCACATATACATTGATAGCACGACACCAACATTCCACTGATTATCAATGTGATAAACTGAGTGCAAGCAAAAAACCCTCGCCCATACAAAGGTTTGTACAACTCAGCCATCACATGAGTCCTCAATTGAAATCCCACCTAACTCTATCTTGCTTATAACTTGCTCTTTGCTCGATACGAATTTTTTGTACCACATCATCTATAACTCCTCGTGAGTTATCTCGTACTATTTCATAGTACATTATCCTCATAGCATCAAGCTATAATAATTCAAACATTATAGATCATCTTTCTTTTATAACTTAAACAGATCACATCGTGATCTTATTTTATGATCTTCTCCCTTAAAATTCTTTTCTTAAGTCATTATCGTTTTGTTTTAAAAACTTATCTTTACCTTTCATCATATCATACTATGATTTCATTTATGCTTTTAATATTATAGAGCTTGTCTATTCATCGTTATTCGTCATCTTGATTATTGGAGTTAGGCAACTCCTGATTCTTATCTACATATCTCTTCAAGATTCTTCTTTGAATCTTCTTGTTTATTTATTAATTCTTCCTTTAAGAATTTAATATAATTCACGTTACTCAATATTTTATTCGAGTTTTATCCCTCTCCATTCTAATATTCTTCTTATAACATTTCTAGGACTAAACTCTTCCTATACATCTACGTATGTGAAAAGAATCACCTTTTCATTATACGTAACTTAAAATTAACTTCTTATTCTTTTAACCTAAGGTCATAGCCTAAGGTACTCTTACCTATGGTGTATAACCTATCAACTTTGATACCAATTGTAACGTCCCCAGATCCGGGTCCCAAATCACTATGGATCTGGTATACTATTTCTATAACTATTACGGAAGATATAAACATAAACTATTTATACATTAAACTTTACACACTATCCCCAAGGTCGAGAACCTTTGCATAATACCTAAATCAATATCCTATCTGAAATACAAAATTATTATCATACATTACTGTTACAAATTTAGCTGCACATATAATCCAAAGCTGACTTGTCTTTGACTTTTTCCCTGTATCCGACGTATTCGTCCTAATCTACAATGTTTATCATGATATAGCAAGGGTGAGCAAGAATTTTTCCCAACAAGTATAAGATCAATTAAGGATATATCATGATTGAAAAAAATTGAACAATAAGCTGGCTAACTTTCTACAATATATACATTGTGAAAGAGCATGAATAAATTTTCATAGTTGAACGAATAATGAACATGAATAAATCAACTGGACCAAATGGTAATGAAGGTGATTAGCCTTTCATACATGCAATGTGCACAGAGTGTGAATCAATAATTCATAGACATGGTATAATCAGTAATGATTAACCCTAAGCATATTTCAAAAATATCAACTCGAGACAGAGTTAGAGAACTTACCTTTACCATTGATTATCGTTACGCAACCTATATCACATTGTCTGAAGACCTAATATAAATAATACCAATCTCCAAATATTAGAATAATATTATCATAGTATAGTACTGTTAAATACAGTTATAATATAACCTAACAAATTACCACATAATCCTATCAGTCTATAAAATACCTAAAATTTGGTATCAAGTCAAACTATTTCAGTCTGAGTTGAATTCGGTAAAATTTCTGACATCCTGACGGTCTAGTCAGATAATTCATGAGTCATATTTCCATAAGACTTTGCCTAAATGATTTACATTTACCTTAGATAATTTCATTTTCAGTCAAAATATTTTTCAATGACTTATTGTTGGGTAAAATCTATATACGCATAACACGCAAGTATACGTGGTCAATAAGTAATAAAGTGATAAGTAGAGTATCGTTCCCGCAGAGACTTACTAGCAAAAATCTTAACTTACAATTATCAATTTCCTATTAACCCTGACTTTATTAAACAAATCAACTCAATAATTATAACTAATGATTATAAATTGAATAGTAATTAAAATAACACAGACAAATCACAAATATCAAAATCTAGAAATTTCAAACAGTTAATGGAGAATTAGACTTATAATTTCACCCTAAGCTTCACTCTGATTTTAACACCTTTATTCCACTTCAATGCACCATCCCAGTTTATTAATCAAGAACACGAAAGTAGTATTAACCACCTCTCGATGCACTAATACCGTATTAACGTCAATCCACAGTTAAGATAGAAATCCGTTAAACACCTTAATCAACTAACCCACTATATCTGTATGTGAATTACAATTGAAGAAGATTTAAGAATAAGTTCTCTATCCGATTACATGCGATGTCAAGCATATCTCTACCTTAACATTCATCAAGATTAAGCTATTCACAAAATCATGAACACATGTTATACTAACTAGGTCTAAAATTTAATATCCTCTCTCGATTCCATCCAATTCTACAAAGAATTGTTGATCAGGCAATTCATAGATCCAAGCTCAAATTAATATACATAAATTGGAGATAGATTATTGAAATGGAAATTAAAGTTTACAAAATCACCGATTCACTTAAAGATCCATTATAAGCCTAAAAAGTGAATTAGTTCATGCTAAACGAAATAAACACTGAATAAATTATAGAAATCATTCTTTCAATTACAAATAATATTCTAACACGAAGAATATTTTAAAAGACCATTCATGTAGACTAGATCAGATCAAATCTCCCGAAGTACTCCTCCACACTTGCTCTCTAAAACTCCGATCAGATCTTCGTAATAATCTCTCCCTAATGTTGAAGTTGTTGTTGATAAAGTATTAGATGTCTAGCATACAAGCTCCAGCCGTAATTTTCTTCAATTGGAGTTCCATTATCATGCAAATTGCTAGAAAACATGCCCAATAAGAAGTTCAATCAAAATAGGACACATCCAGATTTTCCACCCCTACCCTAAGAAGTCCTTTCTCGTCTAGCTCGACTTAAGACCCCCCCTCGGTGGGGGTACACAAGATAAATTGGTTTCCTTTTGCCAAGCATCCTTTCTATTAATTGAGTATCAAGTCCCCTCATTTCGACAGATATAGTATAAATTAATTAGCTTCCGTGGCGGTTTGTCTTTTGCGCCCGACATGTTGAATTCATAAGTTCTTCCAGTTTTTGGTCCAATTGACTTCAACTCACACCAAATAGTTCCATATGTACGTTGAATGCCACAACCACCATTTTACACATGAAATAACATAAAACAAGTAAAAATGAACATGACCACAAGAATTTAGCAACAAATAAGCATAAAAAGGATATTGAATCACGTATATAAAATCCACTTATCAAAATCCCCCAAACTTAAATTGTGCTAGTCCTCGAGCATAAAACATCTACATGCAATGCAATGCAATGATATGAACACTACCTAACTTATATTATTTCGAATCCAACAATATCGCAAAATAAAAATTATCTTAACGGCCTCAGCGAAAATAAGCAACTATACAATATCAACCATCTAAAACCAATCTACAATTCCGTTTTAATCCTCAAATCTCAAGCCATCATCACCGGTATAGTGTGTGTGTGCAACATCCATGATAACCGATACTAACTCAAATTTCAATACATAACCAATCTCTTAGAAGGAATCACGTAGCGTAAACTTAAAATATCAAAAATAGATAGTTCCAACTAAAATTAAGCAATCACAAATCTCAAGGGTTCAAGCGGGGTACTTATACTTTACTCATACATATATTTTTTTTCTCTTTTTTTTTAAATACATACATACGGGGGCTTTTTGCTCTTATTTCCCATTTTATTCATTTTATACACATAGCAATGCAATGTCTCATTCCCTTAGGCTTTTCAATGCTACCTTAACAAGATTTCGACCAACGACTCCTAGACCATTAAGACCTTAGGGCGCTAGGTGTAAAGACAATCCCCTTGGGCTTACTTGCTCAAGTAACAAAGGCCACAAAACTAGACAAGAACGCCACTGTGTTTATTCATACTTTGTTTTTTGATAATAAAGCTTATATACCCCACATATCATCCCCCAAACATAGGTTCTTGCCTAACTTTAGCCTTTACTGTCCATCCTTCTCGTTTTGTCATTTACTCTAGCATTATCCTTTAGAGACCCTGTAGGTATCAATTTTACTTTGACCAATCAACACAGATGTTTGTTAAACGTGCTAACCTTTTATACCAGCTTCAAACAAGCTCAAGATTCGACTCATAGCAGAAATTGTATCATAGTTCTAATACTCAATACTATATTTGTTACTTATTGTCAATCACATCATTGGCCCACAAACAATATGAAACACAACATTGATGAACTTACGCAACACAATATTTACTACCTAATTTTTTTTTTATATAAAAATAACGAATTTCACTACAAGATTATCTACTATTCAATGACAAACATTAACCTAAGCTATTATGGATGCACCTAAACTATCATGCAATACTAAAAGTAGAATGCAAAATGCAAAAATTTAAATGACAACAATTCAAAATGTAACCTAAATGCTAAATGCATGCAAACATGTATTTAAATCCCCCAAACTTAAAGAATACAATGTCCTCATTTGTAGAATAATTGAATTAAGTACTTGAGGACTTCCCTGCTTTCGTTTAAGTCTGAGGAGGTGGTTGTTGGTTTTCTTCATCGGAATCGCTTGGTGGGAACCTTGGCATCGGTCTGGGCTGTTGGTAAGAAAATTGTAACGTCAGGTTGAAGCTATGAAGGGTTATGTTCAAAGAGGCGAAAGATGCATTCATAGCATCAAACATATGGTCTTGCCTCATTGCCAATCGCCTTATTTCCCGACGAGTTGCCTTGGTATACGCATTCAATTGATTTTGGAACGCAAGGAACTGAGAACTGGATATGGCCTCGGCCTGCGGTACCTGCTCAGCCCGTTGATCTCCCATTGGTTCATCCTCATCCCCTGATGTCTCTGTAGCATCAACGTCGTCGTCCGAATCCGACGGAAAAATGAAACCCACACCACGTGGATGTGACTCACCTCCTGCCCATATAGAATATCGCGCTATCGTTCTCGAATTAAGCAATGCAAGCGGTAATTGTGTGGGCTCATCGTCGGACCATCTAACCCCTGCATTGTAACACAACCCACAAATGAGTGATGGGTGTGGCAAGCCTCCAGAAAAATTCCCACGTAAGTACCGATGAATTGATGAACATATTATTGCCCCGATGTCAATGATAAAATCTTGCACAATGGCGTACAACAGTAACGCCTTCTCTTTGGTGACGTCCGAGGTATGTTGGGACGGAAGTAATTTTGCGCATAGGAATGCATACTAGATTTTCCTATACCAACTAAGGTCCTTGCTATGAAACACGGTGCCTCCCTTTCGACCCTTGATCCACGATGTTCCCGGAGTTGTCATCTCCATGATTATGGCATCAAAATCTGGGTCGGAAGTACGTAGATGATCATACTGGCAGTGGCGAGGTACCCTTAGTTGGTAGTAAGTATTTATGGCGTCGACGCTGAATGGAACCAACCGTCCTCGCACAAATGCGTGGAATGGTTCTTTGTCCTTAACATTTGCGTAGAATTCTTTGACGATGTTAACGAAGGCTGGTTTCGGCTCCTCGGTGAATTTAGTCCATCCCTTTTGGTAAATTTGTGGCACAAGCTCCCCATCGTTAGGATCCGGTGCCAACCCCCTCTCTGGTGTAAGGGCTTTGGTGAGCATGTAGTCATACCAGTCGGCGGCGGCGGCAGTTGCGAATTTTCGACGATCGAAGTTGCGGGTTGGTTGAGATGGACGTGAACTCTCCCCCCTTTGGTGTTTTGATGATGATTGTGAAGCCATGTTCTCAATCTAGTGCTTTCCCCCAAACTTTGCAAATTGCTCCTCTCTAACTCTCAAGTATTCTACATGTTTGCTTTATATCAAGTGTGGTGAGAGAGTTTGTATGAGATGTGGTGATACTTATAGAGGGATAAGTATGGCTACCATGGTGGATTGAAGAGGTGGAGAGGGGTAATGGAGTATTGGGAATAGTGGGGTAGAAGTAATGGTAGTGGGTGGTGGTTATGAGGTTATGAAGTAGTGGGAAAGTGGTAAGTTATTGGGAAGTGAAGAAGTCTGTAACTGTCCAAAGTCTGTTGCATTCTAGGACCCCCTCCCTGACGGGGGGTATTGAACTAGGAAGGCCCACCCCGGCGGGCTTGCATTCTGTCTTCTGAATTCGTGGAACCCCACCCCGGCGGGCAAGTGTTCTGTCTAACATGTTTGATGACCCCCGGCCCCGGTGGGAGTTATAATACTAGGAAGGCCTGCCCCGGCGGGCATCATGACTATCAGGCCCTATCTTTTGCTTCACTATAGTTCATTTGTGCTTCAATTTTGCTCACTTAATGCTCCTTTTTCAGACCTACATGACATACAACAAGAAGATTAGTGAGTTGTTTATAACATGATGTATTGTGAAGAGTTTAACGAGATTTTTCTTTTATTCGTCTACCTAATAATGAAATGAAAACTATGATTAAGCAATTATGAATATAAAATATGATAAAGAATTAAAAATTGGGTTGCCTCCCAATTAGCGCTTGATTTGAAGTCGTTCAGCCTGACTACTTCCTGCTTATGTTGTGTTCGTCAATGTGATGGCAATCACGTCAGTGTTAGCTTCTCCACCCCAATAATACTTTAGACAGTGTCCGTTGACTTTGAATTTTTCGAGTGGATTGCGACTGTAGATTTCGAGTGCACCATGATAGAATACCCGCTTGACTGTGAATGGTCCCGACCATCTCGACTTAAGCTTTTCGGGAAATAATCGCAGCCGTGAGTTGAACAAGAGTACTGTTTGGCCTGACTCGAATGTTCGCTGCATAATTTTCTAGTCGTGCCGTCTTTTGACTTTTTCTTTGTATAATTTTGCATTCACATAGGCGTGAAGGTGAAATTCATCGAGTTCATTCAATTTAAGTAGTCTCTTCTCATCTATAGCTGTTTGATCAAAATTGAGTTTTTGCACAGCCCAATATGCCTTATGTTGTAGCTCGAATTTAAAATGACATGCCTTCCGTGCATGATGAATTGGTATGGTGACATTCCGATTGGTGTCTTGTATGCCGTCTTGTAGGCCCATACTGCGTTGTCCAATCGAAGTGAGCATTCTTTCCTGCTAGGATTCACCACTTTTTCTCTAGTATCTTCTTAACTTCTTTGTTAGACACCTCAGCCTGTCCACTAGTTTGAGGGTGATATGTTGTAGCTACCTTGTGATTGACCCCATACTTCGACAAAAGAGCAGTAAAGGACTTATTGCAGAAGTGACTACCTTCGTCACTAATTATTGCTCTCGGTGTGCCCAATCTTGTGAAGATGTTCTTTTGTAGGAATTTAAGGACCACCTTGGCATCGTTTGATGGTAATGCTGCATCTTAAACCCACTTCGATACGTAATCCACTACGAGGAGAATGTACTGATTGTTCAGAGACAAAGGGAACGGCCCTATGAAATCAATACCCCATACGTCAAAGATTTCCACTTCAAGAATTGTTTGCAGAGGCATCTCATTCCATTTTGTTATGTTACCCACCCTTTGACACTTGTCGCATTATTTCACAAACTGGTGGGCATCCTTGAATAATGTAGGCCAATAAAAACCTGCTTATAACACCTTCGCTGCTATCCTCTCATTACTATAGTGTCCGCCATACACCGATGAGTGACACTCATGCAGAATATTCTTCACTTCACTATATGGGATGTGTTGATCGATTTCGCAATCAATGAATACGTGCAAGTATACACGGTCAACAAGTAATAATGTGATAGTAGAGTATCGTTCCCACGAGGAATTATTTAATAAAAATTACCAATTACTAACTCTTAACCAAATCAATTTTATTTAAACAATCGCAAATTGTGATTTTTCTAATTAAGAAAACTAAATTAATCAATTAAAACTAAGACTTTAACGAATGAATTCAGATAAATAAAGATTAAGACTCTAATATCCCCAATTATGAACTATAAACCAATTATCCAATTATCCCAATTATTATGTCTACTGAATTGTTAACAGGAATTCTCAAGTGCCAAAAGCCCTTTCTCAAGTGATCATTTGCCTTCTATTTAACCCAGATTAATTTTGCTATATCTCTATGCAAAAAAAATTAATTAAACTCATTCTGAACCCCAATTCCTTATGTGTTACATGCGGCAAATAGATATTCTCATTCTATTCACAAACCTAATTATTCACTGTGCAAATAACTAAGTCACATGTCATCATGCCCAGTGCTAACCCTAGAATTCCTTTCTCAATTCCTTCTAGAGTAACAAGGTAATTACTGATCAGATAATTAATCAATAAGCATAAGGCAAGATGAACAATTCACTTCAACATAAATAATTGAAATAAATTAAATAACTAATTTATAGCCATAAAAGGTTCAATTGAAATCTTAATAAGAGAGTTAGTTCATAATTAATGAATTAAAACCAAGAATCCACAACTGAATAGACATTAAAAGATAAAAGTATGATAAGAGAAGAGAATAGAATCTGTTGTCAGCAAATCTGATGCTCCCCTCTTGGTCTTGCTCTTGATCTTCAGTGTTCTTCAATTTACTTCAATCTCCAATGGCTAACTAAGAACTAAGGTTTAGATTCTAATTTAATGGAGTGCTTAATCTAGTCTAATCTATGTAATCTCCCTCTTATTTTATGCCTTACATTATGTATTTATAGGTTACAAGTCCAATTTTTAGTTTAGGAACAAACCCAATCCAATTTGGAGTCAAAAAGGTGTCAAAATTTGCCCAAAACGTGTCCAGGCCGCACCAAGCTCTTCCCCAAAGGCCCCAAGATTGGCACGACGCTTTCGACATCTTGCTCCCAAAGGCCCTCGCGCTGGGCATAGGCCTATTTTGGGCGCCCCGGCGCTGCCCCATGTTCTGACATTTTCTGCTCCGACATCCTCTGGTAAAACGACCATAACGTTTGATCCGGGAAGAGTTACGGGGCCTCCAACCTATCAAATCGAAGATATCGACGAGATCTACAACTTTCATTCTTTAAGGATTGAGAAATTCTAGGCGAATAAAGGCGACAATTGAGCTGGAAGTGACTGCTATGTAAATGACCACTCAAAACCATGACGTTCGACGTCCGTTGATACAACGATAATAACTCTTGTATCCGAACTCTGATTGGAATGATTAAAAATTTTTCGGAAAGCTAAGACGATGCTCTTAAATGTAAGCTAAGTTCCAAACCAAGAACATGAAGTAAACATGAAAGCCCAAATGATGTCCAATTTGTTTTTCTTTGCGTTTTCTTTGCTTTTCCTTACTAATAGTCGCTCACACCGCTCCCAAACGTATAACCTACAAAATGAACACAAAATGCATGAAACGTAACTAAGACACATAAATATAAGCAACTAATTCAAGTAAAAGATACTGGATAAGTTTATATAAAATCCACTTATCAGGATGCACCGTCGAATCACTTTGTCGGCGCACTGCTTGAACAAATATAGTTCATCCCACATGTACCATTTCACGTCGTGAAGAAATTTCTGTTTCTATTATCTTGTAAGGTCAGGTGGTAGAATATTGCTCACAATGAAATTTACATAATCCCCATACCATGGAATTTCTGTGGAATTCCCAAATAGTTGCTCATCTGGGAATGACTCATTAATCTCACATCTGTCATCTTTCGCTTTCCCTTGGTTTTCCAGCCTGGACAAGTGATCGGCTACTTCGTTCTCCATCCCTTTTGTATCCTTTATCTCTAAGTCAAACCCTTGAAGTAGGAGAATCCACCAGATAAGGCGTGGTTTAACATCTTTTTTCGCTATCAAGAACCGAATCGCCGCATGGTCTGTGTAAACTATCACCTTAGTCCCGATCAAATAGGCCCGAAATTTTTTAAACGCATACACCACTGCAAGCAATTCCTTTTCCGTGGTTGTGTAATTCATTTGAGTCTCAGTAAGTGTTTTGTTTGCATAGTATATGGCATAAAACACCTTGTCTCGACATTGGCCTAATATAACTCCAACCGCGTAGTCACTAGCATCACACATGAGTTCGAATGGCATGCTCCAATCCGGTGCGACTATAACAGGGGTTGTAGTTAATTTTCTCTTTAGTAAGTCAAAAGTTGTCTTGCATTCTTCATCAAAGCTGAACATTGCATCCTTCTCTAACAAACTGCATAGAGATTTTGCAATTTTTGAGAAGTCTTTTATGAACCTCCGGTAGAACCCAGCGTGTCCTAAGAAACTCCTAATACCCTTTCACTGAGTTTGGTGGAGGCAATTTTTCAATCGTTTCCAGCTTTGCTCTGTCAACTTCAAATCCTTGAGCCGATACCTTATGGCCCAAAATTATGCCCTCTTCAACCATGAAGTGGTATTTTTCCCAATTGAGTACGAGATTCGTGTCCTTACATCTTTGCAACACCATGACCAGATTCTGTAAGCAAATATCGAAGTTGTCCCCATAGACCGAAAAGTCATCCATGAAAACCTCAACATTTTTCTTTACCATATTTGAAAAAATGGCCATCATACACCGTTGAAAAGTTGCAGGTGCATTGCATAGCCCAAACGACATCCTCCTAAATGCAAATGTGTCGTAAGGGCATGTGAATGTATTCTTCTCTTGATCCTCTAGAGCGATGACTATTTGGTTGTAGCCCGAGTACCCATCCAATAAACAGTAATATTGGTGTCCCGCCAATCTATCTAACATTTGATCAATAAAGTGCAGCAAAAAATGGTCTTTTCGGGTTGCCTTGTTCAATTTTATGTAATCCATGCAAACCCTTCAACCTGTCACTGTTCTCATCGATATCAATTCATTGTCCTCATTCTGCACCACTGTCATTCCTCCTTTTTTTGGCATGCACTGCACTGGACTAACCCATTGCTATCGGAAATCGTGTAAATGATGTCGTCATCTAGCCACATCAGAATTTCCTTCTTTACCACTTCCTTCATAATCAGATTAAGTCGTCGTTGTTGCTCCACTGTCGGTTTTGCATCATCTTCCATTAAGATCTTGTGCATGCAAAATGAAGGATTGATTCCTTTAATATCCGCAATTGTCCACCCAATAACTGATTTGTGTTCCTGAAGCACCCTCAACAACTTTTCTTCCTGCAATTCGTTAAGTGCAACTAAAATAATAATAGGTAAAGAATTTGAATTTCCTAAGTATGCATACCTGAGGTGTTTAGGGAGTGGCTTAAGTTCCAGCTTTGGTGGCTCTTCCAATGATGGTTTTAGTTTTTCTGCAGCTACTCCTCCATGTGCAATGGTTCAGACGGTGTTCTAAATCTGGAAACTCGTGGTAATGAGTCTAGCATTTGTAGGTAATCCACCAATTCTGGCTCGTCTACCTCTTCATCCCCCAATAATGTTGTTTCTAACGGATCGTTTACCAAACTCTTGCTCATATCATCGTTGATGATTTGCTCAATTAGATCCATTCGAAAACATTCTTCTTCGTCCGTAGGGAATTTCATGGCTTTAAACACGTTGATTTTTACTTCTTGATCTTGGCGACCCTCATAATGAGTTCTCACTTTTGTACATCTATGAGTGTCCTACCTGTAGCCAAAAATGGTCTCCCTGGGATAATTGGGAAGTTCTTGTCCTCCTCAAAGTCCAGGATGATAAACTCTGCGGGAAATATAAACTTATCAACTTTCAATAAGATGTCCTCTACTATGCCTCGCGGATATATGACTGACCTATCCGCCAACTGTAATGAAATGTTCGTAGGTCTTGGCGCGGGCAAACCTAACTCTAAGTATATTGAAAATGGCATAAGGTTTACACTCGCCCCCAAATCACATAAATACTTGCTGAAATGCATATTCCCTATGGTGCATGGAATAGTGAAGCTCCCCAAGTCCTTGAGTTTTGGTGGTAATTTTTGCTGTAATACCGCATTACACTCCTCGGTTAGTGCAACTGTCTCAAAATCCTCCCATTTCTTCTTCCTTAACAGAATCCCTTTCATAAATTTTGCGTAACTCGGCATTTGTTCTAGGGCTTGTGCAAATAGAATATTAATCTGAAGTTTCTTGAATATTTCCAAAAACTTTGCAAATTGCTTGTCTAATTTCTGTTTTTGGACTCTCTGCTGAAATGGTGGTGGTGGATAAGCAATTGGTTTATTGTTTAGATTTGTTTCCTTATCTTGCTTATCCTCACCTTTACTTTCTGTACTCACGTTCCTATCATCAACTTTTTCATCTGGAGCTGCTGAATTTTCTGCATTAATACCCTCAAGATGTTTCCCACTCCGCAATGTGATTGCCTGACACTGTTGATGGTTACCCTTCGGATTTATCTCTGTGTCACTTGGTAATGTCCCTTGTGGTCTATTATTGAATGCTAACGCAATTTGTCTGATCTAATTCTCTAGAATCTTGATCGACATCTCTTGTGATTTCATAGCCATCTCTTGATTTTTCATAGCCATTGCGTGATTTTTCATAGCCACGTCCTTGCTAGTTATGTATTTTGTCACTAACTCCTCTAAATCTGATTTCCTTTCTTGATGTTGAGCTAGTTTTTGATGGTTCTGAAATCCTGGTGGATATGATGATCTTGAAGCTTGTTGCTGCTGGTTACTGCTCTATGAAAAATTTGGATGGTTCCTATTTCCTTGATTATATGAGTTCTGGTATGTGTTTTGCGGAATTCTGTTATAATTGCCCACAAACTGCATAGATGCTGGATTTATAGCGCATTGATCTGTTGGGTGCTCCCCCGTGCACAACTCACATATTATTGCCACTTGCTGAGTTTGTTGTGCTTGTGCTTGTGTAGCTGTCACCGCATCCAACTTCTTTGAAAATCCTGCAATCTGTGCTTGTATAGCTGTTACACCATCCACTTCTAAAACCCTAACTACCTTTGCATGTGTCATTCTTGCTGTGGGCCACTACTACTTATTAGCCGCCATGGTTTCAATCAAATCATAGGCTTCCTCGTAACTCTTGGCCATAAATGCTCCGCCCGACGCTGCATCAATACTAGTTCTGAGATTCCCATGTAGTCCATTGTAAAAGGTGTTCATTTGCAGCCACTTGGACAATCCATGATGTGGGTATTTTCTGAGCAACTCTTTATGTCTCTCCCATGCCTCATATAGCGACTCCCCATGTTGCTGTTCAAACATTGTTATCTCGTTCCTCATCTTTGCGGTTTTCACCAGTGGAAAGAATTTGGCGAGTAATTTCTGAGCTAAATCCTCCCATGTAGTGAATGATCCAGGTGGTAGGGAATGCAACTAACTCATCGCCTTGTCCCGTAAAGTGAATGGGAACAAGCGAAGTCTCACCGCCTCATCCGACACCCCATTATACCTAAAGGTGTCACAAATTTCCAGAAAGCTAACTAGATGCTCGTTTGGGTGGTCATTTGCCAATCCCCCAGACTGAACTGAATTCTGAATCATTTGTATAATCCCATGCTTAATTTCAAACGTATTTGCTGCTATTCCGGGCCTGCTGATGCTTGTCTGCAGTTCAGTCACCTTAGGTGTGGCAAAGTCCCTTAACGCTTTCCGTTCTTCGGCTGCCATTACCTCTTCCTTTTCAAATGTTTCAAATTCTTGTCTCGTTTCCTTGGTCCACTTACTCAGTCTCTGGAACCTTTTCTCAATGTCGTCCTCAAAAGGCAGCAAGTCTGGATTCTTGGACCGAGTTTGCATTAACTGCTTCCAACACCTGAAATAAGAAGCACAAAACAAAAATAAAAATGTCTAAGTAAAATTGGATTAATTAAACTAATATTATAAAAATATTAAGAATTATACTAAATAGTTCCTCGGCAACGGCGCCAAAAACTTGTTGGGTAAAATCTATATACGCACAAAACACAAGTATATGTGGTCAACAAGTAATAGAGTGATAAGTAGAGTATCGTTCCCACAGAGACTTACTAGCAAAAATCTTAACTTACAATAATCAAGTTCCTATTAACCCTAATTTTATTAAACAAATCAACTCAATAATTATAACTAATGATTCTAAATTGAATAGTAATTAAAATAACACAGACAAATCACAAATATCAAAATCTGGAAATTTCAAACAGTTAATGTAGAATTAGACTTATGATTTCACCCTAAGCCTGACTTTGATTTTAACACCTTTTTTCCACTTCAATGTACCATCCCAGTTTATTAATCAAGAACACGAAAGTAGTATTAATCTCCTCTCGATGCACTAATACCGTATTAACGTCAATCCACAGTTAAGATAAAATCTGTTAAACACCTTAATCAACTAACCCACTATATCTCTATGTGAATTACAATTGAAGAATGTTTAAGAATAAGTTCTCTATCCGATTACATGCGATGTCAAGCATATCTCTACCTTTACATTCATCAAGATTAAGCTATTCACAAAATCATGAACACATGCTATATTAACTAGGTCTAGAATTGATTATCCTCTCTCGATTCCATCAAATTCCACAAAGAATTGTTGATCGGGAAATTCATAGATTCAAGATCAAATTAATATAGATAAACTGGAGATAGATTATTGAAATGGAAATTAAAGTTTACAAAATCATCGATTCACTTAAAGATCCATCATGAGCCTAAAAAGTGAATTAGTTCATGCTAAACGAAATAAACACTGAATAAATCATAGAAATCATTATTTCAATTAAAAATAATAATCTAACACGGAGAATATTGAAAAACACCCTTCACGTAGACTACAATCGTAATTGTCTTGAAAATCACTCAAAGTACTCCTCCACACTTGCTCTCTAAAACTCCGATTAGATCTTCGTAATAATCTCTCCCTAATGTTGAAGTTGTTGTTGATAAAGTATTAGATGTCTAGCATACATGCTCCAGCCGTAATTTTCTTCAATTAGAGTTCCATTATCATGCAAATTGCTAGAAACCATGCCCAATAAGAAGTTCAATCAAAACAGGACACAACCAGATTTTGCACCCCCAGCCCCGGCGGGCTCCCTTTCTGTCTAGCTCGACTTAAGACCCCCCACCCCGGCGGGCATCCTTTCTGTTAATTATGTATCAAGACCCCTCTTCCTGCTATAGTGTGTATAGTGCAATTAGCTTATACTGGCTCGCACTTGTCTTCTTTCACGACATGTTGAATTCATAAGTTCTTCCAATTTTTGCTCCAATTGACTTCAACTCACACCAAATAGTTCCAAATGTACGTTGAATGCCACAAACACCATTCTACACATGAAATAACATAAAAAAAGTAAAAATGAACATGACCACAAGAATTTAGCAATAAATAAGCATGAAATGGATATTGAATCACGTATATAAAATCCACTTATCACTTATAATAATTTTCAGATAATTATTATCATTTATCATGATTTTTCAATCATTAATATCATATTAATATGAATTAAATACTACTTAATTCCATTACCATTAATATTTATTTCATATCAAATATTAATGAAATACATGTCATAATATTATAATATATTTATAATATTTCAAAGTCTTTTTAATACCATAAAATCATATTTATATGATTTTTAAATGATTAAATCCATTATCCGATAATTGTCATTAAAATTAAAATATTAGTGTTTTCATGACAAAATATCAAAAGTTATATTTTATAACTTCAAATATTTTTCTAACCCTTAAATTATTTTTATATGATTTTAAAACAATAATTTAATTTTCCATAATTTATTTAATATTTTTATTAAATAAATCCATTATCGTTAATATTAATTTATTAATGAAATTCATCACAAAATATTAAAAGTGATTAAAAATAACTTAAAATTTTTTTTTACACTTTAATATAATTTCAAAAAAATTTAAAGTATTAAAATAATTTTAAGTAATTTATTTAATATAATAATTAAATAAATTAACTATCATTAATATTTAAAAATATTAAAATATTAATGAAATATATTCAAAATTATTAAAAACTCATTTTTAGGCTTTAAAATAATTTTTACAAATTTATTATGAATTTCTAATATTTATTTTCTATTTATTGTATAATTTTCATTTAAAGTTTGGGTCCTCCACAGAAACACTTGTAGACGGTAATCTACAAGTCCGATTTGGGTCCACTTGGTATCGTTAGAACCATGACTTCCCGATCTACGTTTTAGGCTCAAGAAATAGTCCATTAGAACCCTGAAAATAGGCCACTACCGACTGACCATTACATGCCTTGTAAACATTTTCCGTTTTGGAGTGTTTTACAGAAACGCTTATATTACGAGATCCACAACTTCGATTGAGGCCTAATCAGACTCGTTGGATCCGTATCTTCTTGGACTATAGTTTTCAGTTATCAACCACCAAATTCCAATCTGTCTACGTCCCGGAAATCAGGCCCAAAGTGACTGGTCAACAAGGTTTTCTTCAACAGTTGGTTCATTTTTTAGATTTGGGGTCCTTAACGGAAACACTTATAAAACGAAATCTACAAATCGGATTTAGGTCCAATAGGTATCGTTGGATTCATACTTTCCCGAACTAAAGTTTACATGTATTAAAAAACTATTTTGGTCCCGGAAAAATGGATAGAAGTGACTGATCAGTAGCTTGTGTTCAACAGTTAAGGTAGTTTGGGATTCAATTCATAACTTGCTCATTTCTTAACATATTTGAGTGATTCCAAAGGGGTTTTGCCCTTAACCCATGTATCTAACATGCTAACATGTTTTAAACCATTAATCACATGAACCCAAAGAATCTAACATAAAAATATATATAGCATACAAAGGAAATCTTTTTCTTAAACATTTTGGTACAAAACTTGATTTTCTCACTTTGGATCTAACTTTTGATTTCAAAAATACTTGGATACAAATATAAAATACCAATACTCATGTAAATCATGAGTGTTTACTGATCCAAAATAAAAGTTGATTGGTTCACAAAGATCTAACAAAAAAGAGCACAAAAATTGAAAATTTTCTATTTCTTACCTTTTTCTTCTTGCAAGCCTTCTTGATCCTTGAAAGTAGCTTATGATTTTAACTTGTATGAAGATCCAAGACCCCTCCCAGACTCCCTATAACTACAGAAATCTGCAGCCCCTTTCTCTCTGTATTGTTCTTAGTTTAAACTTAGGTTTAGAAAACTAACATAACTTAGTGTATATACAATATACATATAACACATATAATTATAGAATATGTAACTCCCAATATAATTATATATACTAATTATCAATTTAATATATAAGTTACAAAATTAGAAATTTAAAAGCCTAAGGCTTGTTTGGCAAAACAATATTATTTTAAAATCAGATTTTAATAGTTAAGGTCTTGTTTGGGTAAAATAGGTTTAAAACAAAAGTAAGGCCTTGTTTGGGAAAACGGTTTTAAAAACTCTTTTAACTCTTTTAATAGATCCTTTAACACATATTCTTAATGTTATCCTTTAATTAATTAAATCTTAACATTAATTTAATTAATTAAAAGTTTAACATAAATTATTCACATAAAATTGTCACATTATAATTACTCGCTAATTATAACTTCATGTAACAATTACCACATCACTACATTATCTCAATTAAATTAGAACTATAACATAAAATCATTACATATTAATTAAATATTAAATAATCATTTAATTAATATAATACACTTAATTATATTACTCCATATTAATCACATAATCTCAATAAATAATTCACTTAAAATATTTATTTACTTCAATAAATATTAAATTAACATTTAAATTTTTGTCACACCAATTCACATATTTCACAATATATAACACATATACACATACTCGTACTTAAACATCTTAAAATAAAAATTTTATTTATTAAATTCTCATTTATTAATTCTTAAAAAATCTGGGATGTCACATCCTTCCCTCCTTACAAGGATTCCGTCCTCGGAATTAACGAAACCTCCCTTACTCGATTTTCGCAAAATCTCTTTCACAATTATTGTTGAATAACTTCAACACGTTAACTTAGCAAAAAGTTTTACATATATATATATATATATATATATATATATATATATATATATATATATACTTCATTCATTTCTTCAACAACTTTTAGGTTTTATTACATAACCTTCAATTAAACATAGTCATATATCAAACATTATATATCCTTTAACCCATTCATTTCTTTTTCTAAGGTACGTTAACATAAACACTCGGGATATTACATTCACCCTTTCTTCTAATAATTTCATCCTCAAAATGTTATTTATTAATCTTTATTCATTAAATCTATCAAAATAGATTTTACATTAATCTCTATTCACTGGATTAAAGCGTTCTACAACTACTTCTTTCTAAGGGCTATTCTTCTCGCTACATTCTCCATCAGAATAATAAGAATCTCCCATAATTGCTCAATAATTGGGAAGCGATATGAATAACTCAGGAATTTAAAAGATTCCAATAATGCTGAGTGGTCGTAAGACCTTGAACTTCTTTCTAGGTTTAATAGTGCTTAACCCCCGGTACTTCACACAATAAACCGTATTTACTTTCTGGGGGCCGACTATCGCATTCTACGTCACTACAAAACGTAGTACATCGTAACGACTATATGCATTATATTTAGAACTATTGACTCCGATAACATGTCCCATTTTATAGGGTTGTTCATCTCAGCTTCTTAACATCTAAATTCGCACCAAAACAATTTGGTTTGACATAGTTTGACCAAAAACGCTCGAATTCCATAAACATATTTCAATATTTGTCTAGCTGAATCAAGTGGTATAGACTTCTAGCAAAAATTTGGACATCAATCGAAATAATTTTATCCAATTCATATGGCATATCTTTCTTAGTTTAAAGAAAACAAAAAAATCCTTTTATGATGACATGATACCGTATTATCTCGATAGTATGTTGAGGATTTAGTCATTATATGACTTTGTCATGCTACATTATACCATAGTGGGTTGACGATCTTATGATCACATCCAACACCAGGTTTAATTGCATTGATAACTTCCTCGTTTGTCAAATCAGCATCATATTTAGTGATGCCTTAATGACTACGAAAAAAAACAAAATACATTTTGATACTATAAAATCATTTTTGTCTAACCGAAACAATTAGCATAGACTTACGAATAACGATATTATTTTAAAAACTCATTGGTTCCATCATTTGATCCAATGTTTTTCAAGAAAAAATAGAAGTGCAAACTGTAGGGATTTCGGCATAAAAACGCAGCGGAAATAAAATAATCAAAGCAATATCCGAAACCCAACACAGGATCCATGTGAAAAATTAATTAATTCAGAGGTTTAGATATTATACCGAAAATGAAAGTGTTTCTAAAACGGCTTCGAATCCTTAATGCAATTCCTCACGAAACTATGTCTCTATGGTATCCACATGAACCCCGCACGAACCGTCGAACGATTCTGCAATAAGAGGGAATTACGGTACTAGCCACCAAAGGAACCTTTATAAAACTGTACATTTTCTCTCTAGTCTCTCTCTAAGAGCGGCTAGGGTTTTCAAGTTATGATCTAACCCTAAGTAGCTGTTATATATCCTATATATAGTAGTTAAATGGAATTAATCAAAACCTAATTTCATAAAATCTGAATTTATATATATATAACTTAATTAAGTCTTAATTAATATACATATATAAAAACTTTCCTTTTAATTTAAATTCGTGATTTAAATACTATTAATCATATTAATATATTTAAATCCTTAAAATTTAAATTTATTCCCTTTAAATTACGTTTACATGTGTGTGACCCTATAGGTTATTATCACGTTGACAATAATTTTAAAATCATATTATAAAATTATAAATGTGAGCGGCATCTAGTAATGCATCACTGCTACCCAAGTAATAATAAGATCGATGATTCGATGCAACCTTTTAGTGACCAATGTTTCAATGTAATTTAATCCTTTTAACCTTAATATCCTAGATTAAACTCGAGTCATGGAATGTGTCATACTATTCATAATTTAATCTGAGTTTTCTTGATCAACGAGTAGACTATATGAAACAAATCACTATTTGAGCATGGCCATGCATTTCATAGTCTTACTCAATCAAGAGGCCTATGGATATCACCCCTAATATGTATGAGGGTTAAATTCCATCTAGATCACTCATATTCCTTACACGATTCATGATGTACCCAATAATCACCTTTATAGTCCACCCTATTAAAGGTGACATTTGATGATATCAAAGTACATAAATTCCCGTGTAGTAATATATAGTGATTTCGTGTCGGAGGACCATTACATCATTATCACTATGAGAATTTCTAATGACACTTCGCATAATGCTCCACATAGAATTCTCATGGTGGGTCTGTCCAGTACATCGTTCTCTAACATGTACCTATGCATTGACTTAATATCTCATATATTTATGACCAATGAGATTTAGTCATTAGTCAATGCACATACTAGTCTCAATGCATCAATGTTGTCCCATCAACAATGATACTCGACTAGGGACATTTAAGAACAATGATACTAATTGTAATTATATAATCTCATGTTCAAGTCACATACTTGAAACCATATAATTTGTATCATTATTCTAAGGAATTTTATTATGTTAACAATTATATAACGCAATAAATAAAACCATAATAAAATCATTCATTTATTCAATCAAATATAATATCAAAACGTTAAGCAATTATATCAAATAATTGGCCTCTTGGGCATAAACTCTAACACAAACATCAGTACAAATTCAATAAATCTTAAAAACCTAGCAAAGCTAGAAGATTTTGAATACCTAATTTTCTCCATCAATTTCCATGTTTACTCCATTACCTCATTACTGACTACTTCTTTTATTTCTAGCACCACCAATGCTCTTATACTATGTTTTCTTGTATTTCAACTTACAATCTTCCTATACCCCCAGTATAGTTCATCAAACTGACTACACATTGGAAGTTCAGGACTTGCCATAATAATATGAGTTTATGAACTTATCCTAGTCAGACCATAGGCGTCCATTCATTGAGGGGTTCAAAACATACTATATTATTATGAGTCGTGAACTTACCATATGCATTAGTTTTAAGAACCGTACATAATCTTAATAATATCTTACTAATCTTAATAGTTTCTAACTATCAAATATACACATGAGAAAAGAATCACCTTTTCGCCACATATACATTGATAGCGCGACACCAACATTCCAATGATTATCAATGCAATAATCTGAGTGCTAGCACAAAACCCTCACCCGTACAAAGGTTTGTACAACTCAGCCATCACATGAGTCATCAATTGAAATCCCACCTAACCCTATCTTGCTTATAACTTGCTCTTTGCTCGATACAAATTTTTTATACCTCATCATCTATAACTCCTCGTGAGTTATCTTGTACTATTTCATAGTATATTATCCTCATAGCATCAATCTATAATTATTCAAACATTACAGACCATCTTTCTTTTATAACTTAAACAGATCACGTCGTGAACTTATTCTATAATCTTCTCCCTTAAAATTCTTTTCTTAACTCATTATCATTTTGTTTTAAAAACTTCTTATCTTTTACCTTTCATCATATCATACTATGATTTCATTTATGCTTTTAATCTCATAGAGCTTGTCTATTCATCGTTTTTCGTCATCTTGATTATTGGAGTTAGGCAACTCTTGATTCTTATCTACATATCTCTTCAAGATTCTTCTTTGAATCTTCTTGTTTATTTATTAACTCTTCCTTAAAGAATTTAATATAATTCACGTTACTCAATATTTTATTCGAGTTTTATTCCTCGCCAATCTAATTTTCTTCTTATAACATTTCTAGAACTAAACTCATCCTATACATCTATGTATGTGAAAAGAATCACCTTTTTATTGTACGTAACTTAAAATTAACTTCTTATTCTTTTAACCTAAGGTCATAGCCTAAGGTACTCTTACCTAAGGTGTATAACCTATCAGCTTTGATACAACCTGTAACGTCCCTAGATCTGGGTCCCAAATCACTACGGATCTGGTATACTATTTTAATAATGATTTATTATTTATAAGTAATTATTCTAATTACTTTATTATTAACTTAATTATTAATAATATCCAAATAAAATAAAATATTTTATTGAATTTATGTAAAAATATCAAAAGTTAATTATAATAACTTAATATAATTTGTAAAACTATTTTTATATTTATTTATTAATTATTTCTAATTGTTATTAATTAATTTCTAAAAAACAAATTTTTGTCTGTCGCGAAAGCCTTATAGTGACAAGAAGTGTCGCTATAGGTGTTCTTGAGTTTCTAGGTTTTGGCTAGTCATGGTCGAGGGACCACTTTGACTATAATCTATCGTGCTACTGATAATGATTCTAGGTTTAGACAAGTATTGATGTTATAGTACTCATACAGTAGTACAACATCAGACAAATTTCAGGTTTTAACCTACATATAACAAGAAGTTATAGAGGCTCAAAGTCACTGTCAGAGCTATTCTTGAGTTTCTGGGTAACCCAAAACAATGGTCATGGTCGGTCAACGATTGTGTGGCTTTCATATCTCTGATTCTGTGTAATAGTTTTGTCTTGTGTTTGTGGTAATATGTAGTATATATGTCAACGTACATATATATAACACTGGTTTGGACAAAGCATAATTCTAAGGCCTCGATTTATGTTGGTCAAAGTACAGCCAACAGTCGTTCTTCATGTTCATAAGTTTTCTGGGTAACCAAAAAAACTTAGTCAAGTTCGTTCAATGATTTTTGACCATTAATTCCAGTAATCCTATGATTTTTTTAAGAAATTGAAGATCATAAATATGTAGTATGTATGTCAAGGTATTAATTCATTACCAAAAGTCATTATAACAACAACCAGAAAGCGATAAAAGGCTGGTCAAAGTAGCCGACTCAACCTAGTCTAAGGCCAATCTTTGAAAAGTTTTTGACCCCTTTTAATTGGTCAAACAAATCATCAATCCTTGGTAAAGGATATTTATTCTTAATGGTTAATTTATTTAATTCTCTATAATCTATACATAACCTCATGGTTTCATCCTTCTTCTTTACAAACAATATTGGTGCTCCCCAAGGTGAAACACTAGGTTGTATGTACTTTTTATCTAAGAGTTCCTGTAATTCTATAAGTAACTCTTTCAGTTCTACAGGTGCCATTCTGTACGGTGCCATAGAATCTGGTGTTGTTCCCAGTGCAAGATCAATGAAAAACTTAGTTTCCCTATCTAGAGGTAAACCTGGTAAGTCATCTGGGAACACATCGGGAAAATCCTTAACTACATGTATTTGATCTAGTTTTACTCCTTGTTGAGTATCAACTATGTAGGCCAAATATCCCGAACAACCTTTACTAAGTAACCTTTCTGCTTGAGTTATGGTCAAGCATTGAGATTGCTTAGGTGAACAACTTCCGTTGAACACTACCCTTGACTTCGACACAGTCAAAAGGTTTATATGTTTTTGATAACAATCGATCATTTCATTTTGGTTAGCTAACCAATCCATTCCTAAGATTACATCAAATTCTCCCAATTGAATTGGAATAAGATCTAGGAGAAAATTGTGTCATTTTATCACCACACTATAATTCCTATATATGGTCTTAACCGGAATCTTTTCATTGTTCGCAATTTTTACACAAAATGGTTTGTCTAAATTTTCACATGGTATATTCAGGTCTTTACAAAAGCTATTAGACACGAAGAAACAAGTAGCACCAGAATTGAATAACACATATACATTTAAAGTGCTGATAAAGATGATACCTATCACCACGTCCTGTGAAACAACAACATCCCTCACCAACATATTAAATGTTCTCACGGTTGGTCAATTTTGAACTCCAACTGCAGCTACTGTTGACTAATTATTATTATTCTCTAGTACTTTATTCCCCTTTCCTCCCTGGTTCTTAGGTTTGGGACAATTCCTTGAGAAATGATCTGACGTACCATAGTTGAAACATTTATTTTTATTTGGGAGAGGACATTGGGGAGAAAGATGTCCCATTTGCCCATAATTTTAACATTTTCTATTAAAACATATCCCTTTATGTTTCTTTCCACAGGTAGAATAAGGTTTAATGTTATTATTACTGAAGTTATTATTGTTATTACCCATCCTTTTCCCCAGGTTGTTGGAAAAAGTAGTATCCCATTTCCGTTTATTAATGAACCCACCTGAACTAGGTTCAGTCTTAGGTTTCTCTTTCTCATTTTTGCTCTTCTTTTCCTGATGAAATTTAATTAGACTTTTGTTTTCAGTTTCAGCTATAGAAGCTTTCTCAAGTATTTCTGAAAAAGTCTTTATTTGAAGTACCGACAATTTACTTCATATCTGAGGTTTCAAACACTCCTGATACCTCTGAGTCTTTCTAAGTTCAGTATTGACTTGGTGAGGAGCAAACCTGGACATTTCGTTAAACTTTGCTATATACTGAGATATTTATGATATATAATATTTTTATTTATGATATATATAATATTTTTATTTCTGCAACCGTGTTTTCTTACATATATAGATTTAAATTAGAATCTTCAATCTAGTTTGAGATCCTTGGGAACTATTTATCTAAGTGAGGGTATTGATAACATGGACTATTCATGTTGTTATTAATACTCTGGATTTCAGATAGATAGGTACTATCGATACGATAGTGTAATTCGCATGACATCGACTATACATCTGAGTGAGGGTATTTGTAATATGGAATGTTCACGTTATTATTGATACTCTGATTTTTAGATAGATAGATACTATTCACAGATACATTTCATATATCCAAGTGAGGGTATCTAAACACCGTAATAGTTCACTTGAGAATTTATTAACTGTTATGGGATACTGTAAATCTTGGATATATGGGAATTTTGTCTTGTTATAAATTGTATAGTCACTCAATTAGATATAAGCATATAATCAGATGCCATAGGTGTATAGATTTAAATACGTTATATATATTGACTTGTATTAAGCACCATATCGGATACCATGGGAGTATAGATATGGGGGCATTACAGTTTTGGTATCAAAGCTATTAAGGCTATATATATAAGGAAGAGAAATCTTAATATATAGTCTTTGAGTCCATAAAAATTTTGAAGTACATATAGAAATAACATTAAAAATATTATGTTTGTGTAATTTCGATACAAGTATTAAAGGAGTTTTTATTTTATAGATGCCCAACTCCAGTGCTGAAGAAATGGTGATAGTAATAATCCACCACAAATTGAGTCATTTATAGCTAGTATTGTAGAGGATGAAGAATTGCTTCATGACCAACAAATTCTAGATGTTGAGGAAAAGGAAGATCCAGTAGCAGGGAAATTAATAAAAATTGATGAACATGATGAAGCAATGACATTACTATTAAATATAACAGAATATGAGAATAATAAAATGAAGTTTAGGGCACATTTAGCTGAAGGGATACTAGAACATGAAAGGGGAACTAATAACCGACTGAAAGTACAACTGCACCATGCACAAAGGGGCAAGAAAGAAATACAGACAAGGCTTCTCAAATAATCTCTAGGTACTTGAGATGTTTTCAATGATTTGGAGCGCCGAGTAGTTCGATATCCGGTGGAGGAGAAGAAAACTGCATATCTGATAGATCGATTTGTTGTATGCCACATAATCCAGGATTCCTTTGATGATATTAATGAGTTCTAGAGGGTAGTATAGAAATCTAAATGCTCTAAATTAGTATAAATAAAGGAGAATTTAAAGTTTGTAATATAGCTAGTAATATATATAAACTAGTAGTATGTGTAAACTACTAAGTTGTTTTGTACGACTCTTATGAAATATGAATAAATGATATGTTTGTATTATTTAAATTCTTATGTGAATTTTGTTATTGGTTTATATAGAATCATGCCACCAACCAGAAGACCCCAAAGAGAAATGAATAATGATGATAATTCTACCCAACAGTTAGTAGACCTTATGTTAGGAGCTATGAATAGACCCATAAACCAAAACACTTCCTCTAAAGATTTCAAATTAGTTGGTCCACCTGAGTTCAAAGGTACATCTGAACCTGTCGATGCATAAATCTAGATTTCTGAAATAGAGAAATTTTTCCTAGTCACCAATGTCAATAATAATCAAAAGACAACTTTTGCAACCTTTTTCTTGAAGGGTGAGACTAATTATTGGTAGGAATCAACTAAGGGTCGGGTAGAAACTGAAATTATACCTTGCGATAGATTCAAAGAGTTGTTCTTTGAAAACTATTTTCCCAATCTCTGAAGGATCGTATGGAAGTAAAATTTTTAGAATTAAAATAAGGAGACTTAACTATATCTCATTATACAACCAAGTTTAATGAACTGTCCAGGTTTGCTCCTCACCAAGTCAATACTGAACTTAGAAAGACTCAGAGGTATCAGGAAGGTTTGAAACCTCAGATACGAAGTAAATTATCGGTACTTCAAATAATTTTTTTTTCAGAAATACTCGAGAAAGCTTTTATAGCTGAAAGTGAAAACAAAAATCCCATTAAATTTCATCAAGAAAAGAAGAGCCAAAATGAGAAAGGGAAACCTAAGACCGAACATAGTTTAGGTGGGTTCAATAATAATCAGTCAACAGTAGCTGCAGTTGGAGTTCAGAATCGACCAACCATGAGAACATTTAATATGTCGGTGAGGGATGCTGTTGCTTCATAGGACGTGGTGACAGGTATCATCCCTATCAACACTTTAAATGCATATGTGTTATTCGATTCTAGTGCTACTTGTTCCTTCGTGTCTAATATATTTTCTAAAAACCTGAATATACCATATTAAAATTTAGACAAACCATTTTGTGTAGAAATTGCGAACAATGAAAAGATTCTGGTTAAGACCATATACAGGAACTGTAGTTTAAGGACCCGGGTATGGGTGTGGTTTTAAGAAATTTCGAGGACGAAATTTTTATAAGGGGAGAAGTGTGACAACCCGAGTAAAACCGGATTGTCCAGAATTTAAGTTAAAGAATTATTTATTAATAAGATAAATTTTTATTAATACTATTCTATGTTATGTTTATTAATCGTTCTATAACCTAGAATGATTATTAATTAGGAGGATTTTGGCCACGAGCTAGACTGAACGAGTAAGAATTTTCAAGACGAAAATAAAAATTTTCCTAGAATAAAATATTTTCGGGGAGAAAGACAAAATAGGTACTATTCACTTGACGAAACCCTAAGGGTTAGGGTTTGAATAATCTAAGCCTTTTCGAGAGTTTGGTATGTCAAAATGACATTCCGTCGAAAGATTTGACAATAATATATCGTGAAAAGTTAAGTTAGCCGATAAAAGTTTTTCTCAAAAAATGTGCAGAAATTGGACAAAATAAGAACGACGAAAAGTACTGTTATGTACTTTTCATTCGTTTAGCTACGTTGGGGGAAAACTTGAAGGAAAACGCTTTGACACCAAAAAGTGTTTTTCAGTTTTTCGAAAATCGGAAGAATACGTAAAAGTTAATCGGTAAAGGAAAGACGAAATATCCAAAACTATTTGGATTCCGAGGATAGCAGTTTTCAAACTGTGGGACGAATTCCGTAAAATGGAAGCACGAAGCTTCCCTTAGAAGCTTCGTGAATTGTAAGGAGGTGGAGTAAGGAGTAAGTAAACTTAAGGAGTAAGTAAACTTAAGGGTTAAGTAAACTTAAAGGCTAAGTAAACTTAAGGAGTAAGTAAACTTAAGGGCTAAGTTAACTTAGTGCTTAAGTAATGAATAGTAAGGAGGTTTGAGGGCGGAATGACTATTTTGCCCCTAAACTTGGTTTTCTATAAATAGGAAGTTTAATTCATTTGTTTAGGATTTTGAAAAATCCTATAACACTTGAGAGAGACAGAGATCGAATGAGAAAGAGAAGAAGGAGGAAAAGATTGCTCGTGAGCAAACTTTGTCCGATGGAAGGAGATTAAAGAAGAAAGGTAATCCGAAAACCTAACTCCTAGATAATTTTCTTTATGTTTTTATGTTAAAAATATAGTTTAATAAGAATAAGAAGTAAATGATGTTAGGAATGATTTCATATGGTTGAAATCATTGATAAAAGAAGAAATAAGAATTAGAAGTTTATTTTATAAATATCTTATAAAAGTGTAAGATTCATAATGAATTAGAATGATTCGAGTGGATTATATGACTCAATAGGTGAATTAAGTAATGAATGGTGTTCTATAACATCAAATTCCAAGAAAAAGTAAAATCGTAATCAAAATATCGATTAAAAATGAAGAACGAACGAAGAACGCGAAGAACACGAAGAACATTGTTGGTGGACAAATTTAAAACCATCGTAGGATAATTATTGTTGATGGACATGTTTAAAACCATCGCGTATAAGTTAGTTTCTAATTTCTTTGTTAGGAATGGTAGAAACGTTCATGAAGAACAGATAAAAACTGAGTTATAACGAACTTATGGCAAAAATTTGTAAAATACGAACGAGAATTAGAAAGTTAGTAAATGAACCTGAACGTGTAGGGTTTCATAAGAATGTAAGAGAATGTATAAAACATGAGTCGTGAGATCAAGAACGAACGAATTCTGAGTTCGGATGATAGAATTACGGACGAACGAACGAAGAACGTTAAAATATAAAACAAACGAGGAGCAAAGATTAAGCCAATTGAATGGCATGTTAATGGATTCAGAACAAAGTTCTGTCCATGGGTAATCGAAGTACGTAAGATAAGGAAGAAAATCGCTTTGGAATCACCTCGTTCTGAGTTATAACAAATAAGTTATGGAATCAGGAAGTAAGCGTCTTAACTAATTTCTAAGACTTTGAAAAATTTTCTAGGTTTTATGCTCTACATCATGACAGACAATTCAAACCTTGGGGGAGGCGCTACGGCAATGAGGCTCGGTTCGCCATCACTATCACGAGTGGCACATGTATGAAAATAGAAGAGAGTGGCATCGCAGCGCCAACCTCGACAGTTTGACATTGCAGAGTGGCAATGCTGCGGTAGCTAGGTAAAGAGGGGGCGCATCATGCATTGCGCCAATCAAGTGAGGAAAAAAGCCGATGATGAGCTCTTAAATGCTCAATTACTGGGGGATGTGCAAGAAAGAAATATGAAAATGTAGTTCAACTAATGTAACACTGAATCAAGTGTATTAAATCTTTAATGAAGGTGGAACGGAAAGATTAAACGAGATTAAAAGAATGTGTATTAAATCTTTGATGATAGTAATGTATGTCATTTTGATGTTATGACATGGTAATGAGAGATTAAGGGATGAATAACGTAAACATTGAATACGTAAACGATTTTCGTGAATCGTATTCACGTCGAGCAAGCGTTCTTAGTATACATTGGTTGTAAGATATGAATTATCAAGAAAGCCGTAGCAAATGGTAAGAAGATTAATAAAAGCTAAATGTGAGTCGGATGAGAATGTTAGAATGAAATGTAAGCGTTGAACACTTTAGCCAACGTGAAGGTTAAGTGTACGCGAATATTAAACAGGTAGAACCTACACCCGTGTATGGTTTGACTGTAGGATAATGAAGACCAATGATTAAACTTGTGAACGGTGAAGAAGCTGAATTAAAGTCAAGCATGTATAACGTAAAGAAGCCGAGTTAATGTTTTTAACTTGGATGGCGTTCCGAGTTGAATGAACCGGACGTTGTAAGATATGAATATGGAAACGCAAAATGCTTGATGCTATAAATGCGTAGAATGAATATTGAATGATCGTTATGAGTATACCAAAGATTGTATGACTTTGACGATAAAGAATAAATCTTGAGGTATGGCATTTAGTTGCCAGAAAGCTGTAAGGAATAATAAATTAACTTAACGAACATTATAGTCTAATAGTTGGAAAAAGTTAAGATAAGTTTAGGTTGTAGTGCAATTGTAACTTTTGATGGTTGACATATGGTAGCTGGGCTAAACAATTCCTTCAGAGAGCGAATGTATATACATAACTAGCAATTGATCTAACTCAACATATTAAAAGATGGTGATGAGACGGAACTTGTTTGTTGGTTGTTTGTGGGAAACCACTCAGAGTACCATATGGACTACTAGCAGAGAAACAATGTGTGCTGAGTCCTAGAAAAGTTATAAGAAGAAGATAAGAATGTAAATCATCAAAGATGATGAATGTTTGAGTAAGACATCTCCAAATGTCATGAAGCCGTAAACCGGTAGTAAAGGGAGTTGGTCGCATAAACTTAGATTATAAGAACGCGAACCCTAAGAAGTAAATTTAAGTAAACCAATGCGTAAGTCAAGTATATCACTAATTGGTGTATGTGTTATTTCCATATGTGCTACATAGGAATTGGAATGAGCAGATCAGAGTAAACTATAAGCTGTAGCTATGCGTAAGGCAAGTTTCCTAACTTCATTCATATTTTAAATGAATGCTAGTTTCTAAAACTTCTTAGATGTTGAACTAGAGAAGTTCTGTCTATGTGCAAATGTGTGATATTTGTACAAGGTGTTAGAATATATGAGGCCTTGTGCCACAATTTGAACACTTCGGTGTTTCTGTGAGATGAACTGTTCTATGATTAAACTGTTCAATATAAGAATGTTCTATTTATACATGAACCGTTATTGTTAAGTCTGTGCTATTGATTCTAGCTGGACAGAATGTGTATGAAAGAGAGTGGAGAATGAATGTATTTCAAAGTGAATGTGACTAATGTTTTAAAATGATAGGAATTGAGATTATTCCTATTATTCAAGCTGCTTCATAACCATTGTTCGGTTATTGAGGTCTTAAAAGAATGTTTGAATTCTTAAAGTTGTTTGTTCAACTGTTATGACTTGTGATACCCCCAAATCCAGGTATCTTCCAACCAGACAGATGGTGCTACACGGTACTTATAACTGTACATTCATTCTATTGAAATGACATCAAAATGTGTGTATCAACGACATTCTTATTACATTACTAATATTACATCCTGTCCCCAAGTTCTAAAACCATTACATTCTCTGTTCATCATACTATAATATATACAACTTACTAGTTTATTACAAAGTAAACTAATCATTCATCTTCGTATTTCCTTTATCCTTATTGGATCCCTTGGTTCGCTCGGTCCTAGCTGCATTCATATGGTTTAAGCAAGAGTGAGCATAACAAGCTCAGCAAGTACAACAAATTTCGTTTAAACAACATGCTTGAAACATAGGAATCGTATATCTTCAGTAACTGGATAATAGTTTCGAAGTACTATCAATAATTCAAAATAGCATTTCTTTTCCTTCAAAACATTTTACAATACAATATTCAGTAAAACATCAATTCTGGCTCAAGACCATGAGCAGTTCATAATTTCTTTGAAAAGGACAACCCGACACTAAGTCCGTAAGTCCGTTATATCTTACGAGCACTTCTGGGTGATCAGCCCATAGTACTCTATGTTGATCAACACTACATCCATTAAACATATGTACGTTTAAGTTTTGGCAACCTCGCGTGCCCATCGAATAATCGATGAAAAAAAATACATTTATTTATTCATACTCAGGCTTACCTTGAATCCGTACCAAACAATTGGCGTAGGATAGCGTTATCAATTCTATATTGAAAGACTTGTAAATAAATCAATCAACTCTTCAAGATTAGTCTAGCCGAGTTAAAACTGGCGTCGGCCCTTTAGTAAAACAATTCATGCACCTCATAACTTGAATCACAGAAAACTTGGCTAACACGAAGGTTAGACAAACATTTTAAGAAAAACTTGCCTTCAACGTCTGCTACAGTATAATAACTTTCCCTTTCAGTCTTTACGGTCTCTACAACACATAACCACATAACATACCACATTAGGTCATGAATGAACATACATGGTTCCTAATGAATCTTACCCTTCTTCTCAATCTAATCATATATTAGATTTGTTACTATTGGTTCCGGCTTGCCATTATTTTTGCATCATTTTTACCAACTTTTTTCTCTTCTATGTCTTATGTAGATTTACTTCATTAATAGAACTCGTTTCAAGTTAATCATCCTTCCTCATGGCTTACTAACATCCTTACATTATTAATCGAAAACTCGATCGTCATTTGTTAAGTACACTTTATTGCATACCGTTTATGTTTACAACTTTTAGTTGTAACTCTTAACGCTATAGGCCTTATCATTATTGATTACGGTTCACGTTCATTATACTTTCCGTTCGTCATTTAACTACAACATTAAATTCCTAAAGTCATCACTATAACAGTGATTTCAAAAAGGTCTTATCATGTTCATTAAGTAATTATATAACCCATACTAGTATTGCAAACCATTGGATTTAGAATCAACTTGGTCTACAAATTTCTATAGCCGGCTTAGCACATTACGTTGTTCTCATTACGTTCATCTTCAATTGATTATTAACCTTTAATCATCATACATTAAGTGTCTAACAATGTCTTAACAATGTTATATTAACACCTTAGTTCATTACAAAAGAGTTATCTTTCATTCTATACTTGTAAACATTCTTGTCTGTCAAAACTCTAGGATCGAGGTATTGGCCATTTCACATAACTCTACATCTCGTGGTAGGCACGAGTTAGCAGTATGCCTTGACACTATTACGGCGCTGCAGTGCCACCATTTGGCCTTGGGTTAGCGTCGCGGCGCCAACTCTATGCCTTAGAAAAATTTTGCAGATTTTAAATTTTGTGAAATTCCCAGACGCATAACTTCTTCGTTATAAGTTCGAATTGGCTCGTTCAAAAGCCTACGGTTCACAAATTACATACTCTACACAATCATGCAAGAATTTTATCTATTTGACTTTGTTTGCTAAAAATTCACCTATTAGTTAATTTTTAATGAAAACGATAAACGTTCGTGAACGTTCAACGCTCGTTTCTTTGTTTTAAGTTGGAATCCGGTCATTTTTGAGTCTGCAACTCTATAATGCCAAATATGACTTGTCTCCATTGAAAACCAATGTTTCCAAGCTCAAACACAAAATACGACTTTCATTTCGAGAATTTCACACATTCGACGCTTAACGTCCAATCGTGTGAATTCTGGCATTACTTCTTTACTAACGATTTGATCATTGTTCTAAATGTATTCTAACCATCATATAAACATTTCAAACTACTTAATACATTAACTTATTTTCAAATTAGGTTTTGACTTATTCTTCATAAGTTTATGGCTTATCAACTTATAACTTTCATGATTTCATTTACTTATGACTTATTATTGATTTAAGTCCTTTACTCAATGTTCTCATATCATATCCAACATATTAACATCTGGACACACATACTTCATTAACTTATTGACATGATAAGTTATTACTTGTTATTCATTAGTCTATAACTTGTAAAAGTATGAACTACTTATGAATTCACTTTGCATGACTTATCATAGGTTAAATCTTTTAACCATCATCCTTGCTTCTTATTATCATACAATCTTATTAAAGTAAACATATGAGAAGTTCATCTAAGTTCCTCATGAGTTCACAACATAATTAAGTTTGAATTACTTACTCATGACTTATACGGCTTATTAAGACTTAAGTTCTTTGATTACTCATTCCTATCATTCCTTACCATACATGTTCTACTACTACCCATCTCCCTACCAATGGAAGAGAAAGAGATTCATGGTTTAAGTTCTTACCCTTGAATATCACTTGACTAAGCTTTAATCTCCTTCTTGCTTCTTGAAAATCTCACAATGGAAGGTTGACTTATAAGTGCTTATTCTCTCTAACCAATAAGTTGCTTAACTTGAGATGAGTTGGGAGAAATTTTAATCAATCAATCAAATGAATCAAAAGCTCTCTATTTATAGGCAATCCAAAGTCAGTGTAGAATAGTCCTTTAGGCCTTCCACCTCCTTAATCCCACTTCCTTATTAACCTCCTTACTATTCATTACTTTGGCTCTAAGTAAACTTGCTAGCCACATTAATTTCTTGTTCACTACAACACTTGATCATCAAGTCTACTTGGTCATTAAGCCACTCCACCTCCTTACTATTCATTATCTAGCTTATTAAGTAAACTTAGCCACCACACTTAAGCACTTTGCTTGCTTATCACACATAAGCACCTTACTTAGCCTTTAAGTTACTTAACTTATCCTTTGCTTAACACTTAAATCTACTTGCTCAACACACTTAATACTTGGTCACCAATTCACCCATGGGTTGCCCCGTGGATCAAGCTTTACCAATTGGATCTTATTTTGGGCTTAAGGTTTAATTAACCTAACTTATACATTGGGCTTGCAATTAAACAAACACTTGGGCTTGTTCATTAAACTACATTGGACTTAACCATTACTATATTTGGACTTTAACATTAATTCATATTGGGCTTTATTATTATCCCAATTGGACATTACAATCTCCTACACATTACTACAAGTCCATTACATTTAATTTAGAATCTCAACATATATACACCACGTATAATTCTCGTATGCTAACTCGTATACTAATTCGTAATATACATTATTCCATTCTTCATATATACCCGTATAATACCTCGTATTATACTTGTATTCATTACCTCGTGCAATACTTACGTATTATACAATCATTACTTTAATTCATTAATCACATTTAAATTCCTTCTTGGAATTCACTTTCCCTAACCGTTAGGTTTTAAGTCCGCAGGCGAAAAACTGCGTTTGCCATAACTGAAATATTATTGGATATTCTATCTCACCTCGATATTTTATCATTACGTATTTCTCGGAAGTTCAAAAATAATTCCCGAGTAGAAATGCATGAATAGTATTTTTCAGAAAATTTCTCGAAAAGTTTTTATTTTCGTCTTGGAAATTCAAACACTTTAATTCTATCACGTAGCCAAAATTCTACAACGTTTCGACATATCTAGGTCATAGAACGACCCTCAATTAGCTTACTCCATAAATAATCAAAATATATTTTCATTTAATCCACATAATAAAAATAAAAATTTAATTCTCAAAAATCAAAATTTTCTAGGGCGTTACATGACTTGCTGGGCAATTGAAGGATCACACTTACTTTAAATAAAAACATTTTCAGCGAACGATGTTAGAAGAACTTAAGGATCCCGTAAAGATCAAGCTGATCAGTATCCAAAAGAAGTACCATTCATTATATGAATGAGCGCGAAGATCAAGTGATGACTTGTAATATAGAATGATAGGATTAAACTATAGAATAGTTAATGAATGATTATGTATCCTTGGTGGAGGATTAAAGTCACTTGTACAAGATGTAAATAATAATGTAATTATCATTATTTGTAATAAAAGAGGTTTTAAGGTTTTAGAGCTTGGGATTTGAGGATGTATGTTGTTATATTTAGCTATATAATGATATATGTTTGGAAGAAGATGAGATCGTGACGTACAGAATCCGGATGTGAAAATAGACCGGATTTCGGGGTGTTACAGAGTGGTATCAAAGATGATAGGTTATAAATCGTAAGTATGAGTACCTAAGACTATAATCGTAGAGAGAATGATAAGAAAGTCATTGAGTTAAATGATTAAGGAAGAAGATCACCACGTGATCATAGTAAATCGTAGTAACAGATGATCTGTTAAATGATGGATGACTTGTAGCTAATGCTATAAATGAATGGTACTATAAAGTAGTATAGAAAGAAGAACTCAAATTAAGTTGTAAAGGATAGCATACGAATTAAAGAAAATTCGTATTAAGTAAAGAGAAAGTTAGAAGTTGTAAGATTAAAATTGAGGACTCATGTGATAGCTGAGTTGTATGAACTTTTGTATGGGCAGAGGTTTGTGCTTGGTGTAACAATCACTCAGTTTATTACAGTGATAATCATTAAAATTGTTCGCGCTATCAAGATGTATATGACGAGAGGGTGAATCTTATCTCATGTGTGTACTTGGTAGGTAGAGAACGATAAGATAAGGTGCGTGTTATTGAAACTCATACTTATGGTAAGTTCGTGACTCATAATCATATGGTATATTTTTGAACTTCTTAGCGAATGGACGCCTATGGTCTGACTGAGATAGTTTTTAAACTCATATTATTGTGGCAAGTTCCTGAACACATAATGTGTGGTAAGTTAATGGACTGTACTAAGGTATAAGAAGGGGTAGACTGAAAATGACTTATTTTCAGTAGAATTAGCATTGAAGGTGCTAGAGAAAATTAAGTATTGTCACAAGTAAGATAATGAAGGAAGATAGAGAATAGGATATTCCAAGTCATCTAGTTATGCTAGATTTCAAAGTTTATTGAAATCGTGCTTATATGTGCGTTTTGAGAAGGAAAGAATTGGTTCAACTTTTGGAACCAATAGATTTTTAAAAGAACTATTCCTGGTATGTCTATGCTAATTGTTTCAGCTAGACAGATATTGATTTAAAATATCAAAATTAATTTTATATCATCAGTGTATTTGATGCAAGGATGGTAAAAGGATGGAGTTATTAATGTAATTGAACCTGGTGTTGGATTTGATCTTACGATGAACAACCCACTATGGTATGATGTATAATGACGAAGTCATATATTGACGAAGTCCTCAACGTACTGTGAAAAGTACGGTATCATGACGTCATGAAACATTCTGATGTATTGCGAAAGAATTTAAAGAAGTAGTTGATGTCAATTGATTTGACTAGACGAATGTTTCAAGTTGATGTCCAATTTATTGGTATGGTCTAAGCTACTTGATTTGGCTAAGATGAATGGTATGTCATGATTAAAAGAAAATCGAGCTTTCTTTGAAGAGTTATGCCGAACCAAATTGTTTTGGTGCGGAATCTAATGATTAATTCTGAGGTGAACATACCCTGAAATGGGGTTATATGATGGGTTGATCGCCTACATATGGAAGAGGTAGCTTAATTTCTTTGTGATTGTAAACTGGCCGTGTAAGAAAGGTTTACAGTGAAATGTTGTTAAACCTAGTAAGAGTTCATGGTCAGTTTAACCCCTCAGCAAAAGAATGAAATGTTTAAAGGACACTTTATATTCCTATTCATCCCTTTCACTTCATGATTCTTGATAAGTTATGAAGTGTAGGGAATGTATGAAAGATAAAAACTTCTTTAAAGAGAAGTTGAGAAGAAGGTTAAGCTAAAATTTCGAGGATGAAATTCTGTGAAGAAGGAGTAAATGTGAGGACCCGAAAGATTTAAAGTATAATTAAGCGTGAGGTTTAACTAATGAAGACTATGTCAACAGATGATCCTTGTGAGAAGGATGAATTGAGATTAAACCTTTGCTAAAGGTTGTAGGCACCCAGGTATGGGTGTGGTTTTTAGAAATTCTGAGGACGGAATTTTTATAAGGAGGGAAGTGTGACAACCCGAGTAAAACCGGATTGTCCAGAATTTAAGTTAAAGAATTAGTTATTAATAAAATGAAATTTTATTAATACTACTCTATGATGTGTTTATTAATCGTTTTATAATCTAGAATGATTATTAATCGAGAGGATTTTGGCCACGAGCTAGATTAAACGAGTAAGAATTTTTAAGACGAAAATAAAAATTTTATGGGAACAAAATATTTCTAAGGAAAAAGACGAAATAGGCACTATTCACTCGACAAAATTTTAAGAGTTAGGGTTTGAATAACCTAAGCCTTTTGAGAGTTCGGTATGTCGAAATGACATTCCGTCAAAAATTTGACGATAATATATCGTGAAAAGACAAGTAAGCCGATGAAAGTTTTTCTCAAAAAACGTGCAAAAATCGGACAAAATAAAAATGATGAAAAGTACTGTTATGTAATTTTCAATCGTTTAGCTACGTTAGGGGAAAACATGAAGGAAAATGCTTGACACCATAAAGTGTTTTTTAGTTTTTCGGAAATCGGAAGAATACGTAAAAGTTAATCGGTAAAGGAAAGACGAAATATCTAAAAATATTTGGATTCCGAGGATAGCAGTTTTCAAACTGTCGAACGAATTCCGTAAGACGGAAGCACGAAGCTTCCCTTGGAAGCTTCGTGAATAGTAAGGAGGTGGAGTAAGGAGTAAGTAAACTTAAGGAGTAAGTAAACTTAAGGGTTAAGTAAACTTAAAGGCTAAGTAAACTTAAGGAGTAAGTAAACTTAAGGGCTAAGTTAACTTAGTGCTTAAGTCATGAATAGTAAGGAGGTTTGAGGGCGAAATAACTATTTTTCCCCTAACCGTGGTTTTCTATAAATAGGAAGCTTAATTGATTTGTTTAGGATTTTGAAAAATCCTATTACACTTGAGAGAGAGAGAGAGAAAGAGATCGGATGAGAAAGTGAAGAAGGAGGAAAAGATTTCTCGTGAGAAAACTTTTTCCGGTGGAAGGAGATTAAAGAAGAAAGGTAATCCGAAAACCTAACTTCTAGATAATTTTCTTTAAGTTGTTATGTTAAAAACATAGCTTAATGAGAATAAGAAGTAAATGATGTTAGGAATGATTTCATATGGTTGAAATCATTGATAAAAGAAGAAATAAGAATTAGAAGTTTATTTTCTAAATTTCTTATGAAAGTGTAAGATTTGTAATGAATTAGAACGATTCGAGTAGATTATATGAATGAGTAGGTGAATTAAGTAAGGAATGGTGTTCTATAACGTCAAATTCCAAGAAAAAGTAAAATCGTAATCAAAATATCGATTAAAAATAAAGAACAAACGAAGAACACGAAGAACACGCGAGGAACACGAAGAACATTGTTGATCGATAAATTTTAAACCATCGTAGGATAATTGTTATTGATGGACAAGTTTAAAACCATCGCGTATAAGTTAGTTGCTAATTGCTTGGTTAGGAATGGTAGAAACGTTCATGAAGAACGGATTAAAACTAAGCTATAATGAACTTATGGCAAAAATTCATAAAAGACGAACGACAATTAGAAAGTTAGTAAATGAACCCGAATGTGTAGGGTTTCATAAGAATGTAAGAGAACGTATAAAACGTGAGTCATGGGATCAAGAACAAACGAATTCTGAGTTCGAATGACTGAATTATGGATGAACGAACGAAGAACGTTAAAATGTAAAACGAACGAAGAGCGAAGATTAAGCCAATTGAATGGCATGTTAACGGATTTAGAACAAAGTTTTGTCCATGGGTAATCGAAATACGTAAGATAAGGAAGAAAATAGCTTTGGAATGACCTCGTTGAGAGTTATAACAAATATGTTATGGAATCGACAAGTAAGCGTCTTAAGCAATTTCTAAGACTTAGAAAATTTTCTAGGTTTTGTGCTTCAAGACATATAACGCCATCGAGCCTTGGGAGGCGACACTACGACCTGAGGCCGGGCCATCGCCATTACTCGAGTGGCATCGCTATGAAAATTGAGAAGAGAGTGGAGCCGCAGCGCCAGCCTTGACAGTTTGACACTGCAGAGTGGTGCTGCAGCTCGAGGTAAAAGAAGGGGCCCGGCGCCTCGACGCCGGTTCGGGGAAAAAGCTAGTGATGAGCTCTTAAGTGCTCAATTACTGGGGGATGTGAAAGAAAGAAATATGAACATGTAGTTCAACTAATGTAACACTTAATCAAGTGTATTAAACCTTTAATGAAGGTAGAACAGAAAGATTAGATGAGATTAAAAGAATGTGAACGCGGGTTATGGAACTGATATTCGGGGACCGTAGTCGCGATAAACGAACGTGAAGGATTGCTATGATTGTGATTTCTTAGACGTCAAGTGATGATAGTAATGTATAACATTTCAATGTTATGACATGGTAATGAGAGATTAAGGGATGAACAACGTAAACGTTGAATACGTAAATTATTTTTATGAATCGTATTCACATCGAGCAAACGTTCTAAGTATACATTGGTTGTATGACTTAGACAATGACGAAAGTAGTAAGTAAGATATGAATTATCGAGAAAGCCATAGCGAATGGTAAGAAGATTAATGAAAGCCGAATGTGAGTCGGATGAGAATGTTAGAATGAAATGTAAGCGTTGAACACTTTAACCAATGTGAAGGTTAAGTGTACGCGAATATTAAACGGGTAGAACCTACACCCGTATATGGTTTGACCGTAGGATAATGAAGACCAATGATTAAACCTGTGAACGGTGAAGAAGCTAAATTAAAGTCAAGCACATATAACTTAAAGAAGCTGAGTTAATGTTTATAACTTGGATGGCATTCTGAGTTGAATGAACTAGACGTTGTAAGATATGAATAAGGCAACGTAAAATGCTTGACGCTATAAATACGTAGAATGAATATTGAATGATCGTTCTGTGTATACCAAAGATTGTATGACTTAGACAATAAAAAATAAATCCCGAGTTATGGCATTTAGTTGCCAAAAAGCCATAAGGACTAAGAAATTAACTTAACGAACATTATAGTTTAATTGTTCTAATAAGTTAAGATTGTAGTGCAATTGTAACCTTTGATGGTTGACCTATGGTAGTTGGGCTAAACAATTCCTTCAGAGAGCGAAGGTATATACCAAATTGGCAACCGATCTAACTCACTGTCTGGGCAGTGTAGATGGGACGGGAACTTGTTTGTTGCTTGTTTGTGGGAAACCACTCAGAGTACCATATGGACGACTAGTAGAGAAACAATGTGTGATGAGTCCTAGAAAAGTTATAAGAAGAAGATAAGAATGTAAATCATCAAAGATGATGAATGTTTGAGTAAGACATCTCCGTATGTCATGAAGCAGTAAACCGGTAGTAAAGGGAGTTGGTTGCGTAAACTTAGATTATAAGAACCCGAACCCTAAGAAGTAAAGATAAGTAAACCAATGCGTAAGTCAAGTATATGACTAATTGGTGTATGTGTTATTTCCATATGTGCTACATAGGAATTGGAATGAGCAATTCAGAGTAAACTATAAGTTATAGGTATGCGTAAGGCAAGTTTCCTAACTTCATTCATATTTTAAATAAATGTTAGTTTCTAAAACTTCTCAGATGTTGAACTTGAGAAGTTCTGTCTATGTACAAATGTGTGATATTTGTATAAGGTTTTGGAATATATGAGGCCTTGTGCAACAATTTGAACACTTCGGTGTTTCTGTGAGATGAACTGTTCTATGATTAAACTATTCAATATGAGAATGTTCTGTTTATACGTGAATCGTTATTGTTAAGTCTGTGCTATTAATTCTAGCAAGGTAGAATGTGTATGAAAGAGAGTAGAGAATGAATGTATTTCAAAGTGAATGTGACTAATGTTTTAAAATGATAGGAATCGAGATTATTCCTATTATTCAAACTGTTTCATAACCTTTGTTTGGTTATTAAGATCTTAAAAAATGTTTGAAATCTTAAAGTTGTTTGTTCAACTGTTATAACTTGCTGGGGAATTGAATGCTCACGCTTGCTTTAAATAAAAACATTTTTCAGCGAACAATGTTATAAGAACTTAAGGATCCCGTAAAGATCAAACTGATCGGTATCCAAAAGAAGTACCATTCATTATATGAATGAGCATGAAGATCAAGCGAAGACTTTTAATATAGAATGATAGAATTAAACTATAGAATAGTTAATGAATGATTATGTATCCTTGGTGGCGGATAAAAGTCACTTGTATAAGACGTAAAGAATAATGTAATTATCATTATTTGTAATGAAAAAGGTTTTAAGGTTTTAGAGCTTGGGAATTGAGGATGTATGTTGTTATATTTAGCTATATAATGATGTATGTTTAGAAGAAGATGGGATCGTGACGTACGAAATTCGGATGTAAAAATAGATCGGATTTTAGGGCGTTACAGAGTGGTATCAAAGCTGATAGGTTATAAATCTTAGGTATGAGTACCTAAGACTATAATCGTAGAAGATAAGAAAGCCATGGAGTTAAATGATTAAGGAAGAAGATCACCACGTGATCATAGTAAATCGTAGTAACAGATGATCTATTAAACGATGGATGATTTGTAGCTAATGCTATAAATGAATGGTCCTACGAAGTAGTATGGAAAGAAGAACTCAAATTAAGTTTAAAGGATAGCATACGAATTAAAGAAAATTCGTATTAAGTAAAGAGAAAGTTAGAAGTTGTAAGATTTCAATTGAGGACTCATGTGATAGCTGAGTTGTATGAACATTTATATGGGCAGATGTTTGTGCTTGGTGTAACAACCACTTAGTTTATTACAGTGATAATCATTAACATTGGTCACGCTATCAAGTTGTATATGATGAGAAGGTGAATCTTTTCTCATGTATGTACTTGGTAGGTAGAGAACGATAAGATAAGGTGGGAGTTCTTGAAACTCATACTTATGGTAAGTTCGTGACTCATAATCATATGGTATGTTTTTGAACTTCTTAGTGAATGGATGCCTATGGTCTGACTGAGATAGTTTTTAAACTCATATTATTGTGGCAAGTTCCTAAACTCATAATGTGTGGTAAGTTGATGGACTGTACTAAGGTATGAGAAGGGGTAGACTTAAAATTAGTTATTTTCAGTAGAATTAACATTGAAGGTGCTAGAGAAGATTAAGTATTGTCGCAAGTAAAAAGAATGTTTGAATTCTTAAAGTTATTTGTTCAACTATTATGACTTGCTGGGCAATAGAATAGTTAATGAATGATTATGTATCCTTGGTGGCGGATAAAAGTCACTTGTATAATATATAAAGAATAATTTAATTATCATTATTTGTAATGAAAGAGGTTTTAAGGTTTTAGAGCCTGGGATTTGAGGATGTATATTGTTATATTTAGCTATATAATGATGTATGTTTGGAAGAAGATGGGATCGTGACGTACGGAATCCGGATGTGAAAATAGACCGGATTTCGGGGTATTACATATAGTGTGGTATAAAAGGACACAATTTTTTAGTAGATCTTATTATAATTCAATTGGGAGAATTTGATGTAATCTTAGGAATGGATTGGTTAGTTAACAATAATGTGATGATCGATTGTCATCAAAAATGTATAAACTTTTTAACTTCTTTGAAGTCAACGGTAGTGTTCAACGAAAATTGTTCACCTAAGCAATCTCGATGTTTGACCATAACTCAGGCAGAAAGGTTACTTAGATAAGGTTGGTCATGATATTTGGCCTACATAGTTGATACTCGACAGGAAGAAGTAAAACTATATCAAATACCTGTATTTAAGGATTTTCCTGATGTGTTCCCAGATGACTTATTGGGTTTACCTCCAGATAAGGAAATTGAGTTTGGCATTGATCTTGCACCGGGAACGACACCAGTTTCTAAGGCACCGTACAGAATGACACATGTAGAACTAAAAGATTTACTTATACAATTACAGGAACTCTTAGATAAAAGGTACATACAACCAAGTGTTTCACCTTGGGGAGCACCAGTATTGTTTGTAAAGAAGATGGATGGAACCATGAGGTTATGTATAGATAATAGAGAATTAAATAAATTAACCATTAAGAATAAATATCCTTTACCAAGGATTGATGATTTATTTGACCAATTAAAAGGGACTGATCACATTTCTAAGATAGACCTTAGAACATGTTATCCTCATTAAAGGTAAGAAAGGAAGATGTGCCGAAGATAGCATTTAGGACACGCTATGGATATTATGAGTTTCTTGTAATGTCTTTTGAGTTGACAAATGCACCGACAACATTTGTGGATTTGAAGAATTGAGTGTTTAAACCATGCTTAGTCGAATTTGTTGTAGTGTTTATCGACGATATTCTGGTATACTCGAAAACATGGGAAGAGCATGTTGAACACTTGAGAGTTATTTTGGAGATATTACGAAAGGAACAACTTTATGCAAAGTTTTCCAAGTGTGAATTTTGGTTAAAGAGAGTTAAATTTTTATGTCATGTGATTGACAAAAATGGAATATCAGTAGATCCAACTAAGATTGAAACGTTTGTGAATTGGGAACAACCAACAACTCCAACGGAAGTGAGGAGTTTTCTCTGTTTAGTAGGTTATTATCAACTGTTTATAAAACATTTTTCAAAAATAGCAACCCCACTAACCAATTTATCTCGTAAGACGGTGAAATACGCCTGGACAGATAAATGTGAAGAAAGCTTCCAAGAGTTGAAGAAGCGATTGAGCATGGCTCTAGTATTGTCCTTACCAGATGATACAGGAGGCCTTGTAGTATTTAATAACGCGTCACACAGAAGTTTAGGGTGTCTGTTGATGCAACATGGGAAAGTGATTGCTTATGCATCACAATAACTCAAAGATTATAAGAAGAGGTATCATACTCATGACCTAGAGTTAATCGCGGTAGTCTTTTCTCTAAAAATTTGGAGACATTACTTGTATGGGGAAAACTGTGAGATATATAAAGATCACAAAACTCTGAAATATATTTTTACAAAAAAGGAACTGAACTTAAGACAGAGGTGATGGTTAGAACTAATAAAGGATTTTGATTGTGAAATTTTATATCATCCTGGTAAAGCTAATGTCGTAGCCGATGCGTTAAGTAAAAAGAATCAAGAAACGTTGGATGTAATAACCACTAATGTTAGGATAATAAAAGATTTTGAAAAACTAGAAATTGAGGTGGAATGTCCAACTACCTCTACCTTAAAATTATTCATTATAGAGGGAGTTTCGTCTCTACTTGATAGAATGAAAGAGATACAGGAAAAGGATGAGGAATGTCAGACGTTTAAGTCTAATCTAGCTCATATTAAGTATAAGAAATTTAGAATAGACAAGGATGGGATAATAAGATATAAATATAGAATTTGGGTTATATTAAATCAAGCCTTAAAAGATGAAATCTTAAACGAAGCTCATAATTCTAAATTTGCCATACATCCTGGCAGTACTAAAATGTACAAGGACTTAGGTCGACAATTTTGGTGGTCGAATATGAAAAGAGAAATAGCTGAATAGGTAAGCAAATATCTCACGTGTCAAAGGGTTAAGGCTGAACATCAGAAGCCAAGTTGTTTACTTCAACCCTTACCAATTCCTAAGTGGAAGTGGGAACATATAACCACGGACTTTGTGGTAGGCCTTCCAGCTTCACAGAAGGGTTAAAATGCCATTTGGGTAATAGTTGACCGTTTAACCAAATCAACTCACTTTTTACCTATTAAAATTACCTATAACTTAGACCACCTTGTCAAGTTGTACATTAATGACATCATCTCTAGACATGGAGTACCTGTTTCTATAGTATCAGATCGAGATCCACGTTCTACTTCAAATTTTTGGAAAAGCCTTCAGAAACACTTAGGAACACAACTAAGATTGAGTACATCTTATTACCCTTAGACATATGGATAGAGTGAGAGAACCATACAAACATTAGAGGATTTATAACGAATGTGTATACTCGATTTCGAAGGAAGTTGGGAAGATCAATTACCATTGGTAGAATTTTCATATAACAAACTACTGAAACCATCAGAATTATACGTGAACGATTACAAGCATCTCAAGATCGACAAATGAAATACGATGATCCACATCGTCAACAACAAAACTTTAGTGTAGGAAGTCACGTATTCTTGAAAGTATCTCCTTAAAAGGGCTAGATACGTTTTGGAAAGAAGGAAAAACTGAGTCTGAGATTCATTGGACCTTTTGATATTTTGAGAAGGATAGGTGAAGTTGCTTATGAAATAGCACTACCTCCTGAGTTGAACCATATTTATAATGTGTTTCATGTGTCCGTATTATGACCATACAAACCTAATTATAAACACGTTACAAATTATGAGCCAATCCAAATTGAAGAAGATCTTTCTTATATAGAAGAACCTGTGCAGATCGTCGATCGTAAAGAGCAAGTCCTGAGAAATAAAGTGATAGCATCAGTTAAAGTGATCTGGAGGAATAAGAATGTTGAAGAGGCTATATGGGATCTCAAAGATAAAATGCGAAGGAACTATCCCCAACTGTATACTTAACCTATACTGTAATTTCGAGGATAAAATTCTTATTAGTGGGGGTGAATGTAAAAACCAGAAACCCTAATAAGACTCGAATATGTAAATTCAGTTATATTAATAAAATCTCTTTGTTCTAAAAGTATTATGTGTTAATATATACTCTGTTTAACAAATTAGGTCAAATTAATTTTTGTCCAAAAATTTACGTCCTTGAGACCTCGTGCTTAAAAAAAAATTCTTCCAAAAAAGACTTTTCGGTATATTTGTTTTGACAAGTTGCTTTGTCGTGCTTGTTAGTATTTGTGTAAAATCATGGTTAGTAACCCTAGATTACAAACCATAACCCTAGATTACAAACCCTAATCCCAATTTGTAAATCCTAACCCTAATTAGCTAGACTAAACCCTAATTTGGCTATCCTAACACCTAATCATGATTACTAAACTTCAATTAGGTACTAATAAACATCATTAAGCAACCCTAATCATTAAAAACAAAACCCTAATCAAGATTAGTGAAGATTAGGGCATAATTAATCTACTAATCTAACCTAACTAGCTCACAAGAAGGTTAGGAGTCACCAATGCAAGTTCCAAGGCTGCACATGACATGCTTGTAACTCCCAAGCACCAGAAGAGTCATATGATCAGATATCTGTGGATGCAAGTAGGTGAAAAGGAAACAAAAACCCTAACCTTGAAATACTATAAATAGCAGCCCAATTTCAGTTTAAACTCATGAAATTTCTAAGCATAAACACTCATATATCATACCTCAATAAGCCTTGGTGATAGCAACAACAGATTTAGAAGCCAAAAATAAAAAATCAAGCAAGAAATGTGCAAATCCTAATTCATAACTAGATCTTTGATGCTTTGTTTAAATTGTGGTTTAGATGTTTAGAATTATTATCTTGTTAGAAAGTATGTTAGGTTGATAGAAAATGTTTTCATAACATCTAGATGCCTCAAATTAGTGTTTTTAGTAATCTTGAAATTTTTGAAAAACAAGCTTGACAGTTGAATGTCAGAGCTTGTAGATTCGTGCATGTTAATAGTTAGGTCTGTTAATTATATGTTATTTGTAGCCTGATATGAGGTTTTTAATCTGGAAAAGAAAATAGGTTTATTAGAACCATATATTACAAGATATAGATGGTCAAAGGTGGTTGACATATCACGAAGTTTAATTTTCTGGTTACCAAAAAAATTCAAGAACAGATTGAGCCGGCTACTTTGACCAGCATTTTAATCGCATTCTGGTTGTTGTTATAATGACTTTTTGTAATGAATTAATACCTTGACATACCTGCTACATATCTATGATCTTAAATTGCTTAAAGAATTCATAGGATTACTAAAATTAATGGTCAAAAGTCATTGTCCGAGCTTGACCAAGTTTTCTGGGTTACCCAAAATCAGAAAACTGATGAACATGAAGAACAATTGTTGGTTGTACTTTGAACAACATAGATCGAGGCCTTAGAATTATTCTTTGTCCAAACCAGTGTTATATATATGTACCTTAACATATATACTACAAATTACAACAAACACAACACAAAACTATTACACATAATCAGAGATATGAAAGCCACAAAACTGTTGACCGACCACGACCACTGTTATGATCATGTCAACTGTTAGGGATGATACCTAACACCACGTCCTGTGAAGGAACAACATCCCTCACCGACATATTAAATGTTCTCACGGTTGGTTGATTCTGAACTCCAACTACTGCTACTGTTAACTTATTATTATTATTCTCTGGTACTCTATCCCCCTTTCCTCCCAGGTTCTTATGTTTGGAACAATTCCTTGAGAAATGATCCGACGAACCATAGTAGAAACATTTATTTTTATTTAGGAGAGGACACTGTGGAGAAAGATGTCTCATTTGTCCACAATTGTAACATTTACTATTAAAACATATCCCTTTATGTTTCTTTCCACAGGTAGAACAAGGTTTAATGTTGGTATTACTGAATTTATTATTGTTATTACCCATCTTTTTCCCCGGATTGTTGGGAAAAGTAGTATCCCATTTCAATTTATTATTGAACCCACCTGAACTACGTTCGGTCTTAGGTTTCCCTCTCTCATTTTGGCTCTTCTTTTCCTGATGAAATTTAATGAGACATTCGTTTTCACTTTCAGCTATAGAAGCTTTCTCGTGTATTTCTAAAAAAAGTCTTTATTTGAATTACCGAAAATTTACTTCGTATTTGAGGTTTCAAACCCTCCTGATACCTCCTAGTCTTTCTAAGTCTAGTATTGACTTGGTGAGGTGCAAACCTAGACAGTTCGTTAAACTTGGTTGTATTGTGAGATATAGTCAAGCCTCCTTGTTTTAATTCTAAAAATTTTACTTCCATACGATCCTTCAGAGATTGGGAAAAATTGTTTTCAAAGAACAACTCTTTGAATCTATCCCAATGTATAATTTCAGTTTCTACCCGACCCTTAGTTGATTCCCAGCAGTAATTAGCCTCACCTGTGACACTCCCAAATCCAGGTAATTCATTCCCACAAGATTTGGTGTTCACTTTCCATTCATTCATATTTAACTACCCAAATATAATAGAATTAAACCATAAATCCTGTAGGGTTTCGACACATAAAACGCAGCAGAAATAGGACAATTTAAAGCAATTTTGAAACCCCAAACAGGATCCATGCGAAAATCAATTAACTTAGTTGTTAGAAATTATACCGATTGTGAAAATAAAATTGATGCGCTCGAATCTCCAACGCAGTCCAAATGAATCGCGCCTCTACGGTATCCACGCGAACGCCCCGCGAACCGTCGTACGATCTGCAGTAAAAGGAATTGCGGTACTAGCCACCAAGGATGAGGATTTTGAAACTGTTTCTCTCTAGTCTCTCTCTAAGAGTGGCTAGGGTTTTGGTTTATGAATAATACCTAAATGGTTGCTACATATCATAAATATAGCGATTAAAAGGAATTATTCAAAACCTAATTTAATAAAATCAATTTAATTATATATATATATATATATATATATATATATATATATATCTTAATTAAGTCTTACTTAATTAATAAACCTATATATAAATTATCCTACTAATTTAAATTCGTAATTTAAATACTATCAATCATATTGACATATTTAAATATTTACAATTTAAATTAATTCCCTTTTAATTACGTTATATGTGTGTGACCCTATAGGTTATTATTACATTGGCAATAATTTTAAAATTATATTATAAAATTATAAACAGTGAGCGACATCTAGTAATGCATCACTGCTACCCAAGTAATAATAAGATCGATGATTCGATGCAACCTTTTAATGACCAATGTTTCAATGTAATTTAATGATTTTAACCTTAATATCCTAGATTAAACTTGAGTCATGGAATGTGTCATACTCTTCATAATTTAATCTAAGTTTTTCTTGACAAATGAGTAGACTATATGAAATAAGTCACTATTTGAGTATGGCCATGAATTTCATAGTCCTACTCAATCAAGAGGCCTATGGATATCACCCCTAATATATAGGAGGGTTAAATTTCATCTAGATCACTCATATTCCTCACACGATTCATGATGTACTGAATAATCACCTTTATAGTCCACCGTATTAAAGGTGACATTTGATGATATCAAAGTATATAAATTCTCGTGTAGTAATATAGTGATTTCAGGTTGGAGGACCATTACATCATTGTCACTATGAGAATCGCTAATGACACTTTGCATAATGTTCCACGTAGAATTCTCATGGTGGGTCTGTCCAGTACATCGTTCTCTAACATATACCTATACATTGAATTAATATCTCATATATTTATGACCAATGAGATTTGGTCATCAGTTAATCTACATACTGGTCTCAATGCATCATTGTTGTCTCATCAACAATGATACTCGACTAGGGACATTTAAGAACAATGATACTAATTGTAATTATATAATCTCATGTTCAAGTCACATACTTGAAACTATATAATTTGTATCACTATTCTAAGGATTTTTATTATGCTAACATTTATATAACACAGTAAATAAAGCCATAATAAATCATTCATTTATTTAATTTAACATAATATTAAAACGTTAAGCAATTATATCAAATAATTGGCCTCTAGGGCATAAACTCTAACAGTCTCCAACTTGCACTAGAGCCAATCACTCATGTATCTAATACCAATGGAACTAGTGTGACCGTCGTGCTTCTGCTGCGACAAAGCCTTAGTCAGTGGATCTGCAACATTATCATCTGTTGGCACTCTTTATATATGTACATCTTCTCTATCAATGATTTCACGGATGAGATGGTACCGCCTAAGTATATTCTTGGATCGTTGGTGAGATCTGGGTTCCTTAGTCTGTGCAATGGCTCCATTATTATGACAGTATAGAGCAACCGGATCAACAATGGTTGGAACAACACCAAGTTTAGTGATGAATTTTTTAATCCATACAGCCTCCTTGGCCGCACTAGAAGCAGCAACATATTCAGCCTCTAGAATCGGCTACTGTCTTTTGCTTCAAACTCTTCCAGCTAACAACACCACCATTAAGGCAAAATATAAAACCTGACTGAGACTTATAGCATGACGACCCCGAAATAGGTATACATCACCCATCTTGGGTCTCCAAATACATGGTACTGAATACAAATACAAATTAATTATACAACAGTCGTGTAAAATACGACAAAACATATGCTGTGTGTTTTAATACAAATATTGTCATCTAGACAATATCCACACTCAAAATAAGTCCTCAATACATTTATTAACACACTATTTCATAGAATAGTGAGGACTACTAATGCTATCATCTGGACCATCACTCCGTTCCCCGACTAGTCCCTGCTACATTCTCATTTCCTGAAGAGAATAGTGAAAGAAAGGGTGAGCTCAACTAGCCTAGTAAGAAATATTAAGACTAAGATAATGCATGATAAATTATCATTAGCCTTCAACAATGTTAAACTGATAAAATACAATAGACAACAAGTTTAACTGCAACGGAATAAGCAATCCATTAAAAGAGTCAAGTAGAGAATAAAATCTACTATCTTTTATGATTTCAAAAGTTTTTTTCATCACTTTTATCGCTGAGACTCAGCTTAATAAATAATCCACATCATTCATGCACTACGGCCAAGGATATTCATTAGTATCATGACCACAAATTATCCATGCACTACGGGCCAGGGATATTCGTGTATTCGTCAATGGTCATGATCATGCCATAAAAAAATTCATATTTCCTCCCTTGGCCGAAGAGAATCCATAGCCATAATCATACCAAAAACTGTCCATCAATGCACTACGGGCCAATGAGGACTTTTTCCACATCATTTGTAACATTACGGTCATGATTATACCGAATAATCCTTGGTCATAATCATACCAAGTCCATCTATGCACTACAAGCCACATATGACTTTCAACATAATATAAACATGAGGATGATGACAATGATATAATAATTCAATAAAACAAGTTCAAGAATTAATTTATCCAGGAACTAATAACGTCCAAAATTGTCAACACGATACTTCTTTGTAGAGTAAAATTCAAGAATGCTCAGAAGAATATTTCCATGAAAAGATACTGGATGAAGTGCAAATATCAAGGATATTCCACTAATTTCATGGATTATAGAAGTCAAAACTTTAACCAACTGAGTATAATAAAGAATATATGAAACTGCAAATGGATTTTCACCCGCCATGCGGTAATCCACGTATACAGATCATTTCCACGATTTAATAAGAAATGAATACAAAGGATCATTCACCATGCATATGGTAATCCACATAGACAGGTTATTCCAACAAAATAATAAAGAATGGAATAACAGAAGGATTCACCATGCATGCGATAGAGACCGCACAGACAGGTTATTCCCAACAGAATAATAAATAATGGAACCAGGTCCGGCATAAACGCACATACAGGATATTTCGATAGAATAATAAATACGGAATAATAAATAATGGAACTAGGTCCAGCGTAAACGCACAGACAAGATATTCCGTCAGAATAATAAATATGGAAAAATAAATAATGGAACCAGTCCGTCAGAAATAGCGCATGTATGTGATATTAAAGCGAGAATAATAAATATGGAATAATAAATAATGGAACCAGGTCAGGCAAAATTCGCACCGACAGGATATTCCTACATAATAATAAAGAATTGAATAGTAGAAGAATTTCACCATGTATGTGGTACTTCGCATAAACAGGTTATTCCAACATAATAATGAAGAATGGAATAACAACTCTTACGAGTATTGAAAGAAAGTAATTCTCTTCATGAATACGAAAGAATAATACCCCTTACCGTAAAAGAAACTGGATATCGAAGTAGTGAAGTAGCAGAATATTCTTCTTCTTTCTCTTTATAATTTCTCTCTGTAGAGTTTCAGTGAATTTGTAAGAAATAATGAAGGAATGAGTTTCTATTTATAGAAGAATGGAATGAATAGTAACTAATTCATGAACGGTCCAGATTGATTTACTTTTAAACGGACGGTCCATTTTGATTCACTATTAAAACTTAAAGCAACAGTCCATACTGATTCACTATTAAAACTTTAAACCAACGATCCATATTGATTTACTATTAAAACTTTAAACCAGCGATCCATACTGATTCACTATTAAAACTTTAAACCAACGATCCATATTAATTTACTATTATAAATTCAACCAACGGTCTGAAAAATTAGTACATATCCTCATGGAAAAATATAGTAGCCAAAAATAATTTGGACCGAAAAGAAAAATATTGTTCGGGTGAATAGTACCCCATGAATAGTAACTCATGAATAGTAACTCGTGAATAGTAACTCGTGAATAGTAACTCATGAATAGTAACTCGTGAATAGTAACTCCGACACAAAAAGTGTCCCGAATACCCGATTGTACAATATAACCTCCAGACATCAATTATCATCGGAATAGATGTTGATTTCTACTAACACAAATAATCCCAACACAATAAAACTATCAAATTCATATTTAATCAACACGAACTTATTCATCATTAATATTATAACTCACAATATTTAACAACCGAGGTTGTTCCCGGAAAGAGGGGGGCTTTCAATAAGGATTTCTCCTATTGGCCTTGATTAGGTGACCAAACCTCTCCTTGACAGAACTTCTAGACATTGTAAATATTGCAATTTAATAATATGAATAAATTTGTCGTCTCAATTATTGATTTAATAATATAACATATAATGCATATGATACTAACAATAATCGAATCAATAATATGAGAGATATGATGCAACAATTACTGTAGCAATAATTGAGTATAACTGAGTGATTTCTCACATAAGCATCAATAATCAATACCGTGTGCTATTATGCAACCTCGCGTATTATTGTACTTTTACTACCGAGTAGTTCAACAGTATAAACGGTAAAACTTCGGCCGTTATTTTCATAAATATATTTTTGTCGTTTTCTCAATCTGACAATAATTTTTTTGTGGGGTCTACCAATGATTTCATTGTTGTACGAATATTCCCTTCTAAAACGAATATTCCCCGACCAATCGAATATAATACAACAACTTGCATACTTTGCAAAATTTATAAATACTACCCACAATTATAACATTTTCTCAAATCCACACCATAATATTCAAAAAAAAAAATCGAGAAAATTAAATCTTTATTCGTAAAATTTGGTATTTTACATATAGTCACCATTATCAGTCTGGAAACTAGCTTCTGTGTAACCCTTTACTGCTAGTTTGTCTTCACCTCCATATACCAAGAATGAATCATTAATCCTTTTTAGGTACTTGAGGGTATTCTTAAATGTTGTCTAGTGACCTTCACCTAGATTCGACTGGTATTTGCTCGTCATGCTCAAAACATACGAGACATCTGAACGAGTACATATCATTGCATACATGATAGATCCAATTGCCGAAGCATAAGGGATCTTTCTCATACGCTCCTCATAGGATTTTGACACATAGACGCATCGAAAATAGAATAATTTAAAGCAATTTTAAAACCCCAAATAGGATCCATGCAAAAATCAATTAACTCAGTGGTTAGAAATTATACTGATTGTGAAAATAAAATTGATGCGCTCGAATCTCTAACGCAATCCAAATGAATCGCGATTCTACGGTATCCACACGAATGCTCCGCAAACCGTCGTACGATCTGCAGTAAAAGGAACTGCGGTACTAGCCACCAAGGATGAGGATTTCGAAACTGTTTCTCTCTAGTCTCTCTCTAAGAGCGGCAAGGGTTTTTGTTTATGAATAATACCTAAATGGTTGCTACATATCATATATATAGCGATTAAAAAGAATTATTCAAAACCTAATTTAATAAAATCCAAATTTATATATATACATATATATATATATATACATATCTTAATTAAGTCTTACATAATTAATATACCTATATATAAATTATCCTACTAATTTAAATTCGTAATTTAAATATTATCAATCATATTGACATATTTACATCTTTACAATTTAAATTAATTCCCTTTTAATTACGTTATATGTGTGTGACCCTATAGGTTATTATTACGTTGGCAATAATTTTAAAATCATATTATAAAATTATAAATAGTGAGCGACATCTAGTAATGCATCACTGCTACCCAAGTAATAATAAGATCGATGATTCGATGCAACCTTTTAGTGAACAATATTTCAATGTAATTTAATCCTTTTAACCTTAATATCCTAGATTAAACTTGAGTCATGGAATCTGTCATACTCTTCATAATTTAATCGGTGTTTTTCTTGATCAATTAGTAGACTATATGAAACAAATTACTATTGGAGTATGGCCATGCATTTCATAGTCCTACTCAATCAAGAGGCCTATGGATATCACCCCTAATATATAGGAGAGTTAAATTCCATCTAGATCACTCACATTCCTCACACGATTCATGATGTACCCAATAATCACCTTTATATTCCACCCTATTAAAGGTGACATTTGATGATATCAAAGTATATAAATTCTCGTGTAGTAATATAGTGATTTCAGGTCGGAGGACCGTTACATCATTGTCACTATGAGAATTGCTAATGACACTTTGCATAATGTTCCACATAAAATTCTCATGGTGGGTCTGTCTAGTACATCATTCTCTAACATGTACCTATGCATTGACTTAATATCTCATAAATTTATGACCAATGAGATTTGGTCATCAGTCAATCCACATACTGGTCTCAATGCATCATTGTTGTCCCATCAACAATGATACTCGACTAGGGACATTTAAGAACAATGATACTAATTTTAATTATATAATCTTATGTTCAAGTCACATACTTGAAACTATATAATTTGTATCACTATTCTAAGGATTTTTATCATGTTAACATTAATATAATGCAGTAAATAAAACCATAATAAATCATTCATTTATTCAATTAAATATAATATCAAAATGTTAAGCAATTATATCAAATAATTGGCCTCTATGGCATAAACTCTAACAAATCCTCCCATTAAAAATGGTTATATCATTAATCAAAAAGTCTCCCAGGTTATCTAACCTTTACATCAATCAAGTGCGGAAATAAAATAATTACATTACATTATTAAATATAAAGTTTATCATCATAACAATAAGTAAATCACAAGTCTTCATCACTTGTTCATTTTTCCTTTTCCTTTGCTAGTGGTAGGTTCATCCACGTTCTCAACTTTAGCTGCAATAATTGTATTTATGCAAGAGTGAGCAAAACAAATGCTCACTGGAAATAGTAATGAATAATAATAACATAATAAATGCCAATGTATAAACTTATCAGAGTTGAACAATACTTTGACAATGATAATCAAAAACAGATATCAACATACAAAATGTAACTGAGGATCACAAGGCCATGAACTATGCTCTAGGTTATCAAGTATTTCTACTTTAACCTTTAACAGTATACAAGACTATAATCATCATCTTTGTCCTAGGTTAAAAGATATTTTTATTATAACCTTTAATAGTCTAAACGACTTAGTGGACCATCATCTCATACTCGAGGTGATCAGCCCTTTGTACTATGTATTGCACAAATATTTTAACGTCATTGCATAAGTTTAAAATAATCCCCTGATATAGGGTTGTTCTTTTCAGTTTTTAGAGTACAAGTCCGCACCAAAGAAGGTTTGGTTTGGATAAGCTGCTAGGGTAATTTAGGGTTTCACGACCATCAACTAAGGGATTAGTGGAATCAACAAGACTTAACAGCACTACGAGTGATCAATAACAGTTTAAGGTAAAATGTTTAAGAATCGTAAACATGCTTGGAAATAACCAAAAGCATAAGAGTTGAATAAAATAATAAACCTTGCTAGAAAAAATGTTAAGCTAAGGCTATAATCTTATTAAATAAGAAATGGAATTACTGAACATGTATTAACTGATAGCAAGCTGAAAACAAAACTTTCTCAACATGATAATAACTAATACAAAGTAATTGAAATAAGACAGTTCAACATTAGGAATTGGAATTCAAGAAATTGCATTCACTATAAAAGAGTGGAACTAAAGAAACTTGTTTAACTATAAACAAATTAGAATAAATCAAAACTTGTTCGAATAAAGTTAGGGTTGTAGCTTGCTCGAATAAAATTTAGGAACAAAAAACTGGCTCAATAAAGGTTTAGAATAAGGAACTTGCCTTGTGCGTAAGCTATAAATTTACAACTCATGTTCACCTATACATAGTATTAGAATCACAATAGCTATTAGATATACTAACATCCACGTTCCAAAATAACACTCACTTTTAGTTAAACTTGTTATTTTAGTACAAGTCTTACTTTAACATATAAATTTCAGAAATTATAAGTGTTAACTTCACAACACTTATTCACTATTCATTGTATACACTAAGTCATAACATATTGCGTTCATAACATACTAATCCTTTTACAACTTTGAAATTATTAATGACATGATACAGTTCTGTTTTAACCTCCTCATTAAATGTTTATTATATTAACATCTCTTAAAGTAGTTCACAATAGATGACCAAGGTCTGCAAAAGTAGTAGACATCACTGTCTATGATCAGGCTATGGCGCAGCTACGCTATACATAGGCTTGGGACCGGTAGCGATTCTGACATTTCGGCCTTGAAACTAGTGGTAAATTGCTACTGGTGCACAAACAAAACTACTGCATCTGTTACGAGACTGCTTTTTTAACTTACACCTAATTTCAACCACAAAACAGTAAATTTAACACATCCAATTGGTATAAGACTAACAAAAATATGATTCCTCACATATTCACCAACTTAGAACAATTAAACAAGAACTTCAACTAAGTTAAATCCTTAAATTTCATTTTTTTGTATAAAAACTCAATTTTTGACATTCATCACAAAAATCACCACCGTGGTCACAATTCTTGTCCAAATTAACTTATTCAAACTACGTTCTCTTCATTTCTTAATGAACTAACATATTCAAGACTCAATTTACAGATTAGCTTACAAATTAACCACCAAATTTGGTACTTTCAGAAGCCATATGTATAAACATGTACTATAATTACTTCTCTACCTTTTTAAACGTAATTAGCATACTAATTCTTGTCTAAATACAAACTCTAACATCACAAATACATATAATCACAAGTTATCAGTTGTATATCAACAATTCAAAAAATTTGAATTCATAGAACTTGAAGGATTATGCCGTAAAGCAGATATATATACATATATAATATCAAGGTTATGAAAATATACCTTCTTTTGCTTGAAAATCCATGCTAACCACTGAAATCTCTCAAGTCTCTCTCAAACTCTCTCAATTCTCTCACAACTTTCTCTACAAACCCCCTTCTTTCTTTTCTCTGTATTCTTTCTTCTCTATTCTTCTCAAACTTAAGCCAATCTTATTACGTAAAACATAATACAGTCACAAAACGTATAAAACTGCCATACAATAAATATAATATTTACGTATCAGTTACAAAATATTTATTATTATTATTATTATTATTATTATTATTATTATTATTTATTTATTTTAATTAAAATCCACAAGGCTTTGTTTGGATAAAAGCTGATTAAAATAAAGACTTAATATTTTAAGTCTTGTTTGGGTAAACCTATTTAAAACTCCTTTAATTTATTTTAATAGTTTTATATTATTTATTTGGATCTCCATATCCAACATTAGTTAAATAAACTAATTACACATACTAATTTTTAAATAAATTTTCCACTCAAACAAATATCATAAAATTATAATCTCATTATAATTCTATTTAATAATTTCTTATACCATTTTAATTATTAAATTAAGACATAGCATTCCATCTCTAACTATTGAATTAAATTAAATCTAAATAGTATCTAATAAATTTATTTCCAAAATATTTACTAACAACAACCACATCAATAAAATATTCAATAAAATATTTATTTAAATTATTAAATATTTTAAATTACAACTAATAAAATCTTTGATTGTTACATCCATCCATTCTTGCAAGGATTTTGTCCCCAGAATCGCAACTCAAATAATTCATTCATCACATTCTTCCCTCTTTATAAAGATTATGTCCCCAAAATCGAACACACAGATTAAATAAATAACTCAGGGATACAAACTCAAAGGAGTCCTCATTACATTTATTGTCACACTATTTAATCAGAATAGTGAGGACTACTAATGCTATCATCTGGACCGTCACTCCTTTCCCCGACTCGTCCCAGCTATATTTTCATTTCTTGAAGAGAACAGTGAAAGAAAGGGTGAGCTCAACTAGCCCAGTAAGAAATATTATGACTAAGATAATGCATAATAAATTATCAATAGTCTTCAACAATGTTAAACTGATAAAATACAATAGACATCAAGTTTAACTGCAGCGAAATAAGCAATCCATTAGAAGAGTCAAGTAGAAAATAAAACCTACTATCTTCTATGATTTAAAAAGTTTTTCATCACTTTTATCGCTGAGACTCGGTCTAATAAATAAACCACATCATCTAATCATCCTTGTAGTATGAGCCAAGGATATTCATTAAATCATCAATGGTAATGACTCAAGTATGAGCCAAGGATATTCATTAGAAGAGTCAAGTAGAGCATAATATCTACTATCTTCTATGATTTAAAAATATTTTCATTAATTTTTATCGCTGAGACTCAGCTTAATAAATAAACCACATCATCGAATCATCACTACACTACGGGCCAAGGATATTAAATCATCAATGGTCATGACTATACCGAATAATCCCTGGTCATAATCATACCAAGTCCATCTCTGCACATAAGCCAAAGATATACAACAATAAAACCAATAATAAATAATCCATCTTTGCACGTAAGCCAAAGATATACAACTCAATAATCAACAGTCCATCTTCGCACGTAAGCCAAAAATATACAACAATAAAACCAATAATCAACAATCCATCTTTGCACATAAGCCAAAGATATACAACTCAATAATCAACAGTCCATCTTCACAAGTAAGCCAAAGATAACTTTCATCACCATATAAGCATGAGGATGATGACAATAATATAAGCATTAATCAAACGAAAATAAGGATAATTATTAAAGACTTTAAATTTATCCAAATATTATCAGCCACTCATAATCTAATATTATTAATATCATAACAATATTTTAATCACTTCTTAAACTTATAAATAATTTATTTCAATTGTTTACACTTTACCAAAAAATGCATTTAATCATTCAAAAATGCCATACTCATAAGATTTCATCACCAATGATCAAATCCCTTATAAAATAATTTACATATACCTTATATATGATTTCCAAGCCATAAAATCCTATTTTCCAACTTTGTTACTTCACATAACATATTTAACTCATATGTTTGTAACTAAACCATTTTCATGAAAAATACCAAATCAATCACAAAAATATTTCTTTTCTGGGATTTAGCAGAATATAGTCCCATAATGAACATATATTTTTCTCGGAATTTTTAAAATTCATTTACTATTTTTCAAAAATCAATTTCTAATTAATTCTTTAAGAAATTAGCTACCTCAAGTTTAACTCAAGAAATTCCTAAATCTTGGCAGGATCTTACACATGTTAATGGAAGCTTCCAGTTTAAATTTCATGGTCAACGGAGTTATAGAACTCCGGTTATAGCGTTTTTCGTCGGAAAAACCTAAATATTGAAATGGTCATAACTTGCTCATTTTAAATCAGAATGAGCTCATTTTTGGACAGGAGGTACCTTATACCATATACTTTCATGTCCCAAAAGGCCAGAAGTTTTCTCAGAAATTAAGTTGCCAAAACCGCCCCTTCAAATTTATGGGCAGTAGCCTTTTTCGAAATTGGCAGTTTTTGACTCCTTTTCTAAAATCAGTCCACACGAAAATCTACAACACCTTTTCCAGTGATTTCACTTGGATAAGTTATATAACTCATAGATCTAACTCTAGAACTTGACCACACTCACAAATTCAAAATATAATAGGAGATATTGTCAGTTGAACTTCATGTTCCATTTTCACCAAAATCTGATTTTCAACCCTTTATGATTTCTAAGAAACTTTCATGTTTTCACATAATAACCAACATAACTCATCATGACAATGACATAATAATTCAATAAAACAAGTTCAAGAATAAATTTTAAAGATTTATAAGTTAATTTATCCTGAACTCAATAATGTCCAAATTGTCAAAATGATACTTCTTTGTAGAGTAAAACTCAAGAATGCTCAGAAGAATATTTCCATGAAAAGATACAGGATGAAGCGCAAATATCAAGGATATTCCACTAATTTCATGGAGTATAGAAGCCAAAGCTTTAAACAACTGAGTATAATAACGAATATATGAAACTGCAAATGGATTTTCACCCGACATGCGGTAATCCACGTATACATATCATTTTCACAATTTAATAAGGAATGAATACAAAGGCTCATTCACCATGCATGTGGTAATCCACATAGACAGGTTATTCTAACAGAATAATAAAGAATGGAATAATAGAAGGATTCACCATGCATGCGATAGAGACCGCATAGACAGGTTATTCCCAACAGAATAATAAATAATGGAACCGTGTCCAGGCGTAAACGCCTGAAACAGGATATTCCAAATGTAATAATAAATGCGGAATAATAAATAATGGAACCAGTCCGGTAAAAACGCATGACATGATATATTCCGGCGAGAATAATAAATACTAATAATAAATAATGGAACTAGGTCCGACGTAAAACGCATGCATAACCACGATATTACGGCGAGAATAATAAATGCGGATAATAAATAATGGAACCAGTCCCAGGCGTAAAATGCACGCAGACGTGATATTTCGACGAATAATAAATGCGAGAATAATAAATAATGGAACGAGTCTCATGTAAACGCGTCACATGTGATATTCAAACAGAATAGTAAAGAATGAAATAATAGAAGAATTTCACCATGTATGCGGTACTTCACATAGACAGGTTATTCCAACATAATAATAAAGAATGGAATAACAGAAGAATTTCACCAAGTATAGGGTAGTCCGCGTATACAGGTTATTCCAACAGAATAATGAAGAATGGAATAATAGAAAAATTTCACCATGTATGCAGTACTTCGCATAGACAGGTTATTCTAACATAATAATAAGGAATGGAATAATAGAAGAATTTCATCATGTATGCAGTACTTCGCATAGACAGGTTATTCCAACATAATAATAAGGAATGGAATAACAACTCTTATGAGTATTGCAAGAAAGTAATTCTCTTCATGAATATGAAAGAATAATAATCCTTACCTTAGAAGAAACTGGATATTGGAATAGAAAGGTAGCAGACTTCTCTTCTTCTTTCTCTCTATAGATTTTCTCTCTATAGCTTCTCTCTATAATTTTTCTCTATAATTTCTCTCTCTAGAGTTTCAGTGAATTCATAAGAAATAATGAAGGAATGAGCTTCTACTTATAGGAGAATAGACTGAATAGTAACTAATTCAAGAAAGGTCCAGATTTATTTACTTTTAAACGGACAGTCCATATTGATTTACTATTAAAACTTTAAACCAACGGCCCATACTGATTCACTATTAAACTTTAAACCAACGGTCCATACTGATTCACTATTAAACTTTAAACCAACGAACCATATTGATTTACTAATATAATTTCTACCAACGGTTTGAAAAATTAGCACATCTGCTCATTGAATAATATTGTACCCAAAAATAATTTGGACCGAAAAGAAATATTTTTTGTTCGGGTGAATAGTATCCAATGAATAGTAACTCGTGAATAGTAACTCATGAATAGTAACTCGTGAATAGTAACTCATAAATAGTAACTCATGAATTATAACACCCTGAAATCCAGTCTATCTTCACACCCGGATTCCGTGCGTCACTAGTACATCATTCATCCAACATACATCATTATATACTGAAATATAACAACATACACTCTCAAATCCCTGGTTCTAAAAACCTTATAGCTTTTCTCATTACAAATAATGATAATTATATTATTCTTTACATCTTGTACGAGTGACTTTTATCCGCCACCAAGGATACATAATCGTTCATTAAACTATTCTATAGTTTAATTCTCATCTTTCTATATTACAAGTCTTCACTTGATCTTCTCGCTCATTCACATTCTGAATGGCACTTCATCTGGATACCGACAGCTTGATCTATACGGGATCTTTAAGTTCTTCTAACATCGTTCGCTGAAAATGTCTTTCATTTAAAGCAAGTGTGACCATTCAATTGCCCAGCAAGTCTTAACAGTTGAACAAACAACTTTAAGAGTTTAACATTCCTTTGAAACTTCGATAACCGAACAAAGGTTATGAAGCAACTTGAACATTAGGAATCAGCTTGAACAATAGGAATAATCTTGCTTCCTATCATTTTAAAACATTAGTCACATTCACTTTGAAATACTTTAATTCTCTACTACCTTTCATACACATTCTGTCTAGCTAGAATCAATAGCACAGACTTAACAATAATGGTTCATGTATAAACATAACATTCTCTTATTGAACAGTTCAATCATAGAGAAGTTCATATCATAGAAACACCAAAGTGTTCACATTGTGGCACAAGGCCTCATATGTTCTACCACCTTGTACAAATATCACACATGCGCACATAGACAGAACTTCTCAAGTTCAGCATCTGAGAATTTTAAGAAACTAGCATTCATTTAAAATATGAATGAAGTTAGGAAACTTGCCTTATGCACAGCTACAGCTTACCCTGAACTGCTCCTTCCAAACCCTATAACATATAAGGAAATAACACATACACCAATTAGTCATATACTTGACTTACACATTGGTTTACTTAACTTTACTTCTTAGGGTTCGCGTTCTTACAATATAATTTTACGCGACTAATTTTCATTACCATTCTATGGCTTCATGACATACGGAGATATCTTACTCAAAACGTTCTTCATCTTTGATGATTCACATTCTTATCTTCTTCTATAACTCTCCTAGGACTCAGCACACATCGTGTCTCTGCTAGTAGTCCATATGGTACTTTGAGTGGTTTCACAAAAACAACCAACAAACAAGTTCCCGTCTCGTCTACACTGCCCACACAGTGAGTTAGATCGGTTGCAAATTTTGTATATACCTTCGCTCTCTGAAGAAATTGTTTAGCCCAGCTCCCATAGGTCAACCATCAAATGTTATGATTGTGCTATAACCTAAATTCATCCCAACTTATCCGAACTATTAAACTTTAATGTTCGATAAGTCAATTCTTATTCCTTATGGCTTTCTCGCAACTCAATGCCATACCTCAGGATTCATTCATCATCGTCTAAGTCATACAATCTTTTGTATGCTCAGAACAATCATTCAATATTTACTTTACACATTTATAGCGTTAAGCATTTTACATTACCTTATTCATATCTTACAACGTCTGGTTCATTCGACACGGAACGTTATCCATGTTATAAATATTAACTCGGCTTCTTTACGTTATACGTACTTGTCTTTAATTCATCTTCTTCATCGTTCACAGGTTTAATCATTGATCCTCATTACCTTACGGTCAAACCATACACGGAGTGTAGGTTTTACCCGTTTAATATTTGCGTACACTCAACCTTCAAATCGGTTAAAGTGTTTAACGCTTACATTTTATTCCAACATTCTCATCCGACTCACGTTCGGCTTTCATTAATCTTACTATCGTTCACTACGGCTTTCTTGATAAATCATATCTTACTTACTACTTTTGTCAACATCTAAGTCATACAACCAGGGTATACTTAGAACGTTCATCCAACGCGAATGCGATTTACGAGAATCATTTACGTATTCAAAGTTCACGTTGCTTGTCTATTAATATCTCATTCAACCTTTACTCAAGGTTTTAATCATTTTTTGATCGTTATCATTCCCATGAACCCCATGTTCATTACTCTTTCTTAATGTCGAAGCCATACTGATCGTTGTATGCTAAGACTGATCGTTCATTGCAACAACGTTGCGTTCACAACGTCTATACGCTTTACATTCATCTCTCATTACCATGTCATAACATCAAAATGTTATACATTACTATCGTCCATCAACGTCTAAGGAATCACCATCATAGCAATCCCTCACGTTCGATTTATTGCGACTACGGTCCCCGGCTATCGGTCTCGTAACCCATAATTACATTCTTTTAATCTCGTTTAATCTTTCTATTCAACCTTCATTAAAGGTTTAAAACACTAGATTAAGTTTTACGTTAGTTGAACTACATGTTCGTATCTCTTTCTTGCACATCCCCTAGAAATTGAGAAGTTAAAAATCTCATTTCTAGCATTGCTCTGCACTGGCGCCGCGGTGCCACTCTCAACACTACTAAGACTCATGCACTGCAAGACGAGAGTTAGTAGTACGTGACCCTCCCGCTGCGCCGCTGCGACTACGATTCTAGGCATGATCAGGCCATGCCAGCTGAGACCTTCTTCCCAAAAAAAATTTCTAAGTCTTTGGTCGTTCTGAGACGCGTACTTCGAAATCTCATAACTTCTTTGTTATAACTCGGAATGAGATCGTTCCAAAGCCATTTTCTTCGTTATCTAATGTACTTCGATTACCCCTGGATAGAACTTTGTTCTGAATCTGTTAACATGCCATTCAATTGGCTTAATCTTCACCCTTCGTTTATTTTAATATTTTTAATGTTCTTTGTTCGTTCGTCCATAATTCGGTCATCCGAACTCGGAACTCGTTCGTTCTTGAGTCTACAACTCATGTTTTATATGTTATCTTACTTTCTTATAAAACCATACACATTCGGGTTCATTTACTAACTTTCTAATTCTCGTTCGTCTTTTATAAAAATTTCGCCATAACTTCGTTATAGCTTAACTTTTAATCCGTTCTTTATGAACGTTTCAAATGTTCCTAACCATGCAATAAGCAACTAACTTATACTCGATGGTCTTAAACTTGTCCATCAACAACAATTATCCTATGACGGTTTTAAATTTGTCCATCAACAACGATCTTCGCGTTCTTCGCGTGTTCTTCGCGTTCTTCGTGTTCTTCGTTCGTTCTTCATTTTTAATCGATATTTTGGATTACAATTTCACTTTTTCTTGGAATTTGATGTTGTAGAACATGATTCCTTACTTATTTGACCTACTCATTCGTCAGATTCATTTGGATCGCTCAAAATCCTTACGAATCTTATACTTCCTTAAGAAATTTATTAAATAAACTTCTAATTCTTATTTCTTCGTTTTCTGATGAATTCATTATTAACATTATCTACTTCTTATCTTCATTAAGTTATGTTTTTGAACATATTAAACTTAAAGAAAATGAGAAGAAACTAGGGTTCAGATTACCTACATCATTTAATCTCGTTCTGTCGGACAAAGCGTGCACTCGGGCAAGCTTTTCCTCATTCTCTTCCTCTTACTCTCCCATCCGACCCTCTCTCTCTATCTCTCAAAGTTGTAGAATTTTTCAAAATCCCAAAATAATGAAATGAGCTTCCTATTTATAGAAAACCAAGGCTAGGGGCATTTTAGTCATTTCCCTTCACCTCCTTACTATTCATTGCTTAGACACCAAGTTTACTTGGTGGCCAAGTGGCCGCCCCACCTCCTTAGCTAGCGTCCCTTGGAAGCTTCGTGCTTTCGTAATTCGGAATTCGTCCGACAGTTCAAAAACTGCGATTCTCGGAATCCAAATATTTTTGGATATTTCGTCTTTCCTTTACTGATTAACTTTTACGTAATCTTTGGATCTCCGAAAAACTGAAAAACACTTTTCCATGTTAAGTGTTTTCCTTCGCGTTTTCCCCTAACGTAGCTAAACGAATGAAAAGTACATAACAGTACTTTTTGTCGTTTTTATTTATCCAATTTCTGCACGTTTTTCGAGAAAAACTTTTATCGGCTTACTTAACTTTTCACGATATATTATCGTCAAATCTTCCGACGGAATGTTATTTCGACATACCAAACTCTCGAAAAGACTTAAGTTATTCAAACCCTAACCCTTAGGGTTTCGTCAGGTGAATAGTGCTTATTTCGTCTTTTTTCCCGAAAATATTTTTATTCCCAGAAAAAATTTATTTTCGTCTTGAAAATTGTTACTCATTCAATCTAGCTCGTAGCCAGAATCCTCCTGATTAATAATCATTCTAGGTTATAGAACGATTACTAAACACATAGCACATAATAGTATTAATAAAATTCATTTTATTAATAACTAATTCTTTAAACTTAAATTCTAAACAATTCGGATTCTCTGGGTTATTACATGAATAGTAACTCCGACACGAAAAGTGCCCCGAATACCCGATTGAATAATATAACCTCCAGACATCAATTATTATCGAAATAAATGTCGACTTCCACTAATACTAATAATTCCAACACAATAGAACTATCAATTTCATCTTTAATCAACACGAGTTTATTCATCATTAATATTATAACTCACAATATTTAACAACCAGGTTGTTCCCAGGAAAGAGGGGGCTTTCCAATAAGGATTTCTCCCTATTGGCGCGCAATTAGGTGACCAAATCTCTCTTTGACAAAACTTCTAGACATTGTAAATATTGCAATTTAATAATATGAACAACTTTGTCGTCTCAATTATTGATTTAATAATATAACATATTGTGCAGATGATACTGTAACAATAATCGAATCAATAATATGAGAGATATGATGCAGCAATTACTGTAGCAATAATTGAGTATAACTGAGTGACTTATCACGTCAGCATCAATAACCAATACCGTGTGCTACTATGCAACCATGCGTATTACTATACTTTTACTACCGGATAGATCAATAGTTTTTTAACGGTAACACTTCTGCCGTTATTTTTATAAAAAGATAATTCTGTCATTTTCTTACTACAACAATGCTTCCGTTGTGTGGTCCACCAAGGATTGTGCCGTCGTACGAATATTCCCTATTAAAACGAATATTCCCCGACCAATCGAATATTATATAACCACTTGCTTACTTTGCAAAATTTGTGAATATTACCCACAACTATAACATTATATTATATCCACACCATAATATTAATAAAATATTTCGAGAAATTTAAATCTTAATTCATAAAATCTGGAGTCTCACAATCTCCCCCTCCTTATGAAATTTCGCCCTCGAAATTTACGTACGTACCTGGTATGCCGAACAGATTTGGATACCTTGACATCATTTCAGATTCTAACTCTTGAGGTATAACCTTTGAGTGTTGAATACGATCCTTCTTATTCAAGATTTTAACACGTATTTCCTCATACGTTAAATCTTTCGCTATCTCGTCTAGTTCTAATTCAATAATGTGGTTCGGGTTGTCCACATATTTACAGAACATCGGTACGTGATAAACGTTATGAACACGCAACATATTTGGCGGTAAAACGAGTCTATAGGCCATAATTCCTACTCGATCAAGGATTTCAAATGGGACAATAAAATCGAGGGTTGAGATTTCATCTCTTCATCGATTCTTTCTTCTAGAATAACGCCCTCTTGAACCTTCTTCTTCACATTCATTAGCTCTGAGTATGTAACTTGCACGACTTTAACTTTATCAATTCAAGTCAATTCTACTCGTATATTTGATATTACCACGTGGATCTTTAGAGTCTTTAACGCTATCTTCATCATTTGTAAGTTACACAAAATGGGTTTTTATGTTAACAACATCGCACTCGTAAACGCATAAGATCTTCTACTCAACGTGTCAGCTACCACGTTCTATTTTCCACAATGATATTGAATGGTACGATCGTAATCTTCAACAGCTCAAGCCAACGTCTTTGACACATTATACGATCGTTTTAGGTACATAAATATTTGATGGTTTTGTACTGGGTCAATACAAAATTCATTTTCACGCTCTAGAGGTAGGCTAAGAAGTCGTCAACAATACGTCAGGAAATTTATTAACAATAGAAATATCATTCAAAACTGTGACCCTCATTTAAGACTTGGATAGCACATGTAATGAAGATTTCTCCTAACGGGGCTTCAACAGATAAGTCAAAGTCTAATTTCTCTAGAGTCAAATTTAAACTTTGAACGCAAGCATGAGAGATAAAATAATGGGTAGAACTGGTATCTAATAAGGCATAGATTTTGCAAGAATTTATAATTAACTAACCCGTGCTAACTTCGTTCGGTTTACTCGCTTTTTAAGAAGTCATGAAAAATGCTCTTCCTGAAACCACCGACTTTGTTTTGTCAGTATCCGCCGTTGGTGCCACCGTCCCAGCTGGACTTGACTTTGGTGCCCGACAAAATAGGGCTAGGTGACCTTCTCTTCTTGAAATTTCCACTTCTATTATCTTGGCCATGATTACCACCGAAGTGGTTACCATTCTTAGCATGATAATTTTCCCCACGATGGTTATCATTGTTCTGATGGCCGTTCTTGCGCAGATATTATTATCGTCGTTTGTTGGTTGTTACCTTTTGGTTGTCTTTGACTCATTATCGCTCTCAATAATCGAGCCTTATTCACAACATCTCGAATATAAACAAAGTTTGTGAGAAATGAGGTATTGACGTATATCGGGTTTCAAACCTCTTAGAAACAATCGCATCATTCGCTCCATTGCTTACCTCAACATTTTTGGATGTCATTTTCAAACACTGCCACAAAACAAGAGTTAGTTAACATATCACATGTTATCCCTATCGTTAATGAGCCATTTAAATACCAAATAAACTTAGGTAGGTCATACTAGCGAAGGGAATTCCCGCCTCTCCCCTCCTAGTTCTTGTCTCACATCTCAGCCAGGGATCATATCCCTAAGCTTTGATACCAACTGTGACGCCCCCAAAAATAGGTATACATCACCCATCTTGAGTCGCCAAATACATGGTACAAAATATAAATATAGACTTTATTATACAACCGTCGTGTAATATACGACAATACATAAACTAAGAGTTTTAATAGGAATATTTTCATCTAGACAATATCCACACTCAAAGGAGTCCTCATTACATTTATTGTCACACTATTTAACAAAATAGTGAGGACTACTAATGCTATCATCTGGACCATCACTCCTTTCCCCGACTCGTCCTAGCTATATTCTCATTTCTTGAAGAGAATAGTGAAAGAAAGGGTGAGCTCAACTAGCCTAGTAAGAAATATTATGACTAAGATAATACAGAATAAATTATCAATAGTCTTCAACAATGTTAAACTAATAAAATATAATAGACATCAAGTTTAACTGCAGCGGAATAAGCAATCCATTAGAAGAGTCAAGTAGAGCATAATATCTACTATCTTCTATGATTTAAAAATGTTTTCATCAATTTTTATCGTTGAGACTCAGCTTAATAAATTAACCACATCATCGAATCATCTCTGCACTACGGGCCAAAGATATTAAATCATCAATGGTCATGACTATACCGAATAATCCCTGGTCATAATCATACCAAGTCAATCTCTGCACGTAAGCCAAAGATATACAACAATAAAACTAATAATCAACAATCCATCTTTGTACGTAATCCAAAGATATACAACTAAATAATCAACAGTCCATCTTTGCATGTAAGCCAAGGATATACAACAATAAAACCAATAATTAACAATCCATCTTTGCACGTAAGCCAAAGATATACAACTCAATAATCAACAGTCCATCTTCGCACGTAAGCCAAAGATAACTTTCATCACCATATAAGCATGAGGATGATGACAATGATATAAGCATTAATCAAACGAAAACAAGGATAATTATTAAAGACTTTAAATTTATCTAAATATTATCAACCACTCATAATCTAATATTATTAATATCATAACAATATTTTAATCACTTCTAAAACTTATAAATAATTTATTTCAATTGTTTACACTTTACCAAAAAATGCATTTAGTCATTTAAAAATTCCATACTCATAAGATTTCATCACCAATGATCAAATCCCTTATAAAAAAATCTGCATATACCTTATATAAGATTTCCAAGTCATAAAATCCTATTTTCCAACTTTGTTACTTCACATAACATATTTAACTCATATGTTCGTAACTAAACCATTTTCATGAAAAATACCAAATCAATCACAAAAATATTTCTTTTCTGGGATTTAGCAGAATATAGTCCCATAATGAACATATATTTTTCTCGGAATTTTTAAAATTCATTTACTATTTTTCAAAAATTAATTTCTAATTAATTCCTTAAGAAATTAGCTACCTCAAGTTTAACTCCAAAAATTCCCAAATCTTGGCAGGATATTACACATGTTAATGTGAGCTTCCAGTTTAAATTTCATGGTCAACGGAGTTATAGAACTCCAGTTATAGCGTTTTTCGTCTGAAAAACCTAAATATTAAAATGATCATAACTTGCTCATTTTAAGTCGGAATGAGTTCATTTTTGGAGAGGAGGTACCTTATACCATATACTTTCATGTCCCAAAAGGCCAGAAATTTTCTCACAAATTAAGTGGCCGAAACCGCCCCTTCAAATTTATGGGCAGTAGCTTTTTTTAAAATTGGCAGTTTTTGACTCTTTTGCTAAAATCAGTCCACACGAAAATCTACAACACCTTTTCCAGTGATTTCACTTGGATAAGTTATATAACTCATAGATCTAATTCTAGAACTTGACCACACTCAAAAATTTAAAATATAATAGGAGATATGGTCAGTTGAATTTCATGTTCCATTTTCACCAAAATCTGATTTTCAACCCTTTGTGATTTCTAAGAAACTTTCATGTTTTCACATAATAACCAACATAACTCATCATGACAATGACATAATAATTCAATAAAACAAGTTCAAGAATAAATTTTAAAGATTTATAAGTTAATTTATCTTGAACTCAATAATGTCCAAATTGTCAACATTATACTTCTTTGTAGAGTAAAACTCAAGAATGCTCAGAAGAATATTTCCATGAAAAGATACTGGATGAAGCGCAAATATCAAGGATATTCCACTAATTTAATGGAGTATAGAAGCCAAAGCTTTAATCAACTGAGTATAATAACGAATATATGAAACTGGAAATGGATTTTCACCCGCCATGAGATAATCCACGTATACAGATCATTTTCACAATTTAATAATGAATGAATACAAATGATCATTCACCATGCATGTGGTAATCCACATAGACAGGTTATTCCAACAGAATAATAAAGAATGGAATAACAGAAGGATTCACCATGCATGCGATAGATACCGCACAGACAGGTTATTCCCAACAGAATAATAAATAATGGAACCAGGTCCGGCGTAAATGCACAGACAGGATATTCCGATAGAATAATAAATGCGGAATAATAAATAATGGAACCAGGTCCGGCGTAAAATGCACAGACAGGATATTCCGACAGAATAATAAATGCGGAATAATAAATAATGGAACCAGGTCCGGCGTAAAATGCACAGACAAGATACTTCAACAAAATAATAAATGCAGAATAATAAATAATGGAACCAGGTCCGGCGTAAAACGCACCGACAGAATATTCTGACAAAATAATAAATGCAGAATAATAAATAATGGAACCAGGTCTGGCGTAAAATGCACAGACAGGATATTCCGACAGAATAGTAATGAATGAAATAATAGAAGAATTTCACCATGTATGCGGTACTTCGCATAGACAGGTTATTCCAACATAATAATAAAGAATGGAATAACAGAAGAATTTCACCATGTATGGGGTAGTCCGCGTATACAGGTTATTCCAACAGAATAATGAAGAACGGAATAATAGAAAAAATTTTACCATGTATGCAGTACTTCGCATAGACAGGTTATTCCAACATAATAATAGGGAATGGAATAACAACTCTTATGTGTATTGAAAGAAAGTAATTCTCTTCATTAATACGAAAGAATAATACCCCTTACCTTAAAAGAATCTGGATATTGGAATAGAAAGGTAGCAGACTTCTCTTCTTCTTCCTCTCTATAGATTTTCTCTCTATAGCTTCTCTCTATAATTTCTCTCTCTAGAGTTTTAGTGAATTCGTAAGAAATAATGAAGGAATGAGCTTCTATTTATAGGAGAATGGACTGAATAGTAACTAATTCATGAACGATCCAGATTGATTTACTTTTAAACGGAAGGTCCATATTGATTTACTATTAAAACTTTAAACAAACGGTCCATACTGATTCACTATTAAAATTTAAACCAACGGTCCATACTGATTCACTATTAAACTTTAAACCAACGATCCATATTGATTTACTAATATAATTTCAACCAACGGTCTGAAAAATTAGCACTTCTCCTCATGGAATAATATTGTACCCAAAAATGATTTGGACCGAAAAGAAATATATTTTGTTCGGGTGAATAGTATCCCGTGAATAGTAACTCGTGAATAGTAACTCATGAATAGTAAATTATGAATAGTAACTCCGACACGAAAAGTGCCCCAAATACCCGATTAAACAATATAACCTCTAGATATCAATTATTATCGAAATAAATGTCGACTTCCACTAACACTAATAATTCCAACACAATAGAACTATCAATTTCATCTTTAATCAACACGAGCTTATTCGTCATTAATATTATAACTCACAATATTTAACAACCAAGTTGTTCCTAGGAAAATGGGGGATTTCCAATAAGGATTTCTCCCTATTGGCGCGTAATTAGGTGACCAAACCTCTCCTTGACAAAACTTCTAGACATTGTAAATATTGCAATTTAATAATATGAACAACTTTGTCGTCGCAATTATTGATTTAATAATATAACATATTTTGCAGATGATACTGTGACAATAATCGAATTAATAATATTAGAGATATGATGCAGCAATTACTGTAGCAATAATTGAGTATAACTGAGTGACTTATCACGTCAGCATCAATAACCAATACCGTGTGCTACTATGCAACCCCGCGTATTACTGTAATTTTACTACCGGGTAGTTCAACAGTTTTTTAACGGTAACACTTCTGCCATTATTTTTATAAAAAGATAATTATGTCGTTTTCTTACTACGACAATGCTTCCGTTGTGGGGTCCACCAATGATTGTGCCGTCGTACGAATATTCCCCTGTTAAAACGAATATTCCCCGACCAATCGAATATTATATAACCACTTGCTTACTTTGCAAAATTTGTAAATTTTACCCACAACTATAACATTATATTATATCCACACCATAATATTAAAAAAAATATTTCGAGAAATTTAAATATTTATTCATAAAATCTGGGGTCTCACAAGGATCCCCTAATTCGTCATATTTCTAAAAATTAGGGGTCTTGAGTTTCTCTAGATAATGAACACCAGGAAATATGCAAAGGTCTGCATATGAAACACTGCCATGTGTTCCAATCCCTTTGAGAACGCAAATAGTTTCCTCCATTTGAAGGACCTTCTTCCTGATATCACCGGTGTCTGGATCTCCTTTGAGATGGGTGCTTTCAGGGTCTTTGTTGGTCATATCTAACTGAGGTTCTGGAATTATTTTTTCCAGACCTTGAACTCCTCCTTGTGTAGAGAATTTTGTATGTGTAGGTATCTTCGTACCCTTAGTAGACTGGTGTAATTCTTTTAGTAGAACAGCCAAGTATGTGATTTGTTTACTCAATCCGTCAAATTCTTCTCGGGAAACAGGATTAGACTATTCGGAAGAAGACATGATTGGATGTAGACTTGTGGTCTTTTTGGATTTGGAGCGGGTAACAAGCCCAATTGCTTCCCTACAAAAGACTTATGTAGTTTAGTCTTAGGGTAATAAAATGTTATCATCACATGTCCGTTTTAGGAATTTTGTCTTGCAAAACCGGTTGTTAATTGATAACATGTCATGCATGCATAGATATTATTCATATTTTCCATTACATATGGATGAACATGGAATAAAATTACAAGTAAATGCTTTTACAAGTAATTGAAAATGGAGTGCATGAAGGGACTTTCCTCCACGTTTGGTTTATCAGAGGTTGACCTATCCTAGGGTTTCTCTCGTGACTTTTTGTCTTGAAGGTTCCCAGAACATAGTAATCTACTTGACGGGAAGTTAATCCGGTCTTTCAACTGGATTGAATCTGGGTGGTGCCTTTCTTGAGCATCGCTGGAATTATTCTTCCTGCGAGTCCAGTAATCAAACACCGACAAGATAGCCTCCTGATGGAGGAACCACACAATATACATTCACATACAACGTGTCTCACCGTTTATGCAAAATGATGACATGTGCGAAGCACTAATATCACAGATAGATATTTAGCAGTGCAATAAATAAAATGCATTCGTACACATTCATCAGAAATATAAATGCAACATTCAAACACAAGCATATAACAATTTTGAAAAGCTTGTAATAGCAGCTTAAGCCGTCTTACTGGAGTCCCCAGTAGAGTCGCCACTTGTCGACGTCGGGATTTTTGAGTGTCCCTTTTCGTTACATGTTCTTTTGGTTTTCTCATGTTAATGTGAGATTTGTTTGAAAAAACAAGTGAAAAAGGTCCGACATGTATAATGTCGATGATTTAACTTTAAGAGTCGCTAGTTGGTGTACTTAACTGGTTGCACCAACGGAACTGAAAAAGGGTTACACATTGACCTAGTGATTTGACACTACTAGACGGGTCTGTGAAATCGAGATTCATTTTGGGTCAGGGGGCTTGATTATGCGGAGGGAAGGTGTTAGGCACCCCCCGACATCTGTGTTACCACGGTGACCGCCACTCTTTAAAGAAATTGTTATATGAATGTGTGTGTGTGTGTGTGGATCAATGTACAATTATTTGGAAGTAGTGTTGTACCTCGTTCGCACCTATATACATAGGGTTTGAATTTATAGAAAAATTCAGTTTTAAACAAGATATAGTAATGACGTTTTGTAAAAGAGGTTTTTCAAACCCTGTACTCAATAGTAATTGAGGCCTTTGATACTTCCATTTTATTATAAAATGTTCGGCTTGTTTGCTTTTATTTTTGAGATACGAAGCATTCTCGAGAAAATAATATATAGCAGTGCCTAACTCCTTATGGGAATGACAGCCATCCAAGGAAATTCAGACAATGTAAAATAATGTACAGGCTACTTACAGCTGAAAAATGTCCATCATGGGAACCGAATCTAGATTTAGTAGATTGTAATTTGTATGGAAAGCAGTAAGCAGTTATATATATAAAAGCATTAAATATATATATATATATATGAACATGATCAACCGCCACGAAGTAAACTCCAGGCAGGACGAAAAGTAAATAAAGTTGTAAATGGCCACGAAGTAAACTCCAGGCCTGACAGAAATGTAAATATATATATATAAGCATTAAACACACTGGATGAAAATCCAGGCTCATCGGATATGTCCGACAACAATTATATATATATATAAGCAATTAAACGCACCGGATATAAAATCCAGGCTCATCAGACAGATTCTGACCATAGTTTATATATATAAGTATATATATATATATATATATAAAAGCTAATAAACGCTCCAGACCGAAGTCTAGGATCAATCGAGGCATAACTCGATAATGTTAGTCCATATATGAAATGTATACATATATATAAGTATATATATATAGACAGAAATGAAAACCACGGACCAAAGTCCGGGCAAAAGCACACAACACGACTCTCAATGTGTATAACAGTGTGTGCTAACACGAGAAGAAGGCTTTATAAAATGGGCGAAGGCTTACAGTGGGCTACCAAAGTAGACTTCTATGACTCTAAATTGATAAACACTCAGCTCCCGCCAGATAAAAGATAGCTATATGTGAGCTAACAAGTGTTTAAAGATGAGGAAACACTCAAAAGATGTGTATACAGAGTAAAATGGACAGGGCTTCCTCGCCTTTTTCTCTCCTTCTCCTTCTCCTTCTCAAATGGCTGACCCCAAGGCTTGTATATATAGACGGATGGCCGCACGTACACCTGCGGTAGCCGTAGTTGTACCAGCGGCAGCCGTAGTTGTACCTGCGGCTGGTCGTGGTGCATCCGAGCCTCGCGGGTCCCGTCGTCTCATAGTACGTTCACTCATGCACTGTAATATCTGCTCAAACTTGCAGAACTTCAATTCGAGCATCCGAACGAGGTATATCTGACCTTCTTCGGACCGCTTGTGTCGAGAGTTACGCAATGACATGGATTAGAGGTTGTACGAAGTCAGGAAGAGGGGTCTATGCCCATGGTCTTCAAGCTTCAAATTCTATCCAAAGTACTGTCACGCGTAATAGTCACTCGGGATTGTAACTCCTCGGTTCTTGTGGGACATTATTGGATGTATGTATGTAGGAAGTGTTGAGACGACACGCAGGTGTTGATGGGACAAGATGATGTTTGACTCCTCACCGGGGTTATCGCCGGTTTGAGCAGAAAGCAAACATTGCTCAGGGTTACATCTGAGATTGGACTGCTTGTTTGTATGTCTCACTGTCATCTGTGGGTGTTTCTGTCTGCCCGTTATTAGCTCCGGGTCTGAGGTGTGAGTGCCTCGACAAGGTGTTTGAAGCTGATTGCATGTGTTTGAAACAAGCATTTCCGAAGTTATCGTCGGAACTGCAATGGCATCTCTTGGGGCTATCACCAAGGATGGAGTTGCTACTCCCAGTGTTGTCTCTGGGACTGGAACTGAACATTGCGGTGTTATTGCCGAGATAGAACTGTCCACTCCAGTGTTGTTGCCGGTCTTTTGATCTACATACCTCGAGGTTATCTCCGGGATTGGAAATGACACTCCCGATGTGTGTTCCGGGTTTGAGATGAAATTCTCGGTTTGTGTTCTGGGTTGGAACTGAACTTCCAGTAGTATCCAGAATGGTTGTAAGCTGTCTTCCAAGGTTATCTCTGAAAGACGAATCTACCCTCCTGCAATGTTAGTAATAAGAATGCAAAAAATTTTGAGTGTCTACACTCAACAAGAGGTCATCACCACTATCTTTCCAATCTTCTATAAGGTTACTTCCTAAGGATTTTCCCTACCTAAGGTTCATAACCTAAAGCTCAGATACACCCCTGTGACACCCCCAAATCCAGGTACTTCATTCCCACAAGATTTGGTGTTCACTTTCCATTCATTCATATTTAACTACCCAAATATAATAGAATTAAACCATAAATCCTCCCATTAAAAGGGTTACATCATTAATCAAAAATTCTCCCAGGTTATATAACCTTTACATCAATCAAGTGCGAAAATAAAATAATTACATTACATTATTAAAAATAAAGTCTATCATCATAACAATAAATAAATCACAAATCTTCATCACTTGTTCATCTTCCATTTTCCTTTGCTAGTGGTAGGTTCATCCACCTTCTCAACTTTAGCTGCAATAATTGTATTTATGCAAGAGTGAGTAAAACAAATGCTTATTGGAAATAGTAATGAATAATAATTACATAATAAATGCCAATGGATAAACTCATCAGAGTTGAACAATACTCTGTCAATGATAATCAAAAACTGATATCAACATACAAAATGTAACTGAGGGTCACAAGACCATGAACTATGCTCTAGGTTATCAAGTATTTCTACTTTAACCTTTAATAGTCTAAAAGACTATAATCATCATCTATGTCCTAGGTTAACAGATATATTTTTACTGTAACCTTTAACAGTCTAAATGACTATGTGGACCATCATCTCCAGGTGATCAGCCCTTTGTACTATGTATTGTGCAAACATTTTAACGCCATTGTGTAAGTTTAAAATAATCCCCTGATATAGGGTTGTTCTTCTCAGTTTTTAGAGTACAAGTCCGCACCAAAGAAAGTTTGGTTTGGATAAGCTGCAAGGGTAATTTAGGGTTTCACGACCATTAACTAAGGGATTAGTTGAATCAACAAGACTTAACAACAGTACGAGTGATCAATAACAGTTTAAGGTAAAATGTTTAAAAATCGTAAGCATGCTTGGAAATAAGAAAAAGCATAAGCATTGAAAAAAACAATAAACCTTGTTGGAAAAATGTTAAGCTAAGGCTATAATCTTATTAAATAAGAAATGGAATTATTGAACATGTATTAACTGATAGCAAGCTAAAAACAAAACTTGCTCAACATGATAATAACTTATACAAAGTAATTGATGTAACGCCCCGGAAAATCGAACATTTTGTAAATACTTTTAATAATGAATAAAATAATATTATTTATTTTTATTGTGTGTTGATAAGATGAATGTCGTTCTATAACCTAGAAACGTCATAAAACCGTAGTATTTTAACTACGTGGATTAATTAAAGTGTTTGAATTTCTAAGACGAAAATAAAAGCTTTCCGAGAAATTTTCCGAAAAACATTATTCATCGATTTCTGCTTGGGAATTATTTTTGAACTTCTGAGAAATACGTAACGTTATAATATCAAGGTGAGATTGATTACGTAATAATAATCTATGTATGGAAAACGTAATATTTTGCTTGCGGACTTAAATTGGAGAACATTATGAATATTAAACGTTAAGAAGAAAATGTAATGATTGTATAATACGAAGTATTGTACTAATATGTATGAAGAATGGAATAATGTATATTACAAATAAATATACGAGCTAGCATACGAGAATTATATGTGAGGTATGTATGTTAAGTTGTTAAATTAAATGTAATGGACTTGTAGGATTATTAGCTTAATGATAGAAGTCCAATAGAATGTGATACTCAAGCCCAAGTGTTTGATATGCCAAGAGTCCAAACTATTGTAGTCCAAGCCCAACAAGGAATTAGCTAGATTAATTAGCAAGCCCAATGTGATTAAGCCATGATCCATGGAGAAATCCAAGTGTAAGTGGGTAGACTTGATGGGCAAGAACTTTGTGTGGTGATCAAGTGTTGTGCTAGTCAAGTTTACTTAGTTGTAAAGTAATGAATAGTAAGGAGGTTAGTTAAGGAGGTGGAGGGCCTAAATGACTCTTATGCCCTAGCTTTGTCAAGCCTATAAATAGAGAGCTCACCATTCATTTGTTGGTTGTTCAATTTCCTCTCAACTCCTCTTAAGATAAGCAACTTAATTGTTAGAGTGAATAAGCCACATAAGCACTTATAAGCCACTTCAACCTTTGCTAGATTTTCCAAAGTGAAGTGAAGTAATAGTCTTCAAGGGTAAGACTCATACCTATTATCTTAATCTATTCTATGATAGGATGATAAGAGAAGTGTAATTAAGAAACATGCATGCTAAGAACATATAATAAGTCATTGATGAATGAACTTAAGCCGAATAAGTTGAATAAGCAACTTGAACCTAAATAAGTTGATAATATTGTGAAGAACTTGTCATATATTTGTCATATGATTATAGTATGTTGAATATAGTATGAGAACCTTAATTGATGGACTTAAGTTCATAGTAAGTCATATGCATGAGAAATTGTAGTTAATAAGTTGAGTAAGTCATTGACTTATGAGAATATGTCAAAACCTACTTTGTCAATAAGTTGGTGTAATAAGTAACTTGAAATGTTCATGTGTTGGTTAATATCCATTTAGAATGATTAGTAATGAAGCTTTGCCGGAATTCACACGATTGGACGATTATCGTCAAATTCGTGAAATTCTCGAAATGGATGTCATATTTTGTATTTGAAGTCGAAAATGTTGGTATTCGATGGAGACAAGTCATATTTGGCATTATAGAGTTGTGAACTCAAAAATGACCAGATTCTGTCTTAGAACGAAGAAACGAGCGTTGAACGTTCACGAACGTTTATCGTTTTCGTTTAAAATGGACTAAAAGGTAAAATTTTAGCAAACGAAGTTAAATAGATAAAATTCTTGCATGAACGAATAGAGCATGTAATTTGTGAACTGTAGGCTTTTGAACGAGCCAATTCGGACTTATAACAAAGAAGTTATGCATCCGGTAATTTCGTAAAATTTTCAAATTTTGCAAAATCGTCTCAAGATGAGTTCATGCAAGGCCATGGCGACTCACAAATTTTTAAAGCCCGCTGCCATGAATAAGAGGCTTAAATCAGACATCTTACTAACTCAGTTATGGCCATGCGAGATGCAGAGTTAAGTTAAGTGTGGCAATGCACCAGTCCTAGAGTTTTGATGGACAAAAATGTTTACAGGTATAGAATGAAAGAGAACTCATTGGTAATGAACTAAGATGTTTATATAACATTGTTAAGGCATTGTTAGACATGTAATGTATGATGATTAAAGGTTAATAATCAATTGAATGTGAACGTAATGTGAATGACATAATTAAGAGCCGAAAACCATAATACCAGATCTAAGTCAGAATTTAGATTGAGATGAAGGGTAAGATATAATAATATACCTACATGATTATATAAGACCTAATGTGGTACGTTATAAGATCATGTATTATAGAGACTTAGAGACTTAAAGTGTACGTGTGATAATCAGTAAGCAGACGTTGAAGGCAAGTATTCTAACCCTTGTTCCAGTTCAGTCTGGACAAGCTTTGTAATTCATGTATTCTTCCGCATGAAGACTTGAATGATGAAGTCAAAGCCAATTCTTTCGGCTAGACTTGTATTATGAATCTGTCAAGCATGATTAATGTTTACCGAGTTATATTGGTATAGTTTTCAATCGAAGACTGAGTATGCTAAAATGTTTTTGTAGTTTAACGACAGGCACATGAGGTTGACACAACTTAAACGTATACACGTTTAATGGATGTAGTGTTGATCAACATAGAGTACTATGGGTTGATCACCTAGAAGTGCTCATAAGTAATGTCGTACTTACGGACTTAGTGTCGGGACGTCCTTTTCAAAAGAACTTATGAAATGCTCAAGGTCTTGGACCGGAATGGATGTTTTACTGAATATTGTTGTTGTAAAATGTTTTGAATGAAAAGAAGTGCTATTTTGAATTATCGATAGTACTTCGTAACTATTGTTCAGTTATTGAAGATATATGAGTTCTATGTTTCAAGTATGTTGTTTATTAGAATTATAGTACTTGCTGAGCTAGTTATGCTCACTCTTGCTTGAACCATATGAACACAGCTAAGATCGAACGGACCGAAGGCTTTGGCAAGGATAAGGGCAAGGCGAAGACGAATCCATATAGTACTTTTGTAATAGTATATGATGAACGTTTGTAATATATTGAATATTATGACAAGAATAAATGAATGGGCTATAAAGAACTTGGGAAATGTAATATTATTTTGAATATATTGAAGGTATATTAGTCCTTTTGAGACTATTAAACTGAGTGAATGAATTAATGGTAGTACCATGTAGCACCATCTGTCGGGTTGGAAGAGACCCGGATTTTGGGGCGCCACAGGTTGGTATCAAAGCATTGGGTTATAAAATTTAAGGGGGGATTAAAAAATAAACTTAAGTTATAACCTTAAGAGAAGTTAAAGAAGTACAAGAAGAAAATAACCTTATAAAATTACATTATGATTATGTTATGTGTTTTTATTATTCTACTGACGTGTACTAATCAACTTAATTATTTTGTGTAGATGTCAGGAGTGAACGAATTATTTGTAAATGGTCAAGCCATTAGTGAAGAGTCGGTGAACCAAGTAGAGGTTATTCCGAACCCCATAGCGGTAGAGCCTGAAGTTGTGGTTATTGAGTCTGGAGACTTAGATGATGCTGACTACATGTCAGTATTTGATGGGATGATAGAAGAAGAAGTAGAGACAGTGTCCTATAATCTAGTGGCTATAGCAGCCGAGATAGCTCCTGGGGGGTCGATGATGTCTCTGTTCATGTCCGTATTGGATAGAAATATCCATTACTGTCAGGAGGTCAAGGAGTTAAAGGCAGAGTTCCAAATTGTTAGAGAGGACAAGACTGATGTCGAGTCCATGTGGGAGCAAGAACATGATGAGAAGATTTTGGCTAAGGACAAAGTCCACAAATTGAAGCATGAGGTCTTTCAGCTCAATGAGGTGCTAAAGACTAAACTACAGAAGATAGGGGGAATGTCCTATATCTATTGGAGTTCTCACATAGATTTCCAGCAGCAGGTAGCTGGTTATCCTGTAGAGGAGGGGCAGACGCAGCATACTATCAGCCGTGATATTATTGCAAGTCTTGCAAAGGTAGATTTCAATAATGCCTTGATGCAGATGTAGACTAGCAGTAGGTTGAGTAGTTTCAGTATGTAAATATTTTGTAAAGCCCTCTTTTTGTATAGTAAAGGGTAGTCTTTTGTAAATCCCAATTTTTGGAAAGCAACAGCGGGAAAGTATTGTAATTAACTTAGGCTGTGTATGTAACCGATGTAGTATTATACTACGAAGAATGAATATAAATCCTTTTTATGGAAAGCAATGAGTTATGGATGTTGGAGTTATTGTTTAATATTAATGTTAACTAATAAGGAAAGGAATAATAATGAAATGTGTTTATTGTATCAGCAAAATGCCGCCGAGAAGAGTGCAATGTAACTAAGAAACGAATGTGAATCAGCTGGAGGGAGGTCCGGTTAACCTGATGCAAGAGTTTGCTAACCTGTTAACAGCTGCCTTTAATAGAACAGGGGCTAATTTCCCCGTAAATCCAGGAGTAGAACGAGCTACTACCTTTAAGGATTTCAAAAGCGTGGGTCCGCTGGAGTTCAAAGGAACTACGGACCCTATTAAAGCCCAAACATGGGTTAAAGAGATAGAGAAAGCATTTGTAATAGCAAATGTCAACGAGGCCCAAAAGGTTGCCTTTGCAACCTATATGATGAAGGGAGAGGCCAACTTTTGGTGGGAAGCCAATCAGGCTAGGGCCGGGTTAGCGAATTTGATGTGGGAGAGGTTCAAGAAGATATTCTTCGAGAACTAATTTCCCACGAGCATGCAAGGGAAGATGGAGATGCGGTTTCTTGAGTTAAAGAAAGATGACATGTCGGTTCCCCAATAAGCCGCCAAGTTTAATGAACTGGCAAGGTTCTCTCCACACCAAGTGGATACTGAGGTGAGGAAGGCGCAACGGTTTGAATAAGGCTTGAAAACCTGGCTCTATAACCGTATTTCGGTGTTCCAAAGTACTTCTTTTGGAACCATTTTAGAGAAGGCAATAATTGCCGAAGGTGGTAGTGAGGCTCTGAGTCAATACCACAAGGATAAGAAGAGCAAAGGGAAGGTAGATGGGGGAGTAAAGATTGAGGGAGCCAGTGGTAGTGGCGAGGGTCAGAAGAGGAAGGTATTTAGCTTTGGGAATATCAGAGTGAAGCAAGGAGACCTGAAGAGGAGAATGGAGGCTTGCAAGACCTGTGGGAAGACTCACTTAGGAGTTTGTCTCATGGGGAAGGTCGTCCGTTATAATTGTGGACAAGAGGGGCATATTGCTCCTAATTGTCCGAGTCCGAAGAATAATCAGGGATGCTTTGTGTGTGGATCAACTGACCACATGGCAAAGAACTGCCGGAAAAAGGGGACGGACGAGAATCGGTGCACTAATAGCAGTAAGTTAGCTATTGGGTGTCCAACGCAGCCGGGTAGGCCGATGGGTCGTACTTTTTCACATGATACCAAAGATGCAATGCATCGTGGGATGTCGTCGTGGGTATTATTTCGATCAACGATATCAATGCGTATGTATTGTTTGATTCGGGTGCTACTTGTTCGTTTACAGCATGCGATTTTGCTAGACAATTAGGATTACTTCTCGAAAAGTTTCCTATACCTTTAAATATTAAGGTAGCAAACGAAGAAATAATTTATGTTGAAGATGTTCATAATAGTTGTTGCGTAGACATACGGGGTTGTAAATTATCGGTAGATCTAATACCGATAAAGTTAGGAGAATTTGACGTAATTCTTGGGATGGATTGGTTGGTAAACCATGGGGCAATTATAGATTGTCAAAAGAAATGTGTGAATATTAGAACGTTAAAACAACCTCAGGTAGTATTTTACGGGAATAGATCGCCGGGACATTCGTGTTGTCTAACCATGACACAAATTAGGAAATTACTGAGGAAGGGATGTGTAGGTTATCTGTGTCATGTTGTTGATACCCAGAGAGTAGTAGCAACCATAGAACAAAAATCTATAGTGATAGAATTCGCTGATGTATTTTCGAGTGAATTGTCGGGTCTTTCACCAGATAGGGAGACAGAGTTTGTAATAGACATCATGCCAGGAGCGGGACCAGTTTCCAGGGCACCGCATCGCATGGCACCAATGGAAATGAAGGAGTTGATGGTGCAGTTGCAAGAACTTTTGGATAAGAAGTACATTCAACTGAGTGTTTCGCCGTGGGGAGCACCGGTACTGTTTGTCAAGAAGAAGGACGGATAGTTAAGACTTTGTATCAACTATAGAGAGTTGAACAAGTTAATGATAAAGAATAAATACTCATTTCCCAGGATCGATGATCTCTTTGATCAGTTGAAATGGGCTAAGTATTTTTCTAAAATAGATTTAAGGACGGGGTATCACCACCTGAAGGTTAGGAAGGAGGATGTACCAAAGACCGCATTTAGGACTAGTTATTGTCACTACGAGTTTCTGGTGATGTCATTTGGGTTGACTAATGCACCAGCTGCATTTATGGATATGATGAACAGAGTGTTCAAACAATATTTGGACAAGTTCGTCATGGTATTTATCGATGATATTCTAGTCTACTCTAAGACGCCAGAAGATCATGCTGAACACCTAAAATTAGTGTTGGAGACACTAAGGAAGGATAAATTGTCCACGAAATTCACGAAGTGTGAATTTTGGCTAGAGAAGGTGCAGTTTTTAGGTCATGTCATTGACCATGAGGGGATTTCAGTAGATCCAGCGAAGGTGGAAGCCGTGATGAATTGGGAACAACCAAAAATGTCGACTGAGGTGCGGAGTTTCTTAGGGTTAGCGGGTTACTATCGAGATTCATTCAGATTTTTCAAGATAGCTACTCCGTTGACTAACTTGACAAGGAAGACGGTGAAATACGCTTGGACTGATAAGTGTGAGGACAGTTTTCAAGAATTGAAGAAGATGTTGAGTGAAGCACCCATTTTGTCATTACCTGATGACACAAGAAATTCCATAGTTTATAGTGATGCTTTGTATAGAGGACTTGGTTGTGTGCTCATGCAGCATGGCAAGGTCATTGCGTATACATCTAGGCAGTTGAAGGATTATGAGAAAGTTTACCCTACTTATGATCTGGAACTGGCCGTAGTAGTTTTTGCTCTAAAGATATGGAGACATTATCTTTATGGAGAAAAATGTGAGATATACACGAACCACAAGAGTCTAAAATATATTTTCACATAGAAGGAGTTGAATATGAGGCAGAGGAGATGGTTTGAGTTGATAAAGGATTACGACTATGAAATCCTGTATCACCCTAGAAAAGCTAATGTAGTTGTCGACGCCTTAAGTAGAAAGGGTCGGGAAAAGATGTCTTTGTTGACAACTCAAACTGAGCTAATAATAAAGATGGCTAGCATGGAGATAGAAGTGAAGCTGCCAAGTGAAGTAGGACAGATACTCTTTACGACAGAGATACAATCTACTATCGTAAAGAGAATTAAGGAGGTGCAGCTCAGAACTGATGAGTGTGACTGAGTGAAGGAGTGGTTAACTAATGGAAAAGAGACTAACTACAGTCTTGATAACGAGGGGTTATTGAGATTTGAAGGAAGAATTTGGGTTCTGAGTGAGATGGAATTTAAGGAGCAGGTTCTACAAGAGGCTCATAGTTCGAGATTTTCGATTCATCCTGGTAGCACTAAGATGTATCAAGATCTTCGACAGAGTTTCTGGTGGCTGAACATGAAGAGGGAGATTGCCGAGTATGTGGGTAGGTGCTTGACTTGTCGAAGAGTTTAGGCCGAACATCAACAACCAAGTGGCTTGCTACAATCATTGGAAATTCCGGAGTGGAAGTGGGAGAATATCACTATGGATTCTGTGGTAGGATTTTCCAGGGTATGATGCAATTTGGGTAATAGTGGACCGGTTGACGAAGTCGGCTCACTTTTTGCCAATTAAGGTCAAGTATAACGTAGACCAATTAGCTAGACTTTATATTAAGGAAATAATTTCTAGACATGGAGCACCAGTATCGATTGTGTCAGATCGTGACCCACGATTCACATTGAACTTTTGGAGAAGTCTACAAGAGCAGTTGGGAACGCAGTTGAAGATGAGTACGGCGTATCATCTACAAACCGATGGACAGAGCGAGAGGACAATTCAGACGTTAGAAGATATGTTAAAATCTTTCGTCATGGATTTCAAGGGTAGTTGGGATGATCATCTACCATTAGTACATTTTGCGTATAATAATAGTTATCATGCAAGCATAGGTATGCCGCCTTACAAAGCTTTGTATGGGAGGAAATGCCGAACACCATTGTATTGGGATGAAGTGGGAGAACGCCGAATGTTGGGACCAGAATTGGTGCAGCAAACAGCGGACATTGTTAAACTGATACGGATGCATTTTGTAGCAGCTCAAGACATACAGAAGAGGTTTACTGATTCGCATCGAGAGAATAGGGAGTTTGAAGTAGGTTCGTACGTATTTCTAAAAGTATCTCCCTAGAAAGGAAAGATACATTTTGGAAAGAAGGGAAAGTTAAGTCCGAGGTTTATAGGACCTTCCGAAGTATTAAAACGGGTAGGTGAGGTAGCTTATATGATAGCATTACCTCCAGACTTAGAACGAATACATAATGTATTTCATGTATCGGTATTGCGTCCTTATAAGCCAGATTATAAGCACATAATAGATTATGAGCCTATTCATATCGAGAAGGACTTAACATACGAGGAAACGCCGATTCAAATTGTCGACAGAAAAGAACAAGTTCTGTGGAATAAAGTCATACCTTCCATGAAGGTGATATGGAAGAACCACGATGCAGAAGAAGCAACGTGGGAGTTAGAAAAAATGATGAAAAAGAATTACCCTATTTTATTTGTGTAATTTTTTTTTATATAGCGAGATTCTCGGGGACGTAATCCTTATAAGGGGAGAGAGTAACGCATACAAAAAATCGAACATTTTGTAAATACTTTTAATAATGAATAAAATAATATTATTTATTATTATTGCGTGTTGATAAGATGAATGTCGTTCTATAACCTAGAAACGTCATAAAGACATAGTATTTTAACTACGTGGATGAATTAAAGTGTTTGAATTTCTAAGACGAACATAAAAGCTTTTCGAGAAATTTTCTGAAAAACACTATTCATCAATTTCTGCTCGGGAATTATTTTTGAACTTCCGTGAAATACGTAACGTTATAATATCAAGGTAAGATTGATTATGTAATAATAATCTATGTATGGAAAACGTAATATTTTGCATGCGGACTTAAATTGGAGAACGTTATGAATATTAAACGTTAAGAAGAAAATGTAATAATTGTATGATACGAAGTATTGTACTAATATGTATGAAGAATGGAATAACGTATATTACAAATAAATATATGAGCTAGCATACGAGAATTATACGTGAGGTATGTTTGTTAAGTTGTTAAATTAAATGTAATGGACTTGTAGGATTATTAGCTTAATGATAGAAGTCCAATAGAATGTGATACTCAAGCCCAAGTGTTTGATATGTCAAGACTCCAAACTATTGTAGTGCACGCCTAATAAGGAATTAGCTAGATTAATTAGCAAGCCCAATGTGATTAAGCCATGATCCATGGAGCAATCCAAGTGTAAGTGGGTAGGCTTGATGGGCAAGAACTTTGTGCGGTGATCAAGTGTTGTGCTAGTCAAGTTTACTTAGTTATAAAGTAATGAATAATAAGGAGGTTAGTTAAGGAGGTGGAGGGCCTAAATGACTCTTATGCCCTAGCTTTGTTAAGCTTATAAATAGAAAGCTCACCATTCATTTGTTGGTTGTTCAATTTCCTCTCAACTCCTCTCAAGATAAGCAACTTAATTGTTAGAGAGAATAAGCCACAAAAGCACTTATAAGCCACTTCAACCTTTGCTAGATTTTCCAAAGTGAAGTGAAGTAATAGTCTTCAAGGGTAAGACTCATACCTATTATCTTCATCTCTTCTATGATAGGATGATAAGAGAAGTCTAATTAAAGAACATGCATGCTAAGAACATATAATAAGTCATTGATGAATGAACTTAAGCTGAATAAGTTGAATAAGCAACTTAAACCTAAATAAGTTGATAATCTTGTGAAGAACTTGTCATATGTTTGTCATATGATGATAGTATGTTGAATATAGTATGAGAACCTTGATTGATGGACTTAAATTCATAGTAAGTCACAGGCATGAGAAATTGTAGTTAATAAGTTGATTAAGTCATTGACTTATGAGAATAAGTCAAAACCTACTTAGTAATGAAGCTTTGCCGGAATTCACACGATTGGACGATTATCGTCGAATTCGTTAAATTCTCGAAATGGATGTCGTATTTTGTGTTTGAAGTTGGAAACGTGGGTTTTCGATGGAGACAAGTCATATTTGGCACTATAGAGTTGTGGACTCGAAAATGACCGGATTCCAACTTAGAACGAAGAAACGAGCGTAGAACGTTCACGAGCTTTTATCGTTTTCGTTGAAAATGGACTAATAGATAAAATTTTAGCAAACAAAGTTAAATAGATAAAATTCTTGCATGAACGCATAAAGTATGTAATTTGTGAACCGTAGGCTTTTGAACGAGCCAATTTGGACTTATAACGAAAAAAGTTATGCGTCCGGGAGTTTCATAAAATTTTCAAATTTTTCAAATCGTCTGGTAGCATGAGAGTCCCTGGTGGCCATGCCGACTCAAATATCTTAAAGCTCACGTCCACAACATGTAGGTCGAACTGCATACCGCTAACTTCATGCCATGGCATGAGATCTGAGAGTTAAGTGTGAAATACAAGCACTGATCCTAGAGTTTTGATGGACAAGAATGTTTACAAGTATAGAATGAAAGAGAACTCATTGGTAATGAACTAAGATGTTTATATAACATTGTTAAAGCATTGATAGACATGTAATGTATGATGATTAAAGGTTAACAATCAATTGAATGTGAATGACGTAATGAAGAGCCAGAAACTATAATAATAGATCTAAGTCAGAATTTAGATTGAGATGCAGGGTAAGATATAATAATAGACCTACATAATTATATTAGACCTAATGTGGTATGTTATATGATCATGTATTGTAGAGACTTAGAGACTTAAAGTGTACGTGTGATAATCAGTAAGCAGACGCTGAAGGTAAGTATTCTAACCCTTGTTCCAATTCAGTCTGGACAAGCTTTGTAATTCATGTATTCTTTCGCATGAAGTCTTAAATAATGAAGTCAAAGCCAACTCTTTCGGCTAGACTTGTATTATGAATCTGTCAAGCATGATTAATGTTTATCGAGTTATATTGGTATAGTTTTCAATCGAAGACTGAGTATGCTAAAATGTTTTTGTCGTTTAACGACATGCACGTGAGGTTGACATAACTTAAACGTATACACGTTTAATGGATGTAGTGTTGATCAACATAGAGTATTATGGGTTGATCACCCAGAAGTGCTCGTAAGTAATGTCGAACTTACGGACTTAGTGCTGGGATGTCCTTTTCAAAAGAACTTAGGAAATGCTCAAGGTCTTGGATCGGAATTGATATTTTACTGAATATTGTTGTTGTAAAACGTTTTGAATGAAAAGAAGTGCTATTTTGAATTATCTATAGTACTTCGTAACTATTGTTCAGTTATTGAAGATATATGAGTTCTATGTTTCAAGCATGTTGTTTATTAGAATTGTTGTACTTGTTGAGCAAGTCATGCTCACTCTTGCTTGAACCATATGAACACAGCTAAGATCGAACGGACCGAAGGCTCCGGCAAGGATAAGGGCAAGGCGAAGACGAATCCATAGAGTACTTTTGTAATAGTATAGGATGAACGTTTGTAATATATTGAATATTATGACAAGAGCAAATGAATAGGCTATAAAGAACCTGGGAAATGTAATATTATTTTGAATATATTGAAGGTATATTAATCCTTTTGAGACTATTAAACTTAGTGAATGAATGAATGGTAGTACCGTGTAGCACCATCTGTCGGGTTGGAAGAGACCCGGATTTGGGGGTGTCACAATTGAAATAAGAAAGTTCAACATTAGGAATTGGAATTCAAGAAATTGCATTCACTATACAAGAGTGGAACTAAAGAAACTTGTTTAACTATAAACAAGTTAGAATAAATCAATAATGATTAGAATTCAAAACTTGTTCGAATAAAGTTAGGGTTATAGCTTGCTCAAATAAAATTTAGGAACAAAGAACGGGCTCAATAAAGGTTTAGAGTAAGGAACTTGCCCCGTGCGTAAGCTATAAATTTAAAACTCAAGTTCACCTACACATAGTATTAGAAACACAATAGCTATTAGATATACTAACATCCACTGTGACAACCCAGAAAATCGGATTGTCCATAATTTAAGTTTAAAGAATTAGTTATTAATAAAATGAATTTTTATTAATACTATTATGTGCTATGTGTTTATTAATCGTTCTATAACCTAGAATGATTATTAATCGGGAGGATTCTGGCTATGAGCTAGACTGAACGAGTAAGAATTTTCAAGACGAAAATAAAATTTTTCCAGGAATAAAAATATTTCTGGGGAAAAAGACGAAATATGCACTATTCATCTGTTTCTTCTCGGAGATTTATTTTGAATTTCTGAGAAACGCGTAATGATAGAATTCTGAGACGAGATGGAATATTCAATAATATTTCAGTTATAACAAAAACGAAGTTTTCACCTGCGGACTTAAAACCTAAAGGATAGGAAAAATGAGTTCCGAGAATTTTATTATTTCATATAATAATTAGAGTTATTATGCGTGAGAAATACGGGTATAATACTAGTTGTTATACAAGTATAGTACAAAGATTAGTACGACGTATAATACGAATATCATACGAAAGATATACGAAGAGAATACGAGAATGGAATGCATAGAATACGAGTAGTCTAAATGGACTTTGAATTCATGGACATTGTAAAGTCCAAGTGGACTTGGATTATGTCAAGCCCAACGCATTGTGAAATCAAGCCCAGGATAGGCCCAATAAGAATTAAGGTGAAGGCCCAAACCAAGAAAATAAACCGCGGATCGAACCGATGGGTAAACGGATGGGTATAAACCAATGGGGCAAACCATGGACATGTGGGCCGGCCACTTGGCCACCATGTAAGGGTGGTGGCCAAGTAAACTTGGTGGCTAAGCATAAAAATAGTAAGTAGGTTAAGGGGGCGAAATGACCAATTTTCCCTAAGCCTTGGTTTTCTATAAATAGAAAGCTTAAGTTCATTATTTTGAGCTTTTGAAATCCTACACTATGAGAGATACAGATAGAGAGTTCGAATGGGCGAAGAAGAGGAAGAGGAAGAGGAAAAGCTTACCTAAGTGCACGCTTTATCCGACGGAAGGAGATTAAAGAAGAACGGTAATCCGAACCCTAGTTTCTTCTAATTTTCTCTAAGTTTAATATGTTCAAAAACCTAACTTAATGAAGATAAGAAGTAGATGAAGTTAAGAATGATTTCATATGGTTGAAATCGTAAGAAAATGAAGATATAAGAAATTAGAAATTTAGTTTATAAATTTCTTAAGGAAGTGTAAGATTCGAAGGATTTTGAGCGATCCGAATGATTCTTATGAATGAGTAGGTCAAATACGTAAGGAATGGTGTTCTATAACATCATATTCCAAGAAAAATTAAAATCGTATTCAAAATATCGATTAAAAATGAATAGCGAACGAAGAACGTGAAGAACACGAAGAACGTTGTTGATGGACAAATTTAAAACCATCGTAGGATAATTGTTGTTGATGGACAAGTTTAAAACCATCGCGTATAAGTTAGTTGCTTATTGCTTGGTTAGGAACGTTAGAAACGTTCATGAAGAACGGATTAAAACTTAGCTATAACGAAGTAATGGCAAAAATTTCTTAAAAAAAGAACGAGATTTAGAAAGTTAGTAAATGAACCCGAACATGTAGGGTTTCATAAGAATGTAGAAAACATGAGTTGTGGACTCAAGAACGAATGACTTCCGAGTTCAGATGACCAAATTAGGGACGAAAGAACGAAGAACGTTAAAAACGTAAAATAAACGAAGATCGAAGATTAAGCCAATTGAATGTCATGTGAACAGATTCAGAACGAAGTTCTATCTGTGGGTAATCAAAGTACGTAATATAAGGAAGAGAATTTCTTTGGAATGTCCTCGTTCCGAGTTATAACGAATAAGATATGAGATTTCGAAGTAAGCATCTCAAAATGAAGTTAACACATGATAAATTTTTCTAAGATTAGGGTTTATCGTCGCGGCGCCAGCCATGCCTTATAAGGTGGTGCTGTAGCGCCAGACCGGAGAGCCAGACACGGCTAACTCATGCCGTAACGTGAGTCTTAGTGCAGAGAGTGACGCCGCAGCGCTGGTGCTGGGGAAAAGCCAGTGAAGAGCTTTTAAGTGCTCAATTACTAGGGGATGTGCAAGAAAGAAATATGAACATGTAGTTCAACTAATGTAATACTTAATCAAGTGTATTAAACCTTAGATGAAGGTCGAATGAAAAGATGAAACGATAGTAAAAGACAAAGAATGTGAATGCGGGTTACGGAACTGATGTTTGGGGACCGTAGTTGCGATAAACGGACATGAGGAATTGATATTGTTGTGATTCCTTAGACATTGAATGATGAAAGTAATGTATAACATTTTGATGTTATGACATGGTAATGAGAGATGAATGTAAAGCGTTTAAACGCTGTAAACGCAATAGTATTGTGATAAGTGGTCAGTCTTAGTATACAACGAACTATATGGATTTGACATTAAGAAAGAATAATGAACACGGGGTTCATGTAGCGAGTAATGTGTTGAATACGTAAACAATTCTCGTGAATCGTATTCACGTCGAGTGAACGTTCTAAGTGTACATTGGTTGTATAACTTAGACATTGACGAAGGTAGTAAGTAAGATATGAATTATTAAGAAAGTCGTAGCAAATGGTAATAAGATTAACAAAAGCCGAGTGTGAGTCGGAGGAGAATGTTAGAATGAAATGTAAGCGTCGAACACTTGAACCGATGTAAAGGTTGAGTGTACGCAAATATTAAACGGGTAGAACCTACACCCCTTGTATGGTTTGACCGTAGGATAACGAAGACCAATGATTAAACTTGTGAACGGTGAAGAAGCTGAATTAAAGACAAGTACGTATAACGTAAAGAAGCCGAGTTAATATTTATAACTTGGATGAAGTTTTAAGTCGAATGAACCAGACATTGTAAGATAAGAATAAGGTAATGTAAAATAGTTAACGCTATTAATGTGTAGAATGAATATGGAATGATAGTTCTGAGTATACGAAAGATTGTACGACTTAGACGATGAGGAATAAATCCTGAGGTATGGCATTTAGTTGCCAGAAAACTATAAGGAATAAGAAATTGACTTAACAAACATTGTAGTTTAATAATTCGGATAAGTTAAGATAATTTAGGTTGTAGTACAATCGTAACCTTTGATGGTTGACATATGGGAGCTGGGTTAAACAATTCCTTCTGAAAGCGAAGGTATATACAAAACTGGTAACCGAGCTAACACACTGTTGTGGGCAGCATAGATGAGACGGGAACTTGTTTATTGGTTATTTGTGGGAAACCACTCAGAGTACCATATGGACTACTAGCAGAGACACGAGGTGTGCTGAGTCCTAGGAAAGTTATAAGAAGAAAATAGGAATGTAAATCATCAAAGATGATGAACGTATTGAGTAAGACATCTCCATATGTCATGAAGCCGTTAACCGATAAAGGAAGTTTATCGCGTAAACTTAGATTGTAAGAATGTGAACCCTAAGAAGTAAAGTTAAGTAAACCAATACGTAAAGTTAAGTATATGACTAATTAGTGTATGTGTTATTTCTTATGTGCTACATAGGAATTGGAATGAGCAGTTCAGCGTAAACTATAAGCTGTAGTTGTTTGTAAGGCAAGTTTCCTAACTCCATTCATATTTTAAATGAATGCTAGTTTATGAACTTCTCAAATGTTGAACTTGAGAAGTTCTGTCTATGTGCGAATGTGTGATATTTGTATAAGGTGGTAGAACGTATGAGGCCATGTGCCACAATGTGAACACTTTGGTGTTTCTCTGATATGAACTGTTCTATGATTGAACTGTTCAATATGAGCATGTTCTATTTATATATGAACTGTTATTGATTAAGTCCGTGCTATTGATTCTAGCCAGACATAATGTATATAAAAGAGAGTAGAGAATGAAAATATTTCAAAGTGAATGTGATTAATGTTTTAAAATGATAGGAATCGAGATTATTCTTATTATTCAAGTTGCTTCATAACCTTTGTTCGGTTAATGAGGTTTTAAAAGAATGTTTGAATTCTTAAAGTTGTTGTTCAACTATTATGACATGCTGAGCAATTGAATGTTCAAACTTGCTTAAAATAAAAACATTTTCAGCGTACGATGTTAGAAGAACTTAAGGATCTTGTAAAGATCATACTGATCAGTATCCAGAAGAGATGAAATTCATTATATGAATGAGCGTGAAGATCAAATGAAGACTTGTAATATAGAATGATAGAATTAAACTATAAAATAGTTTAATGAATGATTATGTATCCTTGGTGGCGTATAAAAGTCACTTGTACAAGATGTAAAGAATAATGTAATTATCATTATTTGTAATGAAAGAGGTTATAAGGTTTTAGAACCTAGGATTTGAGGATATATGTTGTTATATTTAGGTATATAATGATGTATGTTTGGAAGAAGATGGGATCGTGACGTACGGAATCCAGATGTGAAAATAGACCGATTTTGGGGCGTTACAGATTGGTATCAGAGCCGATAGGTTATAAACCTTAGGTATGAGTACCTAAGACTATAATCGTAGAGAGAATGATAAGAAGATCACCACGTGATCATAGTAAATCGTAGTAACAGATGAGCTGTTAAACGATGAATGATTCATATCTAATGTTGTGAATGAATGGTACTATGAAGTAGTACGGGAAGAACTCAAATTGAGTTGTGAAGGATAGTATACGAATTAAAGAAAATTCGTATTAAGTAAAGAGAAAGTTAGAAGTTATAAAATTTCAATTGAGGACTCATATGATAGCTGAGTTGTATGAACCTTTGTTATGGACAGAGGTTTGTTCTTTGGTGTAACAACTGCTTAGCTTATTACAGTGATAATCATTGAAATTAGTCGCACTATCAAGACGTGTATGACGAGAAGGTGAATCTTTTCTCGTGTATATACTTGATAGGTAGAGAATGATAAAGTAGGTGCGAGTTCTTTAAACTCAAACTTATGGTAAGTTCGTGACTTATAATCATATGGTATGTTTTTGAACTTCTTAGTGAATGGATGCCTATAGTCTGTCTGGGATAGTTCTTAAACTCATATTATTGTGGAAAGTTCCTGAACTCATAATGTGTGGTAAGTTGATGGACTGTACTAAGGTATAGGAAGGTGTAGACTGAAAACGAGTTATTTTCAGTAGACTTAGCATTGAAGGTTCTAGAGAAGATTAAGTATTGTCACAAGTAAGACAATGAAGAAAGATGGATAATAGAATATTCCAAGTCATCTAGCTATGCTAGATTTCGAAGTTTCTTGAAATCGTGCTAATGAGCGCATTTTGAAAAGGAAAGAATTGGTTCAGTTTTTGGAACCAATGGATTTTAAAAGAACTATTATTGGTATGTCTATGTTGTGACGCCCCCAAAATAGGTCCACACGACCCATTCTGAGTCGTCGGATATCATACTATAAAAATCAAATATAAACTTCATTTATACAACTATTGAACTGTCGTGTAGAATACGACCACAATTAAACTGTGAGTTTTAATACAAATGTATGTAACTCTCATGGTCCCTCGACCACAACCTTACAATGGTACTTTACATAAAAGTACAATCAAAAACTATTTTAGAAATTAAAATCTTTGGGAAGTGCTCAAGGAAACCTTCGTACATGGGAGGCCATGCGTCTAGGTTATGATAGATTTCATATGTCCACAGAATTATCCTTGGTTGACCCAATAGACCCCAAAGAAAAAATTAGAACATTACTATCATCTTCTTGCCAATGGTGAGTCTTCTCTTGACATATAATTATCTCTGTTGTCTCCAAGTGAAAATTATATTTCAAATAAACTCTAAGATTATAAAGGTAGTGCTCGTAGATATACTCAGCAAGTGGGTGTGCACAACCCTGTCTTATGATAACACAAGGTTGTATGTCATTAGACATCTTGTATGATAGTGGCAAAACGCCCTTCCAAAGTTAGGTTCACCTCACCCTATTCAGTTCACCAAAATTAAATATCAAACGAAGTATACAATACGACACACTTATCTAAAGTTCTTAATAAAATTATTTCCATACTATTTAGGGAGAACCTCAACAGCTATAGACCACCGTTCTAATCTTCTTAATACCCCGCTCGACCCAGCTACACTTTTATTACCTGAAAGGAATTGTGAAGCAAAAGGGTGAGCACAACTAGCCCAGTAAAAAATATCATGACTAAAGATAATTAAATTATCAATAGCTTTTGTCAATAATAAATCATAGATTTAGAACATATGGTAGATGATAAAACTTTTCAACCATAGTTGCAGTGGAACGAGCAATCCATTAAAAGAGTCAAATAGACCATAAGGTTTATTATCTTCTCCATGTTAAAAGTCCACCAACAATATTTTATCCCTGTAACATCAATCAATAGTTCTTGTCCACAATCATATAAATAACTCATAATCATAATTATGGTTCTAAATTCCTCTTCGCACCCAGGACGAAGATAATTTCCATCACCTATCTTCACCTGAAACATCAAAAATCATGGTTATACCAAATCACAATTCCTGCTCATAATCAAACTAATAAATTCATCTTTACACTACGGCAAAGATAATTCATTAACAATTCATCTTTGCACTACAGGCCAAAGACATACAACTGTATTTTAAAAGAGTCAAGTAGAGCATGATATCTACTATTTTTTACGAATTAAAAGTGTATAATCAATATTTTATCGCTGAGACTTAGTTTAATAAATAATCCACATCATCGAATCATCCCTGCACTACGACCAAGGATATTAATGTAATCATCAATGGTCATGATTATACTGAATAATCCCTAGTTATAATCATACCAATAACTGTCCATCAATGCACTACAGGCCAATGAGGACTTTTACCACATCATCTATAACATTACGGGTCATGATTTTACCGAATGATCCCTGGTCATAATCATACCAATAAACAGTTCATCTATACACATAAGTCAAAGATACTCATCAATCAATAGTTCATCTTTGCACGTAAGCCAAAGATATACAACTGTAAAACCAATAATCAACAGTCCATCTTTGCACGTAAGGCAAAGATATACAACTGTAAAACCAATAATCAATAGTTCATCTATGCACGTAAGCCAAAGATGACTTTCATTATAATATAAGCATGAGAATGATGACAATGATATAAGCATTAATCAAACGAAATCAAGGATAAATATTAAAGACTTTAAATTTATCCAAATATTAGCAATCACTTAATAAACTCATAATCTATTATTATTAATATTATAACACTATTTTAATCATTTCTTAAACTTATAAACAATATATTTTAATTGTTTACAATTTACCAAATAATGCATTTAATAATTCAAAAATGCCATACTCATAAGATTTCATCACCAATAATCAAATCATTCATCAAAATCTGCATATACCTTATATAAGATTTCCAAGCCATAAACTCTTATTTACCAATTTTTCAACTTCACATAACATATTTAATTCATATGTTCGTCACTAAACCATTTTCATGAAAAATACCAAATCAATCCCAAAAATTATTCATTTCTGGGATTTAGCAGAATATAGTCCCATATTGAACATATATTTTCTCTAATTTTTAAAATTCATTTACTATTTTCATATGGCCAAAACAAATTTAATATTTTGACATTTATCATAAATTATACTTTTATCCAAAAATTACAGAATTTACAGGTATATACTCTGTTATATACATGTACTCCCAATAAAAATTTCACCAATTTTGGAGTTAACCACAAGGAGTTTTAAGGGTTTACTTTTAAAATATTTTTTCCTATAAAATTCATAACTCCTAATCTATACATCCAAAAATCGCCTTTTTTGACACAATCTAGAAAACTAATCAAATTATCATTTCAAATTTTTCCAGAATTTTTGAGGGTCAGAAAGATTACGAAACTGCAAATTAATTTTCACCTGTCATGCGGTAATCCACATAGACAGATCATTTCCATAATTTAATAAATAATGAATACGAACGATCATTCACCATGCATGCGGTAGTCCACATGGACAGTTTATTCCAACATAATAATAAAGAATGGAATAACAAACGAATTCACCAGGCATGTGATAGACCACACAGACAGGTTATTCCAACAGAATAATAAATAATGGAATAATGGAAGAATTCACCAGGCATGCGATAGACCGCACAGACAGGTTATTCCAACAGAATAATAAATAATGGAACCAGGTCATGCGTAATCCGCACAGATAGGATATTTCAACAAAATAATAAAGAATGGAACCAGGTAATGCGTAATCCGCACAGACAGGATATTCCAATAGAATAATAAAGAATGGAACTAGGTCATGCGTAATTCGCACATACAGGATATTCTAACAGAATAATAAATAATGGAATAATAGAAGAATTTCACCATGTATACGGTAGTCGTCGTATACAGGTTATTCCAACAGAATAATAAGGAATGGAATAACAATAGCTCTCTTCATGAATAAGAATGAAATAATACCCCTTACTATAATAATAATATCCCTTACCTCAAAAGAAGACTGGATACTGGAATAGTGAGGTAGCAGAGTTCTCTTCTTCTTTCTCTCTATAATTTCTCTCTATAATAATTGCTCTATAGCTTTAGTGAATTGGTGAAAAATAATGAAGGAATGAGCTTCTATTTATAGGAAAATATAGTTTCAATAATTGCATATTTTGGGGCACAAAATATTACGGTATAATACCTTCCTCTTTTTCTTCATTTTTAATTTAGTCCTGCAAGTATTATCAAACTTGCACCACCTCCCCTAATAGTAAATCATGTGAATCAATAGTAAATCATGTGAATCAATAGTTCTAGACATGTAAAAATATGAATTACAGTATAGTACCTCCATTTATACCTCCATTGTTAACTTAGTCATGTAAGTATTATCAATCTTGCACCAACTCCCCTAATAGTAAATGAATGTGAATCAATAGTTCACACATGTGAACAAATAGTTATAATCATGTGAATCAATAGCAATTAATTGCTCATTTATCTAGTTAATCACCCGATTGGTCAATATAACCTACAGACATCAATTATTATCGAAATAAATGTCGATATTCACTAACACTAATAATTCCAACACAATTAAACTATCAATTTCATCTTTAATCAACACGAACTTATTCATCATTAATATTATAATTCATAATATTTAACAACCAGATCGTTCCCAGGAAAGAGGAGGCTTTTCGATAAGGATTTTTCCTTATTAGCGCGCAATTAGGTGACCAAACCTCTCCTTGACAGAACATCTAGACATTGTCAATATTGCAAATAATAATATGAATAACTTTGCCGTCTCAATTATTGATTTAATAATATATGATATTATGCAGATGATACTGTGACAATAATTGAATCAATAATATGAGAGATATGATGCGCCAATTCTCGTAGCAATAATTGAGTATAACCGAGTGACTTCTTACGTAAGCATCAATAATCAATACCGTGTGCTACTATGCAACCACGCGTATTACTGTATTTTTACTACCGGGTAGTTCAACAGTTTAACAATAAAACTTTCGCCGTTATTTTTATAAAAATATAATTTTGTCATTTTCTAAATACGACAATACTTCCGTTGGGGGGGGTCCACCAATGATTATGCCATCGTACGGATATTCTTGACAAAAAGAATAATCTCCGACCAAACGAATATTTTATAACAACTTGCTTACTTTGCAAAAAAAATCACATATCACCCTTAACTTTAACCTTTTATCAATTTAACCATTTACGAAATAAAATAATAATTATAAGAAAATTGAATACATTCATTTCATAAAATTCGGGGTCTTACATATGTTAATTGTTTCGGCTAGACAGAAATTGATTTGAAATATCAAAATAATTTTTATATCATCAGTGCATTTGATGGAGTTATTAATGCAATTGAACCTGGTGTTGGATTTGATCTTAGGATCAACAACCCACTATGGTATGATGCATAATGATGAAGTCATAAACTGATGAAGTCGTCAACGTACTGTGAAAAGTGCGGTATCATGACGTCATAAAATGTTTCGATGTATTGTGAAAGAATTAAAAGAAGTATTCGATGTCAATTGAGTTGATTAGACGAATGTTTTAAGTTGATGTCCAATTTATTGGTATGGTCTAAGCTACTTGATTTGGCTAAGACAAATGATATGTCATGATTAAAAGAAAATCGAGCTTTCTTTAAAGAGTTATGCCGAACCAAATTATTTTGGTGCGGAATCTAATGATTAAGTCTGACGTGAACATACTCCAAAATGGGGTTATACGTTAGCTTGATCACCTACATATAGAAGAGGTAGTTTACCTTATTTGTGATTGTAAACTTACCGTGTAAGAAGGGTTTACAGTGAAATGTTGTTAAACCTAGTAAGAGTTCATGGTCAATTTGACCCCTCAGCAAAAGTATGAAATGTTTTAAAGGAATCTTAATATTCCTATTTATTCCTTTCACTTCATGATTCTTGATAAGTTATGAAGGGTAGGGAATGTTTGAAAGATAAGAACTTCTTTGAAGAAAAGTTGAGAAGATGAGTAAGATAAAATTTCGAGGACGAAATTCTGTGAAGAATGGGTGAATGTGGTGACCCGGGAATGGGTGTGGTTTTAGAAATTCCGAGGATGAAATTTTTATAAGGGGGGAAGAATGTGACAACTCGGAAAATTAGATTGTTCAGAATTTAAGTTTAAAGAATTAGTTATAAATAAAATGAATTTTTATTAATACTATTATGTGCTATGTGTTTATTAATCGTTCTATAACCTAGAATGATTATTAATCGGGAGGATTCTAGCTACGAGCTAGACTGAACGAGTAAGAATTTTCAAGATGAAAATAAAATATTTTCGGGAATAAAAACATTTCCAGGAAAAAAGACGAAATAGGCACTATTCATCCATTTCTGCTCAGATATTTTTTTGAATTTCCGAGAAACGTGTAATGATAGAATTCTGAGACGAGATGGAATATTCAATAATATTTTAGTTATGGAAAAAACAAACTTTTTGCCTACGGACTTAAGACCTAAGGGTTAGGAAAAGTGAGTTCCGAGAATTTTATGATTTCGTATAATAATTAGAGTTATTATGCGTGAGAAATACGAGTATAATACTAGTTATTATACGAGTATAGTACGAATATTAGTACGACGTATAATACAAATATCATACGAACGATATACGAAGAGAATACGAGAATGAAATGCGTAAAATACGATTAGTCTAAATGGACTTTGAGTTCATGGACTTTGTAGAGTCCAAGTGGACTTGGATTATGTCAAGCCCAACGCTTTGTGAAATCTAGCCCAAGATAGGCCCAATAAGAATTAGGGTTAAGGCCCAAACCAAGAAAATAAACTGCGAATCGAACCGATGGGTAAACGGATGGGTATAAACCAATTGGGCAACCCATGGGCCAAACTATGAGCATGTGGGCCGGTCACTTGGCCACCAAGTAAGGGTGATGGCCAAGTAAACTTGGTGGCTAAGCATAAGAATAGTAAGGAGGTTAAGGGGGCAAAATGAACAATTTTCCCTAAGCCTTGGTTTTCTATAAATAGAAAGCTTAAGTTCATTATTTTGAGCTTTTGAAAATCCTACACTATGAGAGATAGAGAGAGAGTTCGAATGGGAGAAGAAGAGGAAGAGGAAGAGGAAAAGTTTGCCTGAGTGCACACTTTGTCCGACGGAAGGAGATTAAAGAACGGTAATCTGAACCCTAGTTTCATCTAATTTTCTTTAAGTTTAATATGTTCAAAAACATAACTTAATGAAGATAAGAAGTAGATGAAGTTAAGAATGATTTTATATGGTTAAAATCGTAAGAAAATGAAGATATAAGAAATTAGAAATTTAGTTTATAAATTTCTTAAGGAAGTGTAAGATTCGTAAGGATTTTGAGCGATCCGAATGAATCTTATGAACGAGTATGTCAAATAAGTAAGGAATGGTGTTCTATAACATCAAATTCCAAGAAAAAGTAAAATCGTAATCAAAATATCGATTAAAAATGAAGAATGAACGAAGAACGTGAAGAACACTAAGAACGTTGTTGATGGACAAATTTAAAACCATCATAGGATAATTGTTGTTGATGGACAAGTTTAAAACTATCGCGTATAAGTTAGTTTCATAATGCTTGGTTAGGAACGTAAGAAACGTTCATGAAGAACAGATTAAAACTTAGCTATAACGAAGTTATGACAAAAATTTTGTAAAAGAAGAACGAGAATTAGAAAGTTAGTAAATGAACTCGAACATGTAGGGATTTATAAGAATGTAAAAAAATGTAGAAAATGTGAGTTGTGGACTCAAGAACGAACGAGTTCCGAGTTTAGATGACCGAATTACGGACGAAAGAACGAAGAACGTTAAAAATGTAAAACGAACGAAGATCGAAGATTAGGCCAATTGAATGGCATGTTAACAGATTCAGAACAAAGTTCTATCTATGGGTAATTGAAGTACGTAAGATAAGGAAGAGAATTTCTTTGGAACGTCCTCGTTCCTAGTTATAACGAATAAGATATGAGATTTCGAAGGAAGCATCTCAAAATGAAGTTAACACTTGGAAAAGTTTTCTAAGATTAGGGCTTGGCGCCGCGGCGCCAGCCATACCTTGTAAGGTGGCGTTGTAGTGCCAGATCGGAGAGCCTGACACTGCTAACTTGCGTCGCAGCACGAGTCTTAGTACAGAGAGTTACGCCGCAGTGCCGGTGCAGGGGAAAAGCCAGTGAAGAGCTTTTAAGTGCTCAGTTACTGGGGGATGTGCAAGAAAGAAATATGAACATGTAGTTCAACTAATGTAATACTTAATCAACTGTATTAAACCTTAGATCAAGGTCGAACGAAAAGATTAAACGATAGTAAAAGACAAAGAATGTGAACGCGAGTTAGGGAACCGATGTTCGGGGACCGTAGTCACGATAAACAAACATGAGGAATTGTTATGGTTGTGATTCCCTAGACATTGAGTGACGAAAGTAATGTATAACATTTTAATGTTATGACACGGTAATGAGAGATGAATGTAAAGAGTTCAGACGTTGTGAACGCAACGCTGTTGCAATGAGTGATCGGTCTTAGCATTCAACGAACTGTATGGCTTTGACATTAAGAAAGAATAATGAACATGGGGTTCAGGTGGCGAGTAATAAATGAAAGCGATTAAAACCTTAAGTAAAGGTTGAATTTGAGATTAAGGGATGACCAACGTAAATGTTGAATACGTAAATAATTCTTGTGAATCGTATTCACATCGAGCGAACGTTCTAAGTGTACATTGGTTGTATAACTTAGACGTTGACGAAGGTAGTAAGTAAGATATGAATTATCGAGAAAGTCATAGCAAACGGTAATAAGATTAACGAAAGCCTAATATGAGTCGAAGGAGAATGTTAGAACGAAATGTAAGCGTTGAACACTTGAACCGATGTAAAGGTTGAGTGTACGCAAATATTAAACGGGTAGAACATACACACCGTGTATGGTTTGACCGTAGGATAACGAAGACCAATTATTAAACCTGTGAATGGTGAAGAAGCTGAATTAAAGATAAGTACGTATAACGTAAAGAAGCCGAGTTAATGTTTATAACTTGGATGACGTTTTGAGTTGAATGAAACAGACGTTGTAAGATAAGAATAAGGTAATCTAAAATAGTTAACGATATTAATGCATAGAATGAATATGGAATGATCGTTCTGAGTATACGAAAGACTGTATGACTTAGAAAATGATGAATAAATCCTGAGGTATGGCATTTAGTTGCCAGAAAGCCATAAGGAATAAGAAATTGACTTGACGAACATTGTAGTTTAATAGTTAGGATAAGTTAAGATAATTTAGGTTATAGTACAATCGTAACCTTTGACGGTTGACATATGGGAGCCGGGCCAAACAATTCCTTCAGAGAGCAAAGGTATATACAAAACTGGAAACCGATCTAACTCACTGTTGTGGGCAGTGTAGATGAGACAGGAACTTGTCTGTTGGTTGTTTGTGGGAAACCACTCAGAGTACCATACGGACTACTAGGAGAGATACGATGTGTGCTGAGTCCTAGGAAAGTTATAAGAAGAAAATAAGAATGTAATCATCAAAGATGATGAACGCATTGAGTAAGACATCTCCGTCTGTCATGAAGCCGTTAACCGGTAAAGAAAGTTGGTCGCGTAAACTTAGATTGTAAGAATGCGAACCCTAAGAAGTAAAGTTAAGTAAACCAATGCGTAAAGTCAAGTATATGACTAATTGGTGTATGTGTTATTTCTTATGTGCTACATAAGAATTAGAATGAGCAGTTCAGCATAAACTATAAGCTATAGTTGTGTGTAAGGCAAGTTTCCTATCTTCATTCATATGTTAAATGAATGCTAGTTTCTAAACTTCTCAGATGTTGAACTTGAGAAGTTTTGTCTATGTGCGAATGTGTGATATTTGTAAAAGGTGGTAGAACATATGAGACCCTGTGCCATAATGTGAACACTTAGGTGTTTCTATAATATGAACTATTCTATGATTGAACTGTTCAATATGAGCATGTTCTATTTATACATGAACCGTTATTGATTAAGTCTGTGCTATTGATTCTAGCCAGACATAATGTATATAAAAGAGTAGAGAATGAAAGTATTTCAAAGTGAATGTGATTAATGTTTTAAAATGATAGGAATCGAGATTATTCTTATTATTCAAGATGCTTCATAACCTTTGTTCAGTTATTGAGGTTTTAAAAGAATGTTTGAATTCTTAAAGTTGTTGTTCAACCGTTATAACTTGCTGAGCAATGGAATGCTCACACTTGCTTAAAATAAAAATATTTTTATCGTACGATGTTAGAAGAACTTAAGGATCCTATAAAGATCAAGTTGATCGGTATCCAGAAGAGATGCCATTTATTATATGAATGAGCGTGAAGATCAAGCGAAGACTTGTAATATAGAATGAAAAAATTAAACTATAGAATAGTTTAATGAATGATTATGTTCAAGGTCAGCAGAAATAGCAAACATCACTGTCTCTGATCAGGGTAAGGCCTAGCTGCACCATACATAGGCTTGGGACCAGCGCAGCTGCGCCTTTTTTGGCCTTGACACAACCGCAAATTGTCTTTGGTCCACGATAGAAATTATGCGATCATTACGATTACTATTTTAGCCCAACTTACACGAATTTCACCCATAAAATAGTAAATTTAACACATCCAATTGGTATAGGACTAACACAAACATGATTCCTCACATATTCACCAACTTATAACAATTAAACAACAACTTTAACTAAGTTAAATCCTTAAATTTCATGTTTTTATACAAATACTCTATTTTTGACATCCTTCACAAAAATCACCACTATGATCACAATTCTTATCCAAAATAACTCATTCGAACTACGTTCTCTTCGTTTCTTAATGAACTAAAATATTCAAGGCTCAATTTATAGATTAGCTTACAAATTAACCACCAAATTTGGTAATTTCACAAGCCATATGTATAAACATGTATTGTAATTACTTCTCTACCTTTTTTAAACGTAATTAGCATACTAATTCTTGTCTAAATACAAAATCTAACATCACAAACACATATAATCACAAGTTATCAGTTGTATATCAACAATTCAAAAAACTTGAATTCACATAAGTTGAAGGTTTATGCCGTAAAACACACATATATATAAATATATATACATATATAATATCAAGGTTATGAAAATATACCTTCTTTTGCTTGAAAATCCTTGCAAACCACTAAAATCTCTTAAGTCTCTCTCAAACTCTCTCAATTCTCTCTTAACTGTCTCTGCAAACCTCCTTCTTTCTTTTCTCTATATTCTCTCTTCTCTATTCTTCTCAAACTTAAGCCAACCTTATTACGTAAAACATAAAACAGACGCAAAACGTATAAAACTGCCATACCATAAATATAATATTTACGTATCAGTTACAAAATATTGATTATTATTATTACTATTATCATTATTATTTATTTATTTATTTTTAATTCAAAAGCCATAAGGCTTTGTTTGGATGAAACTGATTAAAATAAAGACTTAGTATTTTAAGTCTTGTTTGGGTAAACCCATTTAAAACTCCTTTAATTTATTTTAATAAACAATCTAGTTTATAGTCTCATATTATTTATTTGGATCTCCATATCCAACATTAGTTCAATAAATTAATTACACATACTAATTTTTAAATAAATTTTCACTTAAACAAATATCATAAAATTATAATCTCATTATAATTCTATTTAATAATTTCACATACCATTTTAATTATTAAATTAAAACATAGTATTCCATCTCTAACTATTGAATTAAATTAAATCAAAATATTATGTAATAAATTTAATTCATGCAAATATTTACTAACAACAACCACATCAATAAAATATTCAATAAAATATTTACTTAAATTAATAAATATTTTAAATTACAACTAATAAAATCTTGGATTGTTACATTACCCTTTAAGAAAAAGGTTGCAAAAGTTGTCTCTTTATTATTATTGACATTATTGACTAGGAAAAATTTCTCTATTTTAGAAATCAAGATTTGTGCATCGACAGGTTCAGATGTACCAACTAATTTGAAATCTTTAAAGGAAGTTTTTTGGTTTATGAGTCTATTCATAGCTCTTAACATAAGGTCTATTCATATCATTAATATTATTTTTCAATAATTATTTATTATTTATAAGTAATTATTTTAATTACTTTATTATTAACTTAATTATTAATAACATCCAAATAAAATAAAATATTTATTAAATTTATGTAAAAAATATCAAAAGTTAATTATAATAACTGAATATAATTTTTAAAACTATTTTTATATTAATTTATTAATTATTTCTATTTTTTTATTAATTAATTTCTAAAAAACAAATTTATGTATGTCGGTAATGCCCTATAGTGACATGAAGTGTCATTATAGGTGTTCTTGAGTTTCAGGGTTTCAGCCAGTCATGGTCGAGGGACCAATTTGACTATGATCTATCTTACTACTGTTAATAATTCTGGGTTTGGATAAGTATTGATGTTATAGTACTCATACATTATTACAACATTAGACAAATTCATGCTTTAACCTACATATAACAAGAAGTTATAGAGGCTCAAAGTCACTATCAGAGCTATTCTTGAGTTTTTGGGTAACCCAGAATAATGGTCATGGTTGGTCAACGATTTTGTGGCTTTTATATCTCTGATTCTGTGTAATAGTTTTGTGTTGTGTTTATTGTAATATGTAGTATATATATCAAGGTACATATATATATGTCAAGGTACATATATAAAACACTGGTTTGGACAAAGCATAATTCTAAGGCCTCGATCTATGTTGGTCAAAGTACAGCCAATGGTTGTTCTTCGTGTTCATCAGTTTTCTAGGTAACCCAGAAAACTTGGTCAAGCTCGGACAACGACTTTTGACCATTAATTCCAGTAATCCTATGAATTGTTTAAGCAATTTAAGATCATAGATATGTACTAGGTATGTCAAGGTATTAATTCATTACAAAAAATCTTTATAACAACAACTAGAAAGTGATTAAAATGCTGGTCAAAGTATCAGGCTCAACCTGTTCTTGAGTTTTATGGGTAACCCAGAAAACAGAACTTCATGATCCGTCAACCACCTTTGACCATCTATATCTTGCAATATATGGTTCTAATGAACCTCTTTTCTTTTCTAGATTAAAGAACTCATATCAGACTACAAATAACATACAATTAGCAAACCTAACTATTAACACACACGAATCTACAAGCTCTAACATTCGACTGTCAGGCTTATTTTTCCAAAATTTCTAAATTACTAAAATCACCAATTTGAGGCATCTAGATGTTATGAAAATATGTTATATCAACCTAACATACTTTCTAGCATGCTAATACATAATTCTAAACATCTAAAACACAATTTGAACAAAGCATCAAAGATCTAGCTATGAATTAGGGTTTACACCTTTCTACTTGATTTTGGATTTCTGGCTTCTAAATCTGTTGTTGCTATCACCAAGGCTTATTGAGGTATGATATATATATATATATATATATATATATGAGTTTTTAGGCTTACAAATTTTGTGAGTTTGAACTAAAATTGGGCTGCTATTTATAGAATTGCAAGGTTAGGGTTTTTGTGTCATTTTCACCTACTTGCCTCCATAAATATCTCTTAACCAACTTATGAGCTAGTTAGGTTAGATTAGTAGCTTAATTATGCCCTGATCTTCACTAATCTTGATTAGGGTTGTGTTTTTAATGATTAGGGTTGCTTAATGATGTTTGTTAGTACCTAATTGAAGTTTAGTAATCATGATTAGGTGTTAAGATAACCAAATTAGGATTTAGTCTAGCTAATTAGGGTTAGGGTTGACAAATTGAGATTAAGGTTTGTTGTAAGACCCCAACTTTTATGAATAAAGATGATTTTTCTATAATTATCATTTTTGAATATTATGGAATGGATTTGTTATAATGTTATAGTTGTGGGTAGTATTTATAAATTCTGCAAAGTATGCAAGTTGTTATATTATATTTGATTGGTCAGGGAATATTCGTTTTAGCAGGGAATATTCGTACAACGGCGCAATCATTGGTGGACCCCACTACAGAATTATTATCGGATTGAGAAAACGACAAAAATATTTTTATGAAAATAATGGCGGAAGTTTTACCGTGAATACTGTTGAACTACTCGGTAGTAAAAGTACAGTAATACGTGTGGTTGCATAGTAGCACACGGAATTGATTATTGATGCTTACGTGAGAAGTCACTCAGTTATACTCAATTATTGCTACAAAAATTGTTGCATCATATCTCTCATATTATTGATTCGATTATTGTCACAGTATCATCTGCATTATATGATGTATTATTAAATCAATAATTGAGACGACAAAGTTATTCATATTATTAAATTGCAATGTTTACAATGTCTAGAAGTTCTGCCAATGAGAGGTTTGGTCACCTAATTGCGCGCCAATAGGGAGAAATTCTTATTGGAAAGCCCCCTCTTTCCTGGGAATGACCTGGTTGTTAAATATTGTGAGTTATGATATTAGGGGAGTTGGTGCAAGATTGATAATACTTGCATGACTAAGTTAAAAAGGGAGGTATAGATGGAGGTACTATACTGTATTTTGTATTTTCACATGATTATAACTATTGATTCACGTGATTGAACTATTGATTCACATTATTTACTATTAGGGGAGGTGGTACAAGTTTGATAATACTTGCAGGACTAAATTAAAAATGATAGAAAAGTTGGAGGTATTGTACTGTAATTTTTCGAGCCCCAAAACGTGCAATTATCGAAAATATATTTTTCTATAAATAGAAGCTCATTCATCCTTCATTTCTCACCAATTCACCAAAGCTATAGAGCATTTATTATAGATAGAAATTATAGAGAGAAAGAAGAAGAGAAGCCTGCTACATTTCTATTCTAGTATCCAACTTTATTCTAAGGTAAGGGGTATTATTTTTTTTGTATTCATGAAGAGAACTTCTGTTATTCCATTCTTTATTATTCTTTATTATTCTGTGGTGTTAAATGGAATATTTAGGTGTGTGAAGTTAGAACAAAATCCAATTTCTTGTTAAAATAAAAACAGAACTGAAGCTTAGTATATTAAGTTCCTTAAAAATCCTATTTGTGTAGCAAATTGAAACTGAAGTGATGGTGCTTCTAATTCTACAAATATTTCTAAATGTTTGTTAAATCTAAATGGGGATATAGTTGAATATTTGAATTTGAATTAACAAATTAGAGTGTTTGAGCATACTAAATGGTAGTGACCAGCAAGTTTTAGCAAAGGAAACCAAATGTTTAAAAACCTAGCATGTCAAACACCTTTGCACACTATTTTGGGATAGTCTGTATAGACTAAATTGATTGTGCTATAAAGGTACTTCTATGTGCTAGATGCACTATATATCTAAACTTGGGTATAACCAAGCTTTTGGTTCAAACGCTATGTATTAGGAAAGGATAGCTGAGGAGGGGTTATAATCATTGTCTTAAATAAAGAGCGAAGATAACAAAGATGAAAGAAGCTTTAGCACTTGTTAACTAACTATTGTGTTAATAGCGTGGGTCCAGTTATCTGTGGATCTTGGCATGATGTATAAGGTTAACAATAAAGCATATTTTTTAACCTCCTAAAGAACTAGGTGCACAGAACTTATAAGAAGATTATACTTCATATGTCAAGGCCAAGATGAAGGGACTGCTGTTATATAGCAACTGTAGGTAGCCTCAGCTGATTTTTAGTGCAGTGTAGTAGCTTAACAGATTCAATTGGGGCTGGGGCCAAACAAAGCTGCACTATACTAATCAAGTCCCTCAAAGCCAAGCATAAATAGTTGTTAGCATAATGGAAGATAAGGAGTTGCTAGTGTATTAAAGAAAACTGGTAGACACACTTAGTTAAATATGGGAAAACAAAAGAACTCAAAACAGGACACTTTAGGCCTAACACTTTAGTTATAGATTTCATGATTTTGACCAAAACAGCTCACTTCTAAGCTTTTTATGACTTGAAGAAAACATGGACTAGCAATATAGATGACACATGATAGCATGATGAGCATGGACTGATTTTGACATTGTATACACATGAATGAGTTTTATTTTCTTTATAATATCTGGGTGGCTCAATAGATAACATATAGCAGTCCATACCAAAACAGTTCACACATAAGGCCATTCTAGCTAGCATACATGTTATCAAATAGGACAATCTATAACTTATGTGTTTAAAAGCCACGTGTGTAGATTATATAGCATGTATAAAGGTTATATATGCAGAGAACTTGGGTACTTAAAGGCCTAGTACTGTTATGGTAAATGAATGCTAACTCATACTTATAAAGCCTAGGAAAGGGGGTTATTTAGTATTGATAACTGAACTGAATTGAAATCATGCCAGAGTGTATAGTAATGAGTTTTTATGATAATTAAAGTTCATATGAAATGTTTAAAGACCCTTTGTGGTCTGTGGTGGACTTCTTGAAATTTGGGAGCAAAAATAGTGCCTCTAAGGGGGCTGTTATGGCCATTTATAGCTATTGATGTTATAAATTAGTAAGGTATACTCTCATTGTCCATAAATGCCATTTAAAAGATGTTCCTAAAGTTAGTTGAAGTCTAAGATGGGTATTGTCCAAAAATCATACTAAAAGCTATTAAAGTAAGCTTTAAAGTGTCAACTAACACCAAGCTATGGAACTAACTTACCTGGACCATGTAGTAAAGTTTCAATAGTTATAGTGTGGCATAAGTAAGCTACACAAGCTAAAGAAACCAATTCAAAACTGTTTTGAGCATTGGACTTGTTAAAAATCACATTTTAATTTTAAGATCAAGTAGACTGTTTTGGGTAACTTCAATTACCTGAACTTATAAGAATGTAATGAACTCATATAGAGTTGTTAATTCATGCTTGTGAGGATTCCTAACCATTGCCAGGACCAAAGCTAGCAAGAAAACCAATTTAAGATCTCTTTTTCAAGCCTAAAGTGAGCTTTGATGGGTCAAAATGGGCTAGATGACTAAATAAGGTGTGGTGATGCTAAAAGTATCCTTACGTAAGTTAAATACACATGCCTAGACTATCCTAGTTGTCAAAACTAGAAAAAGTTGGAAAAAGTTCAAAAATAGTTTTGTAAAAAAAGTGAGAAAATGGCTAAGTTGTAGCCCTATTTTGGGAAGCTTAATGGGCATAAACAAAAACCTAAACCTTGATTAAAATACCTTGTAGTATGGTCTAGAAGTAGAGCCAAGTGGTTAAGCTCTTGTCATAACCAAGGAGTTTAAACAAATCACCAAACTAGCATGGAAAATCACTAAAACTGCAGTTTTGCAAATTTGTCTAAGTATGAAATTTTGAGATTTTTCTATTCTACTTGGAACTCAATTTGGACACCTTAGACAAGTGATTTAGAGTTATGCTAGGCTATTCCAAGTGTTGGAATGCTAATATATACAAGAACTTGTGAAGTTAGTGTGTAAAAGCTTAAAAAAGCTAGGTTTAAAGGGACAAAACCCAATCTATGCTTGGTAAACCTAAAGGAATGCTAGAACTAGTCTTAACTTGAAATAATTCAAGTGTTGGAATGAACTAAAGTGGCTAGAAATGAAATTGACAAGAATTGACCAAAACTAGTGAACTCAAGAACACATGAACCCTTTATGTTCTAAATCCTGAATAAGATGTAAATGATAACTTTAAAGTCATTCCTATTGCATGATATAAGCATGTCTAACCCCATCAAAGTGAAAAATGACTAATGTGAAAACATGGATGAGGTATTTGAAAAATGTATTCAATATCTCAGATATAAAAATCTAAACTACAAACATGATAACTGAAATTTCGTGTTTTGTTATCAATCCCACATACAATGTAGGTTGTGCAAGGAACGCAGAAGTTGGTGTAATGGTAAAACCCCAGTACAAGCAAGTTTCTTAGTTTATTTATGTTTATAAGTATGTAATACCTATGAACTGCATTATTTGCTTTGTGAATGATACATGTCAAATTATGAGTAATTATTGAATTGAGTCGGGGAACTCAATATATATGTGCAATGAATGACATGTACATGACATTTGTAGTATGCTATTGTATGTATGTTGCTACCAGTAGGATATAAATGTTATAATGCATTTAACACCAAGAATATAAATGCATGAATTGAATGTGAAACCTACGTGCTATGTGATGCGTGATAGACTATTAGACTTGCAGGGCTGTTGTGCTCAATCTTGCTTAATTTGCAGGTTAAAGCTATGACGCGATCTATTGTGATTAGGAGCACATGAAAAGAAGACTAGTGATTTAGTTGAGATTGTGTTGAATCATTTGATGGCATTTTCATGTGTAAACCACAGATGTGTAAATTGTTGAATTATTCGATAGATAAAGATTATTTGTTCTAAAAAGGGGATATGCTTGAAAGAATGAATTTTATATATATATTATATATATATATATATATATATATATATATATATATATATATCTACTCAAGCTAAATAATCATTTAATAAATATGATTCTAGTATAAAAAAGATTTGTAAAGGTTGCGATTCAGGGAATGAATGAATGGAAAGAAATAAAAAAAAATTATTCAATATTTTTAGCTATTTTAATATTAAATAATGTTTTAAAGCTAGAATAGGATAATATTAACGCACAAGATCGGGAAGGAAAATAGTCCCAATTTTGGGGGCGTTACAGTTGGTATCAAAGTTGTAGGTTATAAACCTTAGGTAGGTGTACCTTAGGCTATAATCGCAGAGATGATAAGGAATAAACTAAAATAGAATTTAATTTGTTACTCAAATAGAGTTTAATTTGTTAAGAGATGAATTTGGGAAATTCATTATTACGTAAATAAGATTCAAAGAAGAATCTTGAAAAGTTATATATAAAGATCCAGAGTTACCTAACTCTGATGTTAAAGGCAAAGAGTAATAATGAATAGATAGTCTATGAGACTAAAAGTATAAAGGGAAAGGAGATTTTAAAACAAAACGATCATAAGATAGAAGATAATCGTAATATAACACGATTATAAGATAAGATCAGGACGTGATCAGATTGAATAGTAGATAATCTATGAAATGATTGGAATGATATAGCCTGACGCTATAAAAAGAATGTACTATGAAATGGTACTATGTAAACTCAGAAAAGAGTTGTAGATGATGAGATACGGATTAAATAAAATTCGTATTGAGTAAGGGGAAGCTAGAATTGGGTGAGATTTCAATTGAGAACTCATGTCAGCAACTAAGTTGTATGATTCTTTGTATGGGCGGGGAATTGTACTTGGTGTAACAACCACTTAGCTTCTGGTAGTGATAATCATTGAAATTTTGGTGTCGCAATATTTTCTATATACATGTTGAGAAGGTGATTCTTTTCTCATGTGTATAACGGATAAGTAGAGAATATAAGATTATGTTAGATGCTATTAAGATTAGGTACGGTTCATAAAACTAATGCATATGGTAAGTTCGTGACTCATAATCATATGGTATGTTTTGAACCCCTCAGTGAATGAATGCCTATGGTCTGACTAGTATTAGTTTCTAAACTCATATGATTATGGCAAGTTCCTGGATTTCCAAAGTGTGATAAATTTGACGAACTGGGGTATAACTAAGTGTGAATAGAGTATTGAGGATGATAGGAATAGATAGACTAATTAAGCAATTGATCATTAGAGAAATTGAAGTTAATGGTGGAAGCATAGGTATTCCAAATCTTCTAGCTATGCTAGACTTCAAAATTTTTGACATCAAGCTAAATCTGCATTATGGTGCCTTTAAAAACAAATTTTGTTATCAGTAACATACGGTGAAAAAGGTGTGTATGTGGACTGTGAACCACTAACATCTCATTATCTGTTACGACATGGATACACTAAAATTGATTTTCAATGGTTTTGAACCATTTAAAGAAGAGTCTATGCAAATTGCTTCGGCTAGACAAAAATGATTTAAAATATATCAAAATGTATTTTATATATCATCAATGCGTCATGGAACCTGGTGCAGAGAGGATAAAAATGATGAAGTCATCAATGTAGTATTACTTAGTGTTGGATGTGATCTAAGGATCATCAGCCCACTATGGTATGATGTAGTATGATAAAATCACCAAATGACAGAATCCTCAAACAGACTGTAAATACAGTGCGGTATTATGACGTCATAAAATGATATTTAGAATTTTAAACCACTTAAAGAAAAGTCAATGCCAATTATAGTGGTTAGACAAATGTTTCGATTGATGTTGTAATTATTGATATGCATCGAAGATATTTGATTCAGCTAGGCAAATATTTATGAAAATTCAAGTATTATTTGAGAATTTATCCCAAACCAAATTGTTTTGGTGCGGAATCTTATGCTAAGTCTGAGGTGAATAACCCCGATTGGATAAAATAATCCAATCTAGTAGCGCAAATAGTCGCAAAAGAAGATTGATACGTTGTGCACGACGTAGGGTACGATAGGCTGATCACCTAACGTACTCGTATCCGTACTAGGCTGATCACCTAGTACAATATGTTTACAAAATTGGTTGCGATGAATAACGTTAATGTGACGCCCCCAAATCCGTGTAACATCGATTACAGGACTATCTAAGTAACTCTAATAATAATAATAATAATAATAATAATAATAACTATTACATACTTATTCAAAATAAAGTCCCAAGTCTTTACAACCTTTGATAAACTGAAACTTAAACTTAGCGTTCATCGCTACATTACATCATATGGGGAAATATAATTATTACATAAATAACTCTCATCATTTCATCTTAGACTTTCCTTTATCCTTGCCTTTGCCCTCGCCATTATCATCATTTAACTGAAAGGTTTAAGCAAGAATGAGCACAAATTGCCCAGCAAGTATATAAAGTAGTTTGAGAAAATACATCAGAATTAAAACATTAGTATGAATATTCCTCAACAGTTGAAATAAATATCAAGAGATAAGATGGAATATCAAGATAAGAGTTTTGGAGTTCTCAATAGCATACTAAGGGGTGTTAGATACCCTGAACATTACTTTGTTTCATAAAAAATACATCAGACGGTTTAACAATCAAATAGATTATAAACGGTCTCTGCAAGTACTCCAGGTGATCAGCCTATCGTACCCTACATTGTGCACAAGTATAAAGTTTAAACGCATAAACGTAAATGGGACTATATGCCCATCATCAGTTACCCCGTTATCCGGGTTGTTCACCTTAGTATTCATGAGGTACCTCACCAAAGCAATTTGGATTGGTAAACATCAAATAGCTTCAAAGGATTTGAATTATTCAAACAATACACTATGTTTGCATCAATAACATCTAGCTGGAACGAAAGCTAGAAAGCATGTTTGAATAAAGTTCATTAAGGGAATACGAACTTTAAAGTATAGCAGTTGCAATAGGAACTGAATAATCATCAATAACGTTTCGCATCACAATTGAAGTTGTAGAACTTTACGATAAAGGAGATTGCACGAATGATTGATTAATCACAAGCCCAAACTTACCCTCGCTGCAACCAACTAAATAAGAGTTGAATAAATTTTTAACGAAAAATAGGGTAAGAAACTTGCATGTTATGTCTTCTACAATTACTTCTATCTACTAGCCCTTCACGTAACCTATTCACATATGTCACGTTAAGTAATTTGGTTCTCGAACCCCACTTTGAAGTGTAATGGTTCCCTTTTATTTTAATAAAAAGATTAAACTCACACGTATTCAAAAACAATTCAATTACCTAACATGTTGCTATGAATAGGCCACGTGGTTAAATAAAAGAAACTGGGAAACATAAATTTGTGACATTTTTCGGACCAAAACTCTACCAAAAATATGCATAAAATATGTTTAAGGGTCTCAAGTCGGAAAATCTCATTTTTCATAATTATGACATCACATATATAATTAAATTCATTTATCTATATAGCATTATTTATATAAAAAAATACCAAATCAGTCCCAAAAATATTTCTTTTCTGGAATTTTGTAGAATATAGTCCCACATTGAACATTTAATTTTCCCGGAATTTTTAAAATTCATCTACTATTTTTAAATAGTCCATAATAGCCAAATATTCCCAGATTTTTCATAAATTGAGATTAGCTCCAAAATTTCTAAACTTTTCAGGGTTAACTCCTGTTATACACGCGAACTTCCAGTAAAACTTTCGTAATTTTTGGACTTATACACAAAGAGTTATTCGGGTATCTTCTCAAAAAGTGTCCTTTACCGTAAAATTCATAACTCTCAAACCGTATTGCCAAAAATTCTCAAATTTTTACAGGACCTTCATATCTTCTTATATTAGTACTACAAATTTTTCCAGAATTTTTAAATTAAAACACAGTGGACGAAAATGCCCCTGAAACAGACTGACCCAACCAGTCCCAAGAAAGACATCAAATTTTTGTTTCTTGCGGTCACTTTTGCGATTTTATTCAAACTAATCTACATATGATATGACCATGATACTTGGACACAATAAACTTCATACATCAAGGTATTTTAAAAAATATAACTTTCATGAAACTAGCATGCTAAGACCACAAACCAACTGCATAGAAAAACGTGCCAACACTAGTTTTATACTTAGAAAAAATCTGGAAATTCCAGATTTTCTGCAGATTTTAGTATGAACATGCTTGCTTACAATTTTCATAACTTGATCATTATAACTTCGATTCTAATGAAATTTGGGCCAGATGAGACTCCATACTACATACTATTTTATAAAATTATTACATACGCTAATCGAGTCATATAAACTACAAATCCAAGGCTCCAAAAAACCAAAAAAGTCACAAATTTTAATTTAGTTCAATTCGACAAAACTCCACGTTTTCGTCTAGCAGGCAATGGAAAGGCTCTTACTGTCCAGAACTCATATACTAACATATATGCACGTAAACCAACAATTAACTTCACGAAATTAATATGATTTGAACAAATTGACATTTAAGAGGCATAATATCAAACACTTAACATGCATACATGAATTCCTTGAATTTTTAAGATTTTGAAACATGTAATATACCAGAATTTTTGTTTCTTAACCACCACATAATGGAACCCAACATTAGCATGGCATTACAACCTCAAAACAAAGCATTTCCCATGATTATTCATGCACTTTTCCACTAGTTTGTCAAAAATATAAAAAGAGACTACAAGGCTTACCTCCTTGATGAATTCTTCTTGTTTGAATGCCTCTAATGATTCTCCTTGCTTGATTAATCCCCTATGAAAACTCCAGAATTCTCAAAAACTCTCACACCCTCATCCGCACTATCTATTTGATCTCTTGGGTGGAACTTTTAGGAAAGAAAGAATGAGTTTAGATGAATTGCATATATAGAGGTTATAGTCTTTTGATTTACCATGGTCATCAACTCTCCATGATCAGTTATACATCATAAGTATATAATATCAAAACTATTTAGTATGGAGTGGGAGTTAAAGAAATGGAAAAGTCTAGGTAATTTAGTATGGAGTGGGAGTTAGAGAAATGGAAAAGTCTAGGTTTATTAAGGAGTGTAACTCCCTCTCCCTCAACATATTGCAATACACGTGCATGCTCCCTCCTTGTCCCCATTTGATGGTCTCGCGGACCCCCCAATGGATGCAACTAATTAATTAAAATATTATTTTAATCATGTAATCAATTAATAATCCATTTCGACCCTTTTGCCCTTCATAACCAAACATGTTCGATACTTATATAGGTTCCTACTAAAGTCGACATTCCGGACGTCGTGGAACTATCCATTCTGTCAAAATCATCTCCAAAATTCATAGTTGACTTTTCCCTCGAAAAAGTCAACTAGTTGACTTTGACCAAAAAGTCAACCGTGACACTTTTTCGTGATTACAGTTTATCCTGACTAATTTTGACATTCCGGACTCGAATACGCAGTCCACGTCTCTAAATTCCGCTCCGAACTCCAGCTCATAATTTAATACCATCCCACGTAATAAATAGATTAATTCCCTACTTAATCAATTTAAATAGTTAAATAAAACTAAACCAACCATTTAAATACATCTCATCACATATCTTGAAATAACACATATATGTACAAAACATATACATCTAATAAATGAAATCACCCAAAAGTTTCATATACATTCGTTTATTGATAATTCTTAAATTACATAAAAAAAATCTCGGATATTACATTCACCCTCCCTTAAAAGGATTCCATCCCCGAAATAATTACACATTAATAAAAAAGATTTGGGTAATTTTTCATCATTTTCTCCTTGAGTTCCCACGTAGCCTCATTGGCATTGTGGTTCCTCCATAATACCTTAACAGAAGGTATTATCTTATTTCTTAACACTTGTTCTTTTCTATCGATTATCTACAATGGGACCTCTTCATAGGTTAACTCCTTTTCAAACTGAATAGGTTCATACTCTATGACATGCTTGTAATCCTGCTTATAGGGTCGTAGGACTAAAACGTGGAACACGTTGTGTATATGTTCTAACTCCAGAGGTAAGGCTATTTCATAAGCTACCTCACCCACTCGCTTCAACACTTCGAAGGGTGCTATGAATCTGGGACTAAGTTTTCCCTTCTTCCCAAATCTCATTTTCCCTTTCCAAGGAGATACTTTTCAAAAACACATAAGTGCCGACGTCAAAATCTCGTTATTGTCCATGTCGATCTGCATATTTCATCTGTCGATCCTGAGCCATCACTAGCCTCGCTCATATTATTTTGATCACATTTGCAGTTTTTTGAACCAATTTTGGCCCTAGTAATTGTCGTTCATCCACTTCATCCCAGCACAATGGCATTCTGCATTTCCTTCCATATAAAGCTTCATAAGGTGGCTTACCGATGCTCGCGTGATAACTGTTGTTGTACGCAAATTCCACCAACGGTAGGTGGTCATCCCAGCTCCCTTTAAAATCCATAACACATGCTCTCAGCATGTCCTCTAACGTTTGAATAGTTCTCTTGCTCTGCCCATCTGTTTGAGGATGATACGATGTGATCAACCTCAGTTGCGTTCCCATGCATTCTTGAAAACTTCTCTAGAAATTTGTTGTGAGCCGTAGATCACGATCTGACATAATTGATACAGGTACCATGTGCCTGGAAATAATCTCTTTGATGTAAAGCTTTACCAACTAATCTAAGGTATATCTGATCTTGATTGGAAAGAAATGCGCTGACTTGGTCAATCGATTAACGATCACCCATACTGCATCGTAACCCTTCTGCGTAGTTGGAAGTCCTACCACGAAGTCCATCGTGATATGCTCCCACTTCCATTTTAAAATTTCTAAAAGGTGAATTAACCCGCTCGGTTTCTGATGTTCCGCCTTAACTCGCTAGCATGTTAAACACTTGCTGACGCACTCTGCGACTTCTGTTTTTAAATTGGGCCACCAATAATGTTGGCGGAGATCCTGATACATCTTTGTTCTCGGGTGGATTGAGTAACTTGAGCTATGAGCTTCCTGCAAGATTTCTTCTTTTAATTTAGACACCACTGGCACCCAAATTCTCTTCTCAAATCTAAATAGTCCATCACCCCCCATACTGAATTTAAGCTCTTCTCCATCTAAAATTCTTTTCTTCACCTTCACACATTCCTCATCGATGCCTTGTGCTTCCTTGATTTTGTCCAATAGAGTCGGATGAGCCTCCATTGTGAACAATTTCCCCTCTTGCTCCCTTGGACTTTTTATCTCGAGTTCCAATCTAGCCATCTCCTTAATTAACTTCTCTTGAATTGTTAGCATTACCAATCTACCACTGCCCTTTCTTCTTAGCGCATCTGCTACCACGTTCGCTTTACCCGGATGATACATGATGTCGTAATCGTAATCCTTTATAAGTTCCAACCATCTTCTTTGTCTCATATCAAACTCCTTCTGCGTGAAGATATACTTAAAACTTTTATGGTCCATATATATTTCACACCTTACACCATATAAATAGTGCCTCCATATCTTTAAGGCAAATACTACCGCTGCCAATTCCAGGTCATGGGTAGGATATCCCTTCTCGTAATCCTTCAATTAACGCGATGTGTACGCAATAACTTTACCATATTGCATAAGCACACAGCCAAGTCCTTTGTGTGATGCATCATTGAAAATCACGAAGTCACCTGTATCGTCAGGTAAAGACATTACTGGTGCTTCACTCAGTCTTTTCTTGAGTTCCTTAAAACTCTCTTCACACTTATCCGTCCAGACAAATTTTACCGACTTCTTCGTTAAATTTGTCAACGTTCCCGCTATCTTTGAAAAATCTTGGATAAACCGCTCATAATAGCTTTCATGGGTCTAAAATTTCTTACTTCAGTCGGTGACTTTGGTTGTTCCCAATTCTGAACCGCTTCTACCTTTGTTGGATCCACAGAAATTCCGTCCTTATCGATCATGTGACGTAGAAATTGAACTTTCTCCAACCAGAATTCCCACTTCGAGAATTTTGCGTATAACTTATCCTTCCTCAACGCCTCCAACACTATCCTTAAATGTTCAGCATGATCTTCCTAAGTCTTAGAATAGCTCAGGATATCATCTATGAACACAACTACGAATTTATCTAAGTATTGCTTGAATACCCGATTCATCATGTCAATAAATGTTGTTGGTGCATTTGTAAACCCAAACGACATCACCAGGAACTCGTAGTGACCATAACGTGTCCTGAACGATGTCTTAGGTACATCCTCCTTCCTTACCTTTAACTGGTGATATTCCGTCCTCAAGTCGATCTTGGAAACATATTCCGATCCCTTCAGTTGATCGAACAGATCATCTATCCTAGGTAACAGATACTTGTTCTTAATCATCACCTTGTTCAACTCTCGATAGTCGATACATAGTCTCATCGATTCATCCTTCTTTTTCACAAATAAAACTGGTGCTCCCCAAGGAGACACACTCGGTTGAATATACTTCCTATCCAATAACTCTTGCAACTGTACCATCAGCTCCTTCACTTCTGCCGGTGCCATTTTGTAATGGGCTTTCGAAATCGGTGTCATTCCCGGTACTAAATCTATAATGAATTCGACCTCCCGATCCGGCGAAAGTCCTGGAAATTCCTCCAAAAATACATCAGAAAATTCGTTCACTACTGGTATCTGTCCCATCTCTATCCCTTCTTTCTGCGTATCGACGATATGGGCCAAATATCCTACACATCCCTTTCTTAGAAACTTCCTCGCTTGCATCATCGTCAGACAACTTGAGTGTCTCGGCGACCTACTTTCATAGAATGCTACCTTAGACGATCCGAGTCCTAAGGTTTATACACTTCTTTTGGCAATCTATCATCGCTCCATGGTTAAATAACCAATCCATTCCTAGAATTACATCAAATTTTCCTAATTGAATTGGAATTAAATCCATGGGTAACTTATATCCCCTGATGTCTACAACATAATTTCTAAAGACATGGCTAACGGGAATCATTTCCTTGTTAGCAACTTCTATGTTCATAGGATATTTTAATTCTTCTTGGGGTAAGTTTAATCGTTGGGATAATTCATGTGATACGAAGGAACAAGTAGCACCTGAATCAAATAATACGTAAGCAGATATATCATTGATCGGAATGATACCTGAAACCACGTCCTTGGATGCGATCGCATCCTGGACCATCATGTTGAAAGTCCATGTTGTTGGTCGATTCTGAGTTGGTGGTCCATTAATCATGAGATTCCCATCGCTTGGTCCCCTTCCTCGATTTCCTTCTGCTGTGTTCTTCTTTGGGCAATTCCTTGCCTGATGATCCAATGCTCCACAGTTGAAGCATCCATTTCTCTTTGGTGCAAAGCACTTGGGAGAGATGTGCCCCTCCTGCCCGCAGTTCAAACAGACAGTCTTTCCTTTTAGACATGCCCCCGAGTGATTCCTCCCACACTCGTTGCATGCCTCAGTTCTCTTCTTTGCTTCCCCTTGTTTTCCCCAGAGTTTCCCAATTTGAAATTGTTGCTGCTACTGTTGTTATTGTTCCACTTCCTCTTGTTCGCACCATTGCTGCTGCTACCTTCCCCGCGAATCCCTCCTTCATTCTTCTTCTTCCTTGTTAAATTTCATCAGGGCCTCACTTTCGCCCTCAACGATTATATCTTTCTCTAGGAGATTCGCGAAGCTATTCGTTTGTAACACCGAGAGTCTGCTATATATCCATGGTTTGAGACCCTGCTCAAACCTCTTCATTTTTCTATCCTCAGTGTCGACCTGGTGAGGCGAAAACCTCGCCAGCTCGTTGAATTTTGTGGCATATTAAGGTACCGTCAGGTCTTCTTGCTTCAGCTCTAGGAATCGGATGCGACTCTGCATACTAACCGGAAAATAGTTCTCAAAAAAGATTTTCTTAAACCCTTCCCAAGGTATCATGCCTTCTCCAGCCCTGGTCTGGTTTGCCTCCCACCAGAAGTTAGCTTCACCCTTCAACATGTAAGTGGCGAAGAATGTTTTCTGATCCTCACCTACTCGGGCAATAGCGAATATGGTCTAACAAAAATAAAAGAAACTGGGAAACATAAATTCGTGACATTTTTTGGACCAAAACTCTACCATAAATCTGCATAAAATATGCTTAAGGGTCTCAAGTCGAAAAATCTCATTTTCCATAATTATGACATCACATATATAATTAAATTCATTTATCCATATAGCATCATTTATATAAAAAAAATACCAAATCAGTCCCAAAAATATTTATTTTCTGGAATTTTGTAGAATATAGTCCCACATTGAACATATAATTTTCCCGGAATTTTTAAAATTCAGCTACTATTTTTAAATAGTACATAATAGCCAAATATTCCCAGATTTTTCATAAATCGAGATTAGCTCCAAAAATTCTAAACTTTTCAGGGTTAACTCTTGTTATACACATGAACTTCTAGTAAAATTTCGTACTTTTTGGACTTATACACAAAGAGTTATTCGGGTATCTTCTCAAAAAGTGTCCTTAACCGTAAAATTCATAACTCTCAAAGCGTATTGCCAAAAATTTTAAAATTTTTACAGGACCTTCATATCTTCTTATATTAATAATATAAATTTTTCCAGAATTTTTAAAATAAAACACAGTGGACAAAAATGCCCCCAAAATAGACTGATCCAAACAGTCCCAAGAAAGACATCAAATTTTTGTTTCTTGCAGTCACTTTTGCGATTTTATTCCAACTAATCTACATATGATATGACCATGATACTTGGACACAATAAACTCATACATCAAGGTATTTTAAAAAAATATAACTTTCATGAAACTAGCATGCTAAGACCACAAACCAACTGCATAGAAAAACGTGCCAACACTAGTTTTATACTTAGAAAAAATCTGGAAATTCCAGATTTTCTGCAGATTTTAGTATGAACATGCTTGCTTACAATTTTCATAACTTGATCATTATAACTCCGATTCTAATGAAATTTGGGCCAGATGAGACTCCATACTACATACTATTTTATAAAATTATTACATACGCTAATCGAGTCATATAAACTACAAATCCAAGGCCCGATAAACCCAAAAAGTCACAAATTTTAATTTAGTTCAAGTCGACAAAACTCCACGTTTTCGATTCTAGCATGCAATGGAAAGTCTCCTACTGTCCGGAACTCATATACTAACATATATGCACATAACCCAACAATAAACATCACGAAATTAACATATTTTGAACAAATTGACATCGAAGAGGCATAATATCAAACACTTAACATGCATACATGAATTCCTTGAATTTCTACGATTTTGAAACATGTAATATACCAGAATTTTTATTTCTTAACCATCACATAACGGAACCCAGCATTAGCATGGCATTACAACCTCAAAACAAAGCATTTCCCATGATTATTCATGCACTTTTCCACTAGTTTCTCAAAAATATAAAAAGAGAATACAAGGCTAACCTCCTTGATGAATTCTTCTTGTTTGAATACCTCTAATGATTCTCCTCTCTTGAGTAATCCCCTATGAAAACTCTAGAATTCTCACAAACTCTCACACCCTCATTCGCACTATCTATTTGCTCTCTTGGGTGAAACTTTTAAGAAAGAAAGAATGAGTTTAGATGAATTGCATATATATAGGTTATACTCTTTTGATTTACCATGGTCATCAACTCTCCATGATCAGTTATACATCATAAGTATATAATATAAAAATAATTTAGTATGGAGTGGGAGTTAGAGAAATGGAAAAGTCTAGGTAATTTACTATGGAGTGGGAGTTAGAAAAATGGAAAAGTCTAGGTTTATTAAGGAGTGTAACTCCCTCTCCCTAAACATATTGCAATATACGTGCATGCTCCCTCCTTGTCCTCATTTGATGGTCTCGTGGACCCCCCAGCTGCTGCAACTAATTAATTAAAATACTATTTTAATCATGTAATCAATTAATAATCCATTTCGACCCTTTTGCCCTTCGTAACCAATCGTGTTCGATACTTATATCGATTCCTACTAAAGTCGACATTCCGGACGTCGTGGAACTATCCGTTTCGTCAAAATCATCTCCAAAATTCGTAGTTGGCTTTTCCCTCAAAAAAGTCAACTGGTTAACTTTGACCAAAAAGTCAACCGTGACACTTTTTCGTGATTATAGTCTATCCTGACTAATTTCGACGTTCTGGATTCGAATACGCAGTCCGCGTCTCTAAATTTCACTCCGAACTCCATGTCATAATTTAATACCATCCCACGTAAAAAATAGAATAATTCCCTACTTAATCAATTTAAATAGTTAAATAAAACTAAACCAACCATTTAAATACATCTCATCACATATCTTGAAATGACACATATATGTACAAAAAATATACATCTAATAAATGAAATCACCCAAAAGTTTCATATACATTCGTTTATTGATAATTCTTAAATTATATAAAAAAAACCTCGGATATTACATTCACCCTCCCTTAAAAGGATTCCGTCCCCAAAATTATTACCCATCAATCAAAAAGATTAGGGTAATTTTTCATCATTTTCTCCTCGAGTTCCAATGTAGCCTCATTGGCATTGTGGTTCCTCCATAATACCTTAACAGAAGGTATTATCTTATTTCTTAACACTTGTTCTTTTCTATCGATTATCTGTAATGGGACCTCTTCATAGGTTAAGTCCTTTTCAAACTGAATAGGTTCATACTCTATGACATGCTTGTACTCCTGCTTATAGGGTCATAGGATGGAAACGTGGAACACGTTGTGTATATGTTCTAACTCAGGAGGTAAGGCTATTTCATAAGCTACCTCACCCACTCACCTCAACACTTCGAAGGGTGCTATGAATCTGGGACTAAGTTTTCCCTTCTTCCCAAATCTTATTTTCCCTTTCCAAGGCGATACTTTCAAAAACACATAAGTGCCAACGTTGAAATCTCGTTGTTACCGATGTTGATCTGCAAATTTCTTCTATCGATCCTGAGCCGTCACTAGCCTCGCTCGTATTTTTTTGATCACATTTGCAGTTTGTTGCACCAATTCTGGCCCTAGCAATTGTCGTTCTCCCACTTCATCCCAACACAAGAGTTGAAGGTTGTGCATTTAACCCTTGGTTTCTTAGTTTATTCTTTACTTTTGGTGCAGAGAAATATTATTGTTTATATACTGCTTGGTTTTTCTTTTTCATTCTTCATATTATATGAGGAATCAATTTGGCAGTGATGAAGATTATTGGGGGAAAAAAGATCATTGGTGCTTAGATTTTATGTAAAGATGTAACAACAATTATGTCTTTCGACTATTGTATGTTCCTCTCCTGTGTAACAACAATTATGGTTTTCGACTATTGTATGTAAAGATGTAACAACAATTATGGTTTTACATTATGGTGTTTGTCGAAATTGTAGAATTGTGTGGTTGGATTACTTGGAATCTTTGACAAATGATTGAAGTTATAATTCTTTTAATCTTTCAGGCTACAATATGCTAATCTTTCAAGCATTAGCATATTGCAGGTGTATTGGTAATGTAGGTGAACAACCTTTTTTTTTCTTTTTTTTAAATCTACAACATTTTAAAAACGTTGTGTAAATATGCCTAAACGTTGTCTGATATACTAAACAACAACATTTTTATCCAAAAAATGTTGTGGAATCATACCTTCTACAACGATTTTAAGCATCTGCTAATTTTTAAAAAACAAATCTACAACGTTTTTTTCCTAAAAAACGTTGTGTAAAAGTGTCAAATAGATGACACCCTTAACCACGACATTTTTTTTGCGTTGTGTATTTACTGTTTTTGTAGTAGTGGAAATGTTTAAAGACCCTTTGTGGTCTGTGGTGGACTACTTGAAATTTGGGAGAAAAAATTATGCCTCTAAGGGGGCTGTTATGGCCATTTATAGCTACTGATGTTATAAATTAGTAAGGTATACTATCATTGTTTACCAATGTCATTTAAAAGATGTTCCTAAAGGTAGTTGAAGTCTAAGATGGGTATTGTCCAAAAATCATACTAAAAGCTATTAAAGTAAGCTTTAAATTGTCAACTAACACCCAACTATGGAACTACCATACCTGGACCATGTAGGAAAGTTTCAATAGTTATAGTGTGGCATAAGTAAGCTACACAAGCTAAAGAAACCAATTCTAAACTGTTTTGAGCATTGGACTTGTTAAAAATCATATTTTAAGATTAAGTAGACTGTTTTGGGTAACTTCTAGTACCTGAACTTATAAGAATGTAATGAACTTATATAAAGTTGTTGATTTATATTTGTGATGATTCCTAACCATTGCCATGACTAAAGCTAGCAAGAAAACAAATTTAAGATCTCTTTTTTCAAGCCTAAAGTGAGCTTTGAATGGTCAAAAATGGGCTAGATGATTAAATAAGGTGTGGAGATGCTAAAAGTATCCTTACATAAGTTAAATACACATGCCTAGACTATCCTAGTGGCCAAAACTAGAAAAAGTTGGAAAAAGTTCAAAAACAGTTTTGTAAAAAAAGTGAGAAAATGGCTAAGTTTGAGCCCTATTTTGGGAAGCTTAATGGGCATAAACAAGAAACCTAAACCTTGATTAAAATACCTTGTATTATGGTCTAGAAGTAGGGCCAAGTGGTTAAGCTCTTTTCTTAACCAATGAGTTTAAACAAATCACCAAACTAGCATGGAAAATCAATAAAACTCCAGTTTTGCAAATTTTGATATTTTTCTATTCTACTTGGAAATCAATTTGGACACCTTGGACAAGTGAGTTAGAGTTATACTAGGCTATTCCAAGTGTTGGAATGTTAATATATACAAGAACTTGTGAAGTTAGTGTGTAAAAGCTTGAAAAAGCTTGGTTTAAAGGGTCAAAACCCAATCTATGCTTGGTAAACCTAAAGGAATGCTAGAACTAGGCTTAACTAGATATAATTCAAGTGTTGGAATGAACTAAAGTGGTTAGAAATGAAATTGACAAGAATTGACCAAAACTAGTGAACTCAAGAACACATGAACCCTTTATGTTCTAAATCCTAAATAAGATGTAAATGATAACTTTAAAGCATTCCTATTGCATGATATAAGCATGTCTAACCCCATCAAAGTGAAAAATGACTAATGTGAAAACATGGATGAGGTATTTGAAAAATGTATACAATATCTCAGATATAGAAATCTAAACTATAAACAGGATAACTAAAATTACGTGTTTTGTTATCAATCCCACACATAATGTAGGTTGTGCAAGGAACGCAGAAGTTGGTATAATGGTAAAACCCTGGTATAGGCAAGTTTCTCAGTTTATTTATATGGACTTATAATTTCTATAGATAACTATTAGCATTATTTATGTTTATAAGTATGTAATACCTATGAACTGCATTATTTACCTTGTGAATGATGAATGTCAAATTATGAATAATTATTGAATTGAGTCGGGGAACTCAATATATATGTGCAATGAATGAAATGTCCAGGGCATGTGTAGTATGCTATGGTATGTATGTTGCTACCAGCGGGATATAAATGTGATAATGCATTTAACACCAAGAATATAAATGCATGAATTGAATGTGAAACCTACGTGCTATGTGATTCATGATATACTGTTAGACTTGCTGGGTTGTTATGCTCAATCTTGCTTAATTTGCGGGTTAAAGCTATGACGCGATATATCGTGATTAGGAGCACATGAAAAGAAGACTAGTGATTTAGTTGAGATTGTGTTGAATCATTTGATAGTAGTTTCATGTGTAAACCACAGATGTGTAAATTGTTGAATTATTCGATAGATGAAGATTATTTGTTCTAAAAAAGGGATATGCTTGAACGAATGAATTATATATATATATATATATATATATATATATATATATATATATTCATATCTACTCAAGCTAAATATGTCATTTATTGAATATAATTCTAGTATAAAGAAGATTTGTAAAGGTTGCGATTCAGGGAATGAATGAATGGAAAGAAAGAAAAAAAATTATTCCATATTTTTAGCTATTTTAATATTAAATAATGTTTTAAAGGTAGAACAAGATAATATTAACGCACAAGATTGGGAAGGAAAATAGTTTTGATTTTGGGGGCGTTACACTTTTAGCTTAATTAACATAACTTATACTTTGGGCTTGTATTTAAACAAACATTGGGCTTGTTCATTAATTCATCTTGGACTTATCCATTGCTTCACTTGGGCTTTATTATAATTCCAATTGGATATTACAATTTCCTACACAATCCCACAAGTCCATTACGTTTGGCTTAAGGTCTTATAACGTATAATCTACGTATTAATCTCGAATTCCAACTCGTATACTTATTCATATACGACATACCATCATTCATACATACTCGTATAATACATCGTATTATACTCGTATTCATTACCTCATACAATACCTACGTATTATACGATCATCGCTTTAATTCATTATACACATTTAAATTCCTTCTCAGAAATCACTTTCCCTAACCATTATGTTTTAAGTCCGCAAGCAAAAACTTCATTTGCCATAACTGAAATATTATTGGATATTCTATCTCGTCCTACAATTCTATCATTACGCGTTTCTCGGAAGTTCAAAAATAATTCTCGAGCAGAATAGTGAATAGTGTTTTTACGGAAATTTCTCAAAAAACTTTTATTTTCGTCAAAGAAATTCAAATACTTTAATTCTATCACGTAGCCAAAATCCTAACCACATCCGCACATTTTAGGTCATAGAACGACCTTCAAATAGCTTACTCACATAAATAATCAATTAAATTCATTTAATCCATATAATCAAATAAAAATTTAATTCTCATAAAAATCTGATTTTCTCGGGCGTTACATTCTTCTCCCCTTATAAGGATTCTGTCCCCAAAATCTCGCTACAATATATAAATAAATGAAGAAAAATAAATCTTCATTTTAATCTCGATTCCCCATGTTGCTTCTTCGGCATTGTGGTTCCTCCATTTCACCTTTACCGAAGCTATTATCTTATTTCACATGTCTTGTCCCTTCCTATCCATAATCTGAGTTGGAAGTGAAGCACTTACTAACACATTACGCTATCTCTCTCTTCACATTTGGTTAACCAATATTTTTTCGAAGGTCTTAATACATCTCGTTACTACCTGGATGTATCGAGCACCTCGAACTACGGCTTTACTCGCTATTTTTCTTTTAACTTTAAAAAATTTATTTGAAACTCAAATTCCTCCTTCAAAATAGGATTACACTTGATTTTCTCTTCATCCTTCATCTCTTTTTCATTCGCTTGCATTCCTCGTTACCTAGTTGTACTTCCTTAACTCATTCCATTTTCGTGGATTGAGTCTACATTGTGAATAACATTTCTACCGCTTCATTCTGTAATTTAACTTCTAACTCTGTTCTTGCTATCTCCATTATTAACTTATTCTGAGTCGTTAACATCCGATAGCTTTTTCCTACCTTTCTTACTTAACGCGTCGACTTCTACGTTTTACCTTCCCTGAATGATATAAGATATCACAGTCGTAATCTTTATCAATTCTAAACACCTTCCCTACCTCATATTCAACTCCTTCTGTGTGGAGATATATTCCAGACTCTCATAGTCCGTGTATATCTCACACTTCTATCCGTATAAATACTATCTTCAAATTTTTAATTCAAAAACTACAGCTGCCAATTCTAGATCATAAATAGGATAAACCTTCTCATAATCCTTTAACTGGCATGATGCATACGCAATGACCTTGCCATGCTACATGAGCACGCAACCTCTTCCTCTATGCGAAGCATCGCTATAAATTAAAAAGTTCCTCGTATCATCTTATAAAGATAATACAAGTGCCTCACTTAACCTTCCTTTTTAGTTCCTGAAAATTCTTTTTCTCACTTCTCATTCCCATCATACTTATCAATAACAAATCTGCATATCTTTTAAGCTAAAATTCACACTTAGTGAATTATGTATCCAACTTCTCCCTCCGTAGTGTTTCCAACACTATCTTTAAATGTTCGGCGTGATCTTCTGGTGTTTTAAACTAAACTAGAATATCACCTATGATCATTACGACACACTCGTCCAAATATTATTTGAACACTCTGTGACGCTAATGGTACTTTCAACCATAACACCTCACAAGAGTACCTATCAGCTTACCACCGACTTGCTCAACGCCCCTTATGAAAAGTCTAACTTCAATACATTAGTCAACCCAAATAACATTACCAGAAACTCGTAATAACCATAACGAGTTCTGAACGTCATCTTAGGTACATCCTCTTTCTTCCTTACTTTCAACCGACGATACCCCGTACAAAAATCTATCTGAGAAAAATATTTTACCCCTTTCAACTGATCAAATAGATCATCGATCCTGGGCAATGGGTATTTACTCTCAACCGCTAACTTACTCCTATTACGATAGTCGATACACAAACGTAACGACTCATCCTCTTCCTTAACATCCTCCTAACTTGCGTCATGGTTAGACAACAAAAGGGTCCCAATGATTTATTACCATTAAATACTACCTTAGGTTCTCTTAGAAAACTGAAGATTCATACTTTTTCCTATAACAATTTATTAAAGTTCTATGGTTAATTAACCCATTCATACTGAGAATTACTTCAAATTCTCTCACCCTTATAGGTACTTGTCTATCGATACTTTATTACCTTCATTATCCATGAAATAATTTCCATTAATATATTCAACGAGAGTTATTTCCTCATTCTCTACCTTAACATTTAAAGGTATGTATAATCCCTTCGGGAATGAACTTAATCACTTTTCACATTCACATGCTATAAAAGAACAAATAGCACTCCAGTCAAACATCACATAAGCATTCATTGTACTGACTGGAATGATACCTGTTACTACATCCGCTGATGCAACCGCATCTTGGACCATCATATTAAAAGTACAAGCCATAGATCTACCCGACGATGGTGGTCCAGTAATGGCTAACTTACCACTACTAACACCCTTACTCTCTTCCGACCCCTTCTTTGGGCAATTTCTTGCAATGTGGTCCAACAACCCACATACAAAACAGCCATGGTTTTTCTTAGGATTAGGACAATTGGGTGATATATAACCCTCTTGTCCACAATTATAACAAACTTATTTTCCCTTCAGACAGACTCTTAAATGAATCTTTCCACATGTCTTACATGCTTCGATCTGACGCTTAGGATCCCCTTTTCCCACTCTAGGATTCCCAGAGTTAAAATTCTTCCTTTTTGGCATACTACCACTACCACTGGTGTGAGACCCCAGATTTTATGAATAAAGATTTAAATGTCTCTAAATATTTTTTTTGAATATTATGGTGTGGATTTGATATAATGTCAAAGTTGTGGGTAGTATTTATAAATTTTGCAAAGTATGCAAGTTGTTATAAAATATTCGTTTGGCCGAGGAATATTCTTTTTATCGGAGAATATCCGTATGACGGCACAATCATTGGTGGACCCCACAATGGAAGTATTATCGTAAAACGACAGAATTATCTTTTTATAAAAATAACGGCGAAAGTATTACCGTTAAAACTATTGAACTACTTTCAGTAGTAAAAATACGATACGCTGGCGTGGTTGCATAGTAGCACACCAGTATTGATTATTGATGTTTACATAAGAAGTCACTCAGTTATACTCAATTATTGCTACAGTAATTGCTGCATCATATCTCTTATATTATTGATTCAATTATTGTCATAGTATCATATGCATAATATGATATATTATTAAATCAATAATTGAGACGACAAAGTTATTCATATTAATAAATCGCAATATTTATAATGTCTAAAAGTTCTGTCAATGAGAGGTTTGGTCATCTAATTGCACGCTAATAAAGATAAATCCTTATCGGAAAGCCCCCTCTTTCCTGGGAACGACCTGGTTGTTAAATATTGTGAATTATAACAATAATGAATAAATGTTATTAAAAATCAAATTTGAGTTCGGAGTTGAATTTGGAGACGCGGACGTGATATTTGACTCCGGAACGATGAAATTAGTAAAAATAGACTATAAACATAAAATTTTCCTTGGTTGACTTTTTTGGAAAAAGTCAAACTTCGAAATTTCAAAAATTATATTGTTGATAAAAATAGTTCCATTGTGTTGAGATTATTAGTGTTAGTGAAAATCGACATTTATTTCGGTATTAATTGATGTTTGGAAGTTATATTGACCTGTCGGATAATTAACCGGATAAATGAGCAATTGATTGCTATTAATTCGCACGATTATAACTATTTGTTCACATATGTGTACTATTGATTCACATTCTTGCTACTATTAGGGGAGTTGGTGCAAGATTGATAATACTTGAATGGCTAAGTTCAAAATGGAGGTATAGATGGAGGTATTATACTGTAATTCATATTTTCACATGATTTACTATTGAATCACATTATTTACTATTAGGGGAGATGGTGCAAGTTTGATAATACTTGCAGGACTAAATTAAAAATGAAGGAAAAGAGAAAGGTATTATACTGTAATATTCTGAGCCCCAAAACATGTAAATATTGAAACTATATTTTCTTATAAATAGAAGCAAATTTCTTCATTATTCTTCACCAATTCACTCAAGCTATAGATCAATTATTATAGAGAAATAGAAGAAGAGAAGTTTGCTACCTCTCAACTCCAGTATCATGTTTATTTCTAAGGTAAGGGGTATTATTTCTTTCGTATTCATAAAGAGAGCTATTGTTATTCCATTCCATATTATTCTGTTGGAATAACCTGTCTATGCGAAGTACCGCATGCATGGTGAAACTCATCTATTATTCCATTCTTTATTATTCTATTGGAATATCTTGTCGGTGCGTATTACGCTTGACCTGGTTCCATTAATTATTATTCTATGGAATAACCTGTGTATGCGGTCTATCGCATGCATGGTGATTTCTTTTGTTATTCCATTCTTTATTATTTTGTTGTAATATCCTCGCTTGGCAAGTAATTTTGCCTCGACTCGTTCTCGTTTCTTTATTATTCTTCGTTTAATATCCTGCATCTCGCATTTACGCATGACCGGTTCCATTCTTTATTATTCTCGCTGGGAATAACTCATGCATGCGTATCCTATCGTATTTATGGTGAATCCTTCATTATTCCATTCTTTATTATTCTCATTGGAATAACTCATGCCATGTGGATTACCACACGCACGGTGAATGATCATTCGAATTCATTCCTTATTAAATTGTGGAAATGATCTGTCTACGTGGATTACCGCATAGCAGGCGAAAATCTTTTTGCAGTTTCATATATTCTCCTATACATAGTTGGTTAAAGCTTTGACTTCTATACTATATGAAATTAGTGGAATATCCTTGATATTTGCGCTTCATCCAGTATCTATTCATGGAAATATTCTTCTGAGCATTCTTGAATTTTATTCTACAAAGAAGTATCCTGTTGACAAATTGAACATTATTGAGTTCAGGATAAATTAACTTATAAATTTTTAAAATTTATTCTTGAACTTGTTTTATTGAATTATTATGTCATTGTCATGATGAGTTATATTGGTTATTATGTGAAAACATGAAAGTTTCTTAGAAATTACAAATGGTTGAAAATCAGATTTTGGTGAAAATGGAACATAAAATTCAATTGACCATATCTCCTATTATATTTCAAATTTTTGAGTGAGGTCAAGTTCTGGAGTTAGATATATGAGTTTTCTAACTTATCTATGTGGAATCACTGGAAAAGGTGTTGTAGATTTTCATGATGATTGATTTTAGCAAGAAAAATTTCGGCCTTTTGGGACATGGAAATATATGGTATAAAGTAACTCCTGTCCAAAAAATGAGCTCATTCTGACCTAAAATGAGAAAGTTATGACCATTTCAATATTTAGCTTTTTCCGACGAAAAACGCTATAACCGGAGTTCTATAACTCCGATGACCATGAAATTTAAACTAGAAGATCACGTTAACATGTGTAAGATCCTGCCAAGATTTGGGAATTTCTGGAGTTAAACTTGAGGTAGCTAATTTCCTAAGGAATTAATTAGAAATTGATTTTTGAAAAATAATAAATAAATTTTAAAAATTCCGAGAAAAATATATGTTCAATATGGGACTATATTCTGCTAAATCCCAGAAAAGAATAATTTTTGTGACTGATTTGGTATTTTTCATGAAAATAGTTTAGTTACGAACATATGAGTTAAATATGTTATGTGTAGTTAAAAAATTGGTAAATAGTATTTTATGGCTTGAAAATCCTATATAAGGTATATGGAGATTTTTGATAAGGGACTTGATCATTGGTGATGAAATCTGATGAGTATGGCATTTTTAATGATTAAATGCATTATTTGGTAATGTGTAAACAATTGAAATAAGTTTAAGAAGTGATTAAAATATTATTATAATATTAATAATATTAGATTATGAGTTTATTAAGTGATTGATAATATTTGGATAAATTTAAAGTCTTTAATATTTATCCTTGTTTTCGTTTGATTAATGCTTATATCATTGACATCATTCTCATAATTATATTGTGATGAAAGTCATCTTTGGCTTACGTGCATAGATGGACTTGGTGTGATTATGACCAGGGATTATTCGGTATAATCATGACCATAATGTGACGAATGATGTGGTAAAAATCCTCAATGGCCTGTAGTGCATTGATAGATAGTTTTTGGTATAATTATGACCATAGATTATTCAGTATAGTTATGACCATTGATGATTTAATGAATATCCTTGGCCCGTAGTGCAGGGATGATTCGATGATGTGGTTTATTTATTAAGCTGAGTCTCAGAGATAAAAATTGATGAAAATATTTTTTAAATCATAGAAGATAGTATGTTTTATGCTCTACTTGACTTTTCTAATGTATTGCTTGTTCCGTTGCAGTTAAACTTGATGTCTATTGTATTTTATCAGTTTAACATTGTTAAAGACTAATGATAATTTATTCTGCATTATCTTAGTTATAATATTTTTTACTGGGCTAGTTGAGCTCACCCTTTCTTTCACCTTGTTCTCTTGAAATGAGAATATAAATTTGGGATGAGTCTGGGGAGCAGTGATGGTCCAGATAATAGCATTAGTATTCCTCACTATTCTGTTAAATAGTGTGACAATAAATGTAATGAGGACTCCATTGAGTGTGGATATTGTCTAGATGACAATATTCTTATTAAAATTCTCAATTTATGTTTTGTCGTATTTTACACGACAGTTGTATTATTAAGTTGTATTTGTATTTTTGTACCATGTATTTGGCGACTCAAGATGGGTGATGTATACCTATTTTGGGGGCGTCACAGTTGGTAACAAAGCTTAGGGATATGATCCCTGACTAAGTTGTGAGACAAGAACTAGGAGGGGAGAGACGAGGAATTCCTTTGTTAGTATAATCTACCTAAGTTTATTTGGTATTTAATATGTCGGTCAGAGTATAGGGATAATATGTGATATGTTAATTAACCCTTATTTTTTTTGGTAGTGTTTAAAAATGGCAGCTGAAAATGTTCATAATGGAGTGAATGAGACCGTTGAGACACCTTTAATCACTAACCATGTTAATGTGATGTCAAACGAAGAAGAAATTAGAGATATCTACGTGGTGAGTGAAGAACTAATAGTTGCACTTGAGCTAGTTGTAGAGGTAGCAGCTGAGGCTGAGGAAGAAGAGGAAGAAGAGAAACCTGAGGATAATTTATTAGAAGAATTTTATGATCAAAATTTAGAATTACAAAATCGTATTCATGAGTTAGAAGAGCAGGCTGAAGAACTGCAGGCGGTCGTGGAGCAAAGAGATGTAACAATTCAAAATTATGTTACCCGATGTGCGATGCTTGAGCAGAAGCACTCTTTGGCAGAATATAGGATATTAGAGCTGGAATCTGAGAAGGCTATGATCAAAGTTCTGATGAAAGAAGAAACAACTGAACGAAGGAGAATAGATGATGCATGGGTAAAAGCCGCACGGCGCGTAGATATTGTAGAAAAAGACGTCTGATCCAATAAGGCCAAAATAGATGAAATGGATTTTGCTTTTTAGACAACAATTGGGAGAATCCAACATCGAATTCGGAATTACCCTGTGCAGAGCGGTCAACCCCAATTCGTTATGGATCGGAGAATAATGATTCAAATCATGGATCAGGAATGTGAAGAAGCACTTAAGGGTGGATTGTACCCTATAGCAAAGTCAAATTCGGTAGTTTAAGTGAGAGCGTTTGTCGAGGAACCCAAATAAAGTTATTACGGGTAAGTTAATGATAAACTCTTGCGAAGTTTATACCTTATTAGATACCAGTTCTGCCCACTCTTTTATTTCTCCTACTTGCGCTCAATGTTTAAATTTGACTCTAGAGAAACTAGACTTTGATTTATCTATTGAAACTCCGTTGGGAGAAACCTTCGTTACCTCCACTATTTATAAATCTTGTTTGATTCAAATCAACACTTTCACGTTACTTGTAGATCTTATCTCTTTGAAAATACTTGCAATTTATGTGATTTTAGGAATCACTTGGTTAACTACTCATCATGCTTTTTGTAAGGTTGTTAGCTTTCATATTCCTAACTAACCTATTATGCGAATTCAAGCAACCAAACCACTAAAGTCAATCATTGTCATATCAAGCCATAAGAAAAGAGCCCCAATCCTTTCGTTGTTGACTTCCTTGTGTGGAATGCACCGAAGCCAGACTTTCTGTAGGGGACGCATGAATAATGGTGGCAGATTAATAAGTATCAATGTGACATACTATCCAAGTCTTGGATAAGAGTCACAGTTTTGAATGATAGTTCTATCGTTAATAAATTTCCTGACGTATTCTTGAAGACTTCTTAGCCTACCCCTAGAGCGTGAAATCGAATTTTTTATTGACCCCAGTACAAAACCCATTTCTTAAACTCTCAAATATTTTCTTCACCTTGAACGAACGTATACTGTGCCAAGGACGTTGGCTCGAGCTATTGAAGAAGGTTCAAAAAGGCATTATCTCAACCCTCGATTTAATTAGCCCATTTGAAATCCTCGATCGAGTAGGAACTGTGGCCTATTGACTCGTTTTACCGCCAAATATGTCGCGTGTTAATAAATTTTTCACGTATCGATGTTATGTAAATATGTGGATGACCCGAACCACATTATTGAATTAAAACTATACGAGATAGTAGAAGATTTAACGTATGAGGAGATACGCGTTAAAATCATTGATAAGAATGATCGTATTCAACACTCAAAGGTTATACCTCAAGAGCTAGAATCTAAAATGAAATCAAGGTATCCTCATCATACCAGGTACATACGTAAATTTTAAGGGGGAAATTTCATAAGGAGTGGAGATTGTGAGACCCTGGATTTTATGAATAAAGATTTAAATTTATCGAAATATTTTTTTAAAATATTATGGTGTGGATTTGATATAATGTCATAGTTGTGGGTAGTATTTATAAATTTTGCAAAGTATGCAAGTTGTTATAAAATATTTGTTTGGCCGGGGAATATTATTTTTGTCGGGGAATATCCGTACGACGGCACAATCATTGGTGGACCCCACAATGGAAGTATTGTCGTAAAACGACAGAATTATCTTTTTATAAAAATAACGGCAAAAGTGTTACCGTTAAAACTGTTAAACTACTACGTAGTAAAAGTACAATAATACGCGTGGTTGCATAGTAGCACACGGTATTGATTATTGATGCTTACGTAAGAAGTCACTCACTTATACTCAATTATTGCTACAGTAATTGCTGCATCATATCTCTTATATTATTGATTCAATTATTGTCACAGTATCATCTGCATAATATGATATATTATTAAATCAATAATTGAGACGACAAAGTTATTCATATTAATCAATTGCAATATTTATAATGTCTTAAAGTTCTGTCAAGGAGAGGTTTGGTCATCTAATTGAGCGCTAATAAGGAGAAATCCTTATCGAAAAGCCCCATCTTTCCTGGGAACGACCTAGTTGTTAAATATTGTGAATTATAACAAAAATGAATAAATGTTATTAAAAATCAAATTTGAGTTCGGAGTTGAATTTGGAGACGCGAACGTGATATTTGAGTCCGGAACGATGAAATTAGTAAAAATAGACTATAAACACAAAAATTTTTGGGGTTGACTTTTTGGTAAAAAAGTCAACAGTTGACTTTTACAGAAAAAATCAAACTTCAAAATTTCAAAAATTATATTGTTGATAAAACTAGTTCCATTGTGTTGAGATTATTAGTGTTAGTGAAAATTGACATTTATTTCGGTATTAATTGATGTCTAGAAGTTATATTGACTTGTCGGGTAATTAACCGGATAAATGAGCAATTGATTGATATTAATTCGCACGATTATAACTATTTGTTCACATGTGTGTACTATTGATTCACATTCTTGCTACTATTAGGGGAGTTGGTGCAAGATTGATAATACTTGAATGGCTAAGTTAAAAATGGAGGTATAGATGGAGGTATTATACTGTAATTCGTGTTTTCACATGTCTAGAACTATTGATTCACGTGATTTACTATTGAAACACATTATTTACTATTAGGGGAGATGGTGCAAGTTTGATAATACTTGCAGGACTAAATTAAAAATGAAGGAAAAGAGGAAGGTATTATACTGTAATATTCTGAGCCCCATAACGAGCAATTATCGAAATTATATTTTCCTATAAATAGAAGCTCATTTCTTCATTATTCTTCACCAATTCACTCAAGCTATAAATCAATTATTATAGAGAGAAATTATAGAGAGAAAGAAGAAGAGAAGTTTGCTACCTCTCTACTCCAGTATCCTATTTCTTTCTAAGGTAAGGGGTATTATTTATTTCGTATTCATGAAGAGAGCTATTGTTATTCCATTCCTTATTATTCTGTTGGAATAACCTGTCTATGCGAAGTACCGCATACATGGTGAAATTCTTCTGTTATTCAATTTTTTATTATTCTATTGGAATATCCAATCGGTGCGTATTACGACTGACCTGGTTCCATTAATTATTATTCTGTTGGAATAACCTGTATGTGCGGTCTATCGCATGCATGGTGATTTCTGTTGTTATTTCATGCTTTATTATTCTGTTTGAATATCATGTCGGTGCAAATTTTGCCCGACCTGGTTCCGTTCTTTATTATTCTGTTGGAATATCCTGTCTGTGCGTTTACGCATGACCTGGTTCCATTCTTTATTATTCTGTTGGGAATAACATGTCTGTGCAGTCAATCCTTCTGTTATTCCATTCTTTATTATTCTGTTGGAATAACCTGTCTATGTGGATTACCATATGCATGGTGAATGATCCTTCGTATTCATTCCTTATTAAATTTTGGAAATGATCTGTCTACGTTGATTACCGCATGGCGGGCAAAAATCCATTTGCAGTTTCATATATTCTCCTATACTTAGTTGGTTAAAGCTTTGGCTTCTATACTCCATGAAATTAGTGGAATATTTTTGATATTTGTGCTTCATCCAGTGTCTATTCATGAAAATATTCTTCTGAGCATTCTTGAATTTTACTCTACAAAGAAGTATCCTGTTGACAATTTGGACATTAAATAGTTCAGGATAAATTAACTTATAAATCTTTAAAATTTATTCTTGAACTCGTTTTATTGAATTATTATGTCATTTTCATAATGAGTTATGTTGGTTATTATGTGAAAACATGAAAGTTTCTTAGAAATTACAAAGGGTTGAAAATTAGATTTTGGTGAAAATGTAACATAAAATTCAATTGACCATATCTCCTATTATATTTCGAATTTTTGAGTGAGGTCAAGTTCTGGAGTTAGATCTATGAGTTTTCTAATTTATCCAAGTGGAATCACTGGAAAAGATGTTGTAGATTTTCGTGTTGACTGATTTTAGCAAATGAGTCAAAAACTGCAAAATACCAAAAAAGTTACTGCCCAGAAATTTAAAAGGGCTGTTTCGGCCATTTAAACTGTGACAAAAATTCCGGCCTTTTGGGACATGGAAATATATGGTATAAAGTAACTCCTGTCCAAAAATGAGCTCATTCCGACTTAAAATGAACAAGTTATGACCATTTTAATATTTAGATTTTTTCGACGAAAAACACTATAACTGGAGTTCTATAACTCTGATGACCATGAAATTTAAACTGGAAGATCACATTAACATGTGTAAGATCCTGCCAGGATTTGGGAATTTCTGGAGTTAAACTTGAGGTAGCTAATTTCTTAAGGAATTAATTAGAAATTAATTTTTGAAAAATAGTAAATGAATTTTAAAAATTCCCAAAAAAATATATGTTCAATATGAGACTATATTCTGCTAAATACCAGAAAAGAATAATTTTTGGGACTGATTTGATATTTTTCATGAAAATAGTTTAGTTATGAACATATGAGTTAAATATGTTATGTGAAGTTGAAAAATTGGTAAATAGGATTTTAAGGCCTGAAAATCCTATATAACGTAAAGGAAGATTTTTGATAAGGGATTTGATCATTGGTGATGAAATCTTATGAGTATGGCATTTTCGAATGATTAAATGCATTATTTGGTAAAGTGTAAACAATTGAAATAAATTGTTTATAAGTTTAAGAAGTGATTAAAATATTTTTATAATATTAATAATATTAGATTATGAGTTTATTAAGTGATTGATAATATTTGGATAAATTTAAAGTCTTTAATATTTATCCTTGTTTTCGTTTGATTAATGCTTATATCATTGACATCATTCTCATGCTTATATTGTGATGAAAGTCATCTTTGGCTTACATGCATAGATGGACTTGGTGTGATTATGACCAAGGATTATTCTGTATAATCATGACCGTAATGTGACGAAAGATATGGTAAAAATCCTCAGTGGCCTGTAGTGCATTGATGGATAGTTTTTGGTATGATTATGACCAGAGATTATTCGGTATAGTCACGACCATTGATGATTTAATGAATATCCTTGGCCTGTAATGCAGGGATGATTCGATAATGTGGTTTATTTATTAAGCTGAGTCTCAGCGATAAAAATTGATGAAAATATTTTTTAAATCATAGAAGATAGTAGGTTTTATGCTCTACTTGACTCTTCTAATGGATTGCTTGTTCCGCTGCAGTTAAACTTGATGTCTATTGTATTTTATCAGTTTAACATTGTTAAAGACTAACGATAATTTATTCTGCATTATTTTAGTTATAATATTTCTTACTGGGCTAGTTGAGCTCACCCTTTCTTTCACTGTTCTCTTCAGGAAATGAGAATATAGCTGGGATGAGTCGGGGAACGGAGTGATGGTCCAGATAATAGCATTAGTATTCCTCACTATTCTGTTAAATAGTGTGACAATAAATGTAATGAGGACTCCATTGAGTGTAGATATTGTCTAGATGACAATATTCTTATTAAAATTCTCAATTTATGTTTTGTCGTATTTTACACGACAGTTGTATTATTAAGTTGTATTTATATTTTTGTACCGTGTATTTGGCGACTCAAGATGGGTGATGTATACCTATTTTGGGGGCGTCGCTACTGGCACTCTCTGCCTTGGTTCCTCCCTCTCCCTTAATCTTATTATTTCTTTCTTTGTGGTATTGGGGCAATGCCTCACTACCACCCTCTGTTATAATTCCTTTATCCATAATGGTCCCATAGGAAGCACTCTGATACACAGAAATCCTACTATAGAGTCAGGGTTTCAGGCCCTGCTCAAACCTACGAGCCTTCCTCTCCTCAGTGTCCACTTGGTGCCTTGTAAATTCATTGAATTTGGCCATGTACTGGGGAACTATCATGTCTCTTTGCTTAAGTTCTAAGAACTTAATTTCCATTCTCCCTTTCATGCTTGTAGGGAAATATACCTCGAAGAAAACCTTCTTAAATTGTTCCCACGTTACCACATTAGTTCTAGCCCCACCCTAGTGAGCCTCCCACCCAAAGTTGGCTTCCCCTTTCATCATGTAAGTCGCAAAAGAAATCTTTTGCGCCTCAGCTGCGTTTGTAATAACAAATGCCTTCTCTATATCCTTTACCCATGTCTGGGTCTCAATTGAGTCCGTCGTTCCTTTGAACTCTGGCGCACCTACGCTTTTAAACTCTTTAAAGGTAGTCGTTCTGGCTACCCTAGGTCTCGCGGTTGCTCTACCCCCGGTTTAGTTAAATGCAGCTGTTAATAAATTAACAAACTCTTGCATAGGGTTGTTTTTACCCCCTTGATTATCATTATGTAATTTCGCCTCCTGATTACGTTGCCTTCTCCGTGGTGACATTTTCTGATTAAATAAATAAAATTTCATTATTATCTATTTACTTACTTAGTTATTACTCGTCAAACAATAACTCATACCATACAAAGCATATTAAATGAAAACATCATTATATTCATATGCTTCTTTATAGTCTAAAACTATTTACAATTTATCTCCATAGCCAAAAGCTATTACATTTCTATCCCGCAATTGAACTTCACAAAAGTTAGGATTTACAAAAAGACTACCCTTTTTATACCAAAGAAGGTTTTACGTCACTACACACATATTTACAAATCTAGACTTCTAATAATGCATAATAGCATCCTCGTGTTTCTCATTTGCAAGAATCGACACAATATCTTGACTAATAGTATGTCGAGTGTGACGCCCCCAAAATAGGTATACATCACCTATTTTGAGTCGTCAAATACATGGTACAGAATACAAATACAAACTTAAATATACAACATGAGCTAGGAGTTTTAATAGAAATATTATCTTCTAGACAGTATTCAAACTCAAAATAAGTCCTCAATACATTTATTATCACACTATTTCACAGAATAGTGAGGACTACTAATGCAAATATCTAGACCATCACTCCGTTTCCCGACTAGTTCCAACTATATTCTCATTTCTTGAAGAGAACAATGAAAGCAAAGGGTGAGCTCAACTAGCCCAGTAAGAAATATTATGACTAAGATAATACAGAATAAATTATCGTTAGCCTCCAACAGTGTTAAAGTGATAAAATATAATAGACGTCAAGTTTAACTGCAGTGGAATAAGCAATCCATTAGAAGAGTTAAGTAGAACACGATATCTACTATCTTTTATGATTTAAAAGAATTTATCATTAATTTTATCGCTGAGACTCAGCTTAATAAATATTCCACATCATCAAATCATCCCTGCACTACGGCCAATGATATTCATTAGTATCACGACCACAAATTATCTATGCACTACGGGCCAAGGATATTCGTGTTTCATCAATGGTCATTATCATGCCAACAATTGTCCATCAATGCACTACAAGCCAATGAGGACTTTTACCACATCATTTGTAACATTACGGTCATGATTATACCAAATAATCCCTGGTCATAATCATAACAAGTCCATCAATGCACTACGACCAAAGATGACTTTCATAACAATATAAGCATGAGGATGATGACAATGATATAAGAATTCAATTAAAAGAAAGCAAAGGATAAATTTTTTATGATTTATAATTTAATTTATCCAGAATTAAATAATGTCCAGAATTTAATTTAATGATATAAGAATTCATGATACTGCTTGTGGAGTAAAATTCAAGAATAATATTGTATCAAAAATGATTTGGACCGAAAAAGAATAAATTTTTGTCATGAATAGTACCCCTGGTGAATAGTAACTGAGTGAATAGTATTACGTGAATAGTAACTTTGGGAATAGTAACCCCGTGAATAGTACTCCGGCATGAAAAAGTTAAAACTTATCAAGAATACTCAGAATAATATTTCCAAAAAAAGATACTGGATGAAGCGCAAATATCAAGGATATTCTACTAATTTCATGGAGTATAGATGCCAAAATTTTAACAAAATAAGTGTAGAATTCAAAATCCGAAACAAAATAATATTACTTATATACTACAAAGTATGGAAGAAAATATTATTTCATATGAATAGTATTGATCAAAAATAATATCCCTTACAACTGTTAAACGAAAATAATATTCCTTACGAATATTAAACGAAAATAATATTCCTTACGAATATTAAACGAATATAATATTTCTTGCGAATATTGAACGATATAAAATTTCTTACGAATACAAAAAATAATATCGTATGCGAATATGAAATAAATAATACCCCTTACATTGAAAAGAAGAGCATTCCAACTGGTATAGCAGGGATATTCTTGAAGAAAATTTTCACTATTTTCTATGCTTAAAACTTTCTAAAACTCGAAAGAAATACGCTAAATATTATAATAGAAGAATTCTTTAATTCTGGTGTGATTTTTAATTCTAACTAAGCATCCTATTTGTAGGAGAATGGAAGGGATACTATTTGGACTTCTCACGAACGAAAAGGAAGAAAATTTTCACGGGTTGTAATTCAAATCGTCTAATAAATTTCATTTTTTACTATGCAAGTACTATGCAGACACTATGCAAACATTATACATAATAAAATATAATATATTCTATTTTTCATAGAAAAAACAAAACTTATTATAATATATATATATATAACAATAGTACACCCATGACAATTTCTCCCAGATTCCTCCACCATTTCATTTCCTCCAGTGGGCCCCACATGTGGCCCCACCTTTATTATATTAAATAATTTTCTACCGATTATTTTGAAAAACGGGTACATGAGAGTCCATAAAATAAGAAAAATTCACATCAAACACTTCATAAAAACTCCCCTCAATATTTTTAATAACATTTATTCATCATTATTATAACTCGCAATATTAACAATCAGGTCATTCCCAGGAAAGAGGGGGCTTTCCAATAAGGATTTCTCCCTATTGGCGCGCAATTAGATGACCAAACCTCTCCTCAACAGAACTTTCTAGACATCGTCAATATTACAAATAATAATATGAATAATTATATCGTCTAAATTATTGATTTAATAATATATAAAATATCGAGAATAATTGAATCAAATAACGTGAGATACTATGCAGCAATTACTCTAGCAATAATTGAACAAAACTGAGTGACTTCTCACGTAAGCATCAATAATCAATACCATGTGCTACTATACAACCACGCATATTACTGTACTTTTACCACCGGGTATTTCAACAGTTAACAGTAAAACTTCCGCCGTTATTTTCATAAAAAGATATTTCTATCGTTTTCTCATTCCGACAATAATTCTGTTGTGGGGTCCACCAATGATTGTGCCGTTGTACGAATATTCCTATTAAAATAAATATTCCCGACCAATCGAATATTTTATGACAACTTGCATACTTTACAAAATTTATAAATACTACCCAAAACTATAACATTATATCAAATCCACACCAAAATACAAAAAAAAAATATTTTGAGAAAATTAATCTTTATTCACAAAATTCGGGGTCTTACATTGAGTTTGTCCCGACTCAATGGAATAACAAGCAATTTTTAGCTTAAAATCCTTATGAGCACTCTCATGGATGTAGGACATCCGTGCTATTTTTTGGTCTTTCTTAATCAGTTTCTTACGAATCTCATCAGCCTCTTTCTTATAGTCCCTAGCCTTATTTGTCATAAGCACCTTTTCATCGTGCTCTGACTCAAAATCTGCTTCTGCAGACTCCTTTGCTTCATAGAGATAACTAATCTCTTCATTCTAATTCTGCACAACTGTTATGAGTTGCACATTCTTGTCCAGCACTGCCAGATACAATGCTTTCATTGCATCTGGAGGTGTTGACTCTTATGTAGGTACCACCGTATTAACTGATGTTACCTCTATTTCTCTCTCCACATCCATCATCATATTAAGATATGATGTTATATCCATCTCTCCCTCGGAGTAGTTCTCCTCAGAAAAGTACTCATCTGGCTCTGACTCTTCTAAAATCACTAATGGTACCTCCGCCACTGGAATAGGTACAGGCTTTATTCTATTCACCGTTTCTTCTCTCACCACGTGTATATATCCATACATCAAGTTATCGATCGACATCTACAATAACACATAACATGTTGATTAGTACATAATACATAATAGTATAAACACAAATCACATTTAATTTATTTAGGATTAATTTCCATCTTTTCAATCTTTCGGTACTAAGTTTCCTCAATACCTTACTAACTCATTCGATTCGAGTTTACTTCTTTCGTACTTTTCCTTCCTTAACGAGGTTATTAGCCTAAGGTTCTTCCCCCTTAAGTTTTATAACCTAATGCTTTGATACCAACCTGTGACGCCCCCAAATCCGGGTATCTTCCAACATGGCAGATGGTGCTACACGATACTCATAACTGTACATTCATTCTGTTGAAACAACATTAAAATATGTGTATCAACAACATTCTTATTACATTGATAATAATACATCTCGTTCCCAAGTTCTGAAACCATTACATTCTTTGTTCGTGGTAATATAATTCATATAAACATACTAGTCTATTACAGAATAAACTAGTCATTCATCTTTGCCTTACCTTTATCTCTACTAGAACCCTTAGTTCGCTCGACCTTAGCTGCAATCATATGATTCAAGCAAGAAGTGAGCATAACTAGCTCAGCAAGTCTGATAATATATTATAAAGATACCACTTTGAGAATCATATGATTATTCGTCATTAACTGAACAATAGTTATGAAGTACTATGAAACATTGAATAGCACTTCTCATCTCATAAAACAATTTCGAAGTACATAAAGTAGCTTGGAAATTCTGAGTAGGTCCATATACCATGAACATTCTCCTTAGCTTTTATTCATGAAAAGGACAACCCGATACTAAGACCGTAAGTCCGATATTTCTTACGAGCACTTCTAGGTGATCAGCCTATTGTACTCTATGTTGATCAACACTCATCCTTTAAACGTATTTACGTTTAAGTTTTGGCAACCTCGCGTGCCCATCGAATAATTGATGTGAAATACATTTGTTTATTCATACTCAGGCTTACCTTGAATTCGTACCAAACAATTGGCGTAGGATAGCGTTATTAATTCTATATTGAATGACGTGTAAATAAATTAATCAATCTTTCAAGATTAGTCTAGCCAAGTTAAAACTGGCATCGACCCTTTCTTTAAAACAATTCATGCATCTTATAACATGAATCACTGAAAACCTAGCTAACACAAAGGTTAGAAAAGTGTTAAGAAAACTTGCCTTCAGCGTCTGCTACAGTAAAATTACTTTCCCTTTGAGTCTTTATGGTTTCTACAACACATAATCACATAACATACTACATTAGGTCATGAATAAACATACATGGTTCCTAATGAATCTTACCCTTCTTCTCAATATAATCATGTATTAGATTTGTTATTATTGGTTCCGGCTTGCCATATTACATTGTTCTTACCAACTTCTTTCTCTTCTATGACTTAACTAAAATTATTTCATTAATACAACTCGTTTTGAGTTAATCATCCTTCCTCACGGCTTATTAACATTCTTACATTACTAACCAAGACTCGATCGTCATTTGTTAAGTGCACTTATTGTATACCATTCACGTTCACGTAATATTCAACAACTTTTTATTGTAACCCTCAATGTTATAGTCATCATCTTTATTGAAAACATTTCAAGTTCTTATACTTTACGTTCTTCGTTTAACTACTTATTAAAAAACATTAAATTCCTACAGTAATCACTATAAAAGCGATTTAGGAAGGGTCTTATCATGTTCATTAAGTAATTACATTTCCCATACTTGTTTTGCAAACCATTGGGTTCACAATTAACTTTGTCAACAAAATTCCACTGTCGGCGCCACAGTGCGGCATCCCATTACTATAGTGATGCTGCGACGCCACTCTTCAAGATGCCGGTCCCATCATGCGCAGCGTTGCTACATGAAAGTGTTATAACTGGAGTTAGCAATCGTGGGCATGAAACTCCGATGTCGACAATCATGCTTGGCGCCATTGCGCCGCCTATAAAGGCCTTTGTCTGCATCTGCGGCTCCGGACACGCGAGTAAATTTTGATAGTTAATTTCTTAAGTGAGATTCCCGGGCTCATAACTTTTTTATTATAAGTCCGAATTGGCTCGTTTAAATGCCCTTAGCTAACAAATTACATACGCTACGTGTTCATGCAATAATTTTCTATTTTCGATTTCGTTAACTCAAAATTTGTCTATTATTTCATTTTAACAAAAACGATAAACGTTCGTGAACGTTCAACACTCGTTTCTTCGTTCTAAGTCAAAATTCGGTCATTTTCGAGTCCGCAACTCTAGAATGCCAAATGAGTATATACTCCATCGAAAACCAAGGTTTTTGAGCTAAATGTCAAAATTTGACTTCCATTCTGAGAATTTCACGAATTCGACGATTATCGTCCAAACTCGTGAATTTTGCCATAACTTCGTTACTTATGATTTGTTCATCGTTCAAATGGATTCTATCCATCATACTAACAGCTTAACATACATGTTACATTAACTTATTTACATGATAAGTTATTACTTGTTCTTCATGAATTTATAACTTATAAATGTATAATCTACTTATGATTTCATTTCATACAACTTATCATGGTTTTAGTCTTCTAACCATCATCCTTGCATCCTCTTATCATACAAATTTCATTCATGCAAACATATTACAATTTCTTGCAAGTTCTTCCTTAGTTCATAACTTATATATGAACGAAGTGCTTAGTCACGGCTTATTAAGACTTAAATCCTTTGATTAATCATTGTGACAACCCAGAAAATCGGATTGTCCAGAATTTAAGATTTAAAGAATTAGTTATTAATAAAATGAATTTTTATTAATACTATTCTATGCTATGTGTTTATTGATTGTTCTATAACCTAGAATGATTATTAATCAGGAGGATTCTGGCCATGAGCTAGACTGAACGAGTAAGAATTTTCTAGATGAAAATAAAATTTTTTCGGGAATAAAAAAATTTCTGAGGAAAAAGACGAAATATGCACTATTCACCCGACGAAACCCAAAGGATTAGGGTTTGAATGACCTAAGCCTTTCCGAGAGTTTGGTATGTAGAAATGACATTCTGTCGAAAGATTTGACGATAATATATCGTGAAAAGTTAAGCAAATCGACAAAAGTTTTTCTCGAAAAACGTGAAAAAATTAGACGAGATAAAAACAACGAAAAGTACAGTTATGTACTTTTCATTCGTTTAGCTACGTTAGGAGAAAATGTGAAGGAAAACACTTGACGCCAAAAATTGTTTTTTAGTTTTTCAGAGATCCGAAGAATACGTAAAAGTTAATCGGTAAAGGAAAGACAAAATATCCAAAAATATTTGGATTCCGAGAATCGCAGTTTTTAAAACTATCGGACTAAACCCAAAAGACGGAACTACGAAACATAAAGGCTAAGCAAACTTGAGGGCTAAGTTAACTTAGTCCTTAAGCCTTGAATAGTAAGGAGGTTAGGGAGGGAAAAATGACCAAAATGCCCCTAGCCTTGGTTTTCTATAAATAGGAAGCTAACTTCATAGTTTTAGGATTTTGAAAATCCTATAACTTGAGAGAGAAAGAGAGAGAGTTTGGATGGGGGAAGAGAAGGAGAAGAAAGAGGAGAAGCTTGCTCGTGAGCAAACTTTGTCTGACGGAGGAAGATTAAAGAAGAAAGGTAATCCGAAAATCTAACTTCTAGATAAATTTTCTATAAGTTTTTATGTTCAAAAACATAGCTTAACGAAGATAAAGGTAGATGATGTTAGAAATGATTTCATATGGTTGAAATTGTAAGAAAATGAAGAAATAAGAACTAAGAAATTTAGTTTATAAATTTCTTAAGGAAGTGTAAGATTCGTAATGAATTAGAACGATCCGAGTGGATTATATGAATGAGTAGGTGAAATAAGTAAGGAATGGTGTTCTATAACATCAAATTCAAAGAAAAAGTAAAATCATAATCCAAAATATCGATTAAAAATGAAGAACGAACGAAGAATGCGGAACGTTGTTAATGGACAAATTTAAAACCATCGTAGGATAATTGTTGTTGATGAACAAGTTTAAAACCATCGTGTATAAGTTAGTTGCTTATTGCTTGGTTAGGAAAGTTAGAAATGTTCATGAAGAACGGATTAAAACTAAGTTATAACGAAGTTATGGCAAAAATTCATAAAAGATGAATGAGAAATAGAAAGTATATAAATGAACCTGAACATGTAGGGTTTCATAAGAATGTAATAGAACGTAGAAAATATGAGTCGTGGACTCAAGAACGAATGAGTTCCGAGTTCGGATGACCGAATTACGGACGAACGAAGAACGTTAAAAACGTAAAAATGAACGAAGTACGAAGATTAAGCCAATTGAATGGCATGTTAACGGATTCAGAATGAAGTTTTGTCTGTGGGTAATCGATGTACGAAAGACAAGGAAGAAAATGGCTTTGGAACGACCTCGTTCCAAGTTATAACGAATAAGTTATGGAATCGGGAAGTAAGCGTCTTACGCAATTTCTAAGACTTAGAAAAAATTTCTAAGTTTTGTGCTCGGCAGACCGATGCGGTCGAAGCCTTGGGGAAGCAGCGGCTTACCATCCGTATCACTCTTTTGAGTGGCGCCACGGTGTGAGAAATAGATAAGAGAGTGGTACCGTAGCGCTAGCCTCGGCGATTTGACAACTTCAGAGTGCCGCAGCTGCGATCTTGAGGTAAGGAAGGCAGCACGCAGCAGAGCGCCAATCTTGAGGAAAAAAAAGCGATGTGAGTTTTTAAATGCTCAATTACTGGGGGATGTGCAAGAAAGAAATATGAACATGTAGTTCAACTAATGTAACACTTAATCAAGTGTATTAAACCTTTAATAAAGGTTGAACAAAAAGATTAAACGAGATTAAAAGACAAAGAATGTAGACGCGGGTTACGGAACCAATGCCCGGGGACCGTAGTCGCGATAAACGAACGTGAGGGATTTCTATGGTTATGATTCCTTAGACATGGAGTGACGGAAGTAATGTATAACATTTTGATGTTATGACATGGAAATGAGAGATGAATGTAAAGCGTTTAGATGCTATGAACGCAACGCTGTTGTGATGAGTGATCAATTTTAGCATACAACGAACCGTATGACTTTGACATTAAGAAAGAATATTAAATATGGGGTTCAGATTATAGTAATGAATGAAAGCGATTAAAACCTTAGATAAAGGTTGAATGCGAGATTAAGGGATGAACAACGTAAATGTTGTATACGTAAACGATTCTCGTGAATCGTATTCACGTCGAGCGAATGTTTTAAGTATACATTGGTTGTATGACTTAGATGTTGACAAAAGTAGTAAGTAAGATATGAATTATGAAGAATGTCGAAGCGAATGGTAATAACATTAACGAAAGCTGAATGTGAGTCGGAGTAGAATGTTAGAATGGAATGTAAGCGTTGAACACTTGAACTGACGTGAAGGTTAAGTGTACGCGAATATTAAACGGGTAGAACCTACACCCCGTGTATGGTTTGACCGTAGGATAATGAAGACCAATGATTAAACCTGTGAACGGTGAAGAAGCTGAATTAAAGACAAGCACGTATAACATAAAGAAGCCCATTTAATGTTTATAACTTGGATGACGTTCCGAGTTGAATGAACCAGACGTTGTAAGATATGAATAAGGCAACCTAAAATGCTTGATGCTATAAATACGTAGAATGAATATTGAATGATCGTTCTGAGTATACCAAAGATTGTATGACTTAGATACTGATGAATAAATCCTGAGGTATGGCATTTAGTTGCCAGAAAGCCATAAGGAATAAAAAAATTGACTTAACGAACATTATAGTTTAATAGTTCGGATAAGTTAAGATAAGTTAGGTTGTGGTGCAATCGTAACCTTTGATGGTTGACATATGGGAGCTGGGCTAAACAATTCCTTCAGAGAGCGAAGGTATATACAAAATTGGCAACCGATCTAACTCACTATGTGGGCAGTGTAGATGAGACGGGAACTTATTTGTTGGTTGTTTATGGGAAACCAGTCAGAGTACCATATGGACTACTAGTAGAGACACGATGTGTGCTAAGTCCTATGAAAGTTATAAGAAGAAAATAAGAATGTAAATCATCAAAGATGATAAATGTTTGAG
>JAINUW010000402.1:0-207611 GCA_020205615.1 Panax quinquefolius | reverse complement strand
TGAGACATCTCCGTATGTCATGAAGCCGTTAACCGGTAAAGGAAGTTGGTCGCGTAAATTTAGTTTGTAAGAACGCGAACTCTAAGAAGTAAAGTTAGGTAAACCAATGCGTAGAATCAAATATATGACTAATTGGTGTATGTGTTATTTTCTTATGTGCTACATAGGAATTGGAATGAGCAGTTTAGCGTAAACTATAAGTTGTAGCCGTGCGTAAGGCAAATTTCCTAACTTCATTCATATTTTAAATTAATGCTAGTTTCTAAAACTTCTCAGATGATGAACTTGAGAAGTTTTGTCTATGTTCAAATGTGTGATGGGAACTTGTTTGTTGGTTATTTGTGGGAAACCACTCAGAGTACCATATGGACTACTAGCAGAGAAACGATGTGTGTCGAGTCCTAGAGAAATAATGAGAAGAAGATAAGAATGTAAATCATCGAAGATGATAAACATATTAAATAAGACATCTCCGTATGTCATGAAGTTGTAAGCTGGTAATGAAAGTAGGTCGCGTAAACTTAGGTTGACAGAACGTGAACCATAGGAAGTAAAGTTAAGTAAACCAATACGTAAGTCAAATATATGACTATTTGGTTAGCGGTTAAGAATAAATACCCATTGCCCAGGATCGATGATCTATTTGATCAGTTGAAAGGGGCAAAGTATTTTTCTAAGATAGATCTGTGTATGGAAGTTAGACTTTTCGGAAGGGGCGCTGAGCAAGTCAGTGGCAAATTTATAGGCACCCTTGTGAGGTGCTATGTTTAAAAGTACCATTAGCGTCACAGAGTGTTCAAGTAATATTTGGACGAGTGTGTGTCGTAAGGATCATTGGTTATATTCTAGTCTGTTATAAGACGCTAGAAGATCATGCTAAACATTTGAAGATAGTATGGGAAATACAATGGAGGGAGAATTTAGATACGGAATTCACTAAGTGTGAGTTTTTACTTAAAAGATAGTACTTTGGGGGGGGGAGAATGTGTGATATACACAGATATTAAGAGTCTGAAATATATCTTCACACAGAAGGAGTTGAATACGAAGTAAATAAGGTGATTAGAATCGATAAAAGATTACGACTGTGATATGTTATATCATTCCGGGAAAGTTAATGTAGAAGTCGACGCGTTAAGTAGGAAGGGTAGGGAAAAGCTATCGATGTTAACGACTCAGAATGAGTTAATAACGGTGATGGCAAGAACAGAGTTAGAAGTTAATTTATGGAATGAAGCGGTATAGATGTTATTCACAATATAGATTCAATCCACAAAAATGGAACGAGTTAAGTAAATACAAATAGGTAACGAGAAGGGTAAGTGAATGAAGAGAAGATCAAGTATCATCTCATTTTGAAGGAAGAATTTGAGTATCATATAATTTTGAGTTAAAAGAAGGATTAATAAAAGGGAGATAGTGTAATTTGTGAGTAATTGTTTAACTTCCAACTCAGATTATTGATAGGAAGTGGCAAGTCATGTAAATTAAGATAATACCTTTATTGGAGATGAATGTGAGGAACCACAATGCCGAAGAAGCAATGTGGGGACTCAAGATTAAAATAAAGTAAAATGTTTCCTCAATGATGTATGTGTTATTAGCAAAATTCTGGGGACAAAATCCTTATAAGGGGGGAAGAGTGTAACGCCTAAGAAAATTTGAATTTTTTGATAATTAAATTTTTATTTGATTATGTAGATTAAATAAATTTAATTGATTATTAATGGGAGTAAGCTATTTGAAGGTCGTTTGATGACCTAAGCATGTCAGAACGTCGTAGTATTTTGGCTACGTGGCAGAATTAAAGTGTTTGAATTTCCAAGACGAAAATAAAAGCTTTCCGAGAAATTTTTCAAAAAACACTATTCACACATTTCTGCTCGGGAATTATTTTTGAACTTCCGAGAAATACGTAATGATAGAATATCAAGGCGAGATAGAATATCCGATAATATTTCAGTTATGGCAAACGCAGTTTTTCACCTGTGGACTTAAAATCTAATGGTTAGGGAAAGTGATTTCCGAGAAGGAATTTAAATGTGTATAATGAATTAAAGCAATGATCGTATAATACGTAGGTATTGTACGAGGTAAGGAATACGAGTATGAATGAAGCATAGTATGTCATATATAAATAAGTATACGAGTAGGAATACAAGATGAATACGTAAATTATATGTTATAAGGCTTTAAGTTAAATGAATTTGATTTATAGGATTGTGTAGAACATTGTAAAGTCCAATGAGAATTGATAAGGCCCAAGTATAGAAATGGGTAAGTCCAATAGGGATTAATGTGTAAGCCCAAGTGCAAGCTAATGGTAAAGCCCAAAGATTTGTTAAAGCAAGCCCAAAGTATAAGATGAGATTAATTGAACTTAAAGTCCAAAGCAAGGTTGATCCATGGGGCAACCCATGATCACATGGATAACCCAAAGTAGTGGCCAAGTAAAGTACTTGGTGGCTAAGTAAAAGTAATGAGCAAGTAGACTTAAGGGTTAAGCAAAGGATAAGTTAAGTAACTTAAAGGCTAATTAAAGTGCTTATGTGTGATGAACAAGCAAAGTGCTTATATGTGATGACTAAGTAAACTTAATGGCTAAGTGTTGTGATGATCAAGTAAAGGATAAGCTATGTGCTAAGCAAGTATACTTAAGAGCTAAGTAAGTGTGGTGGCCAAGTTTACTTAATAGCTAGGTACTGAATAGTAAGGAGGTGGAGTGGCTTTAAGACCATTATACCCTCACTTTGAGATTTCTATAAATAGGAATCTTGCTAGTTCATTTGTTAGTTGTTAGATTTTCTTCCAATAACTTATAACTTATTGGTTAAAGAGAATAAGTGAGAATAAGCTAAAAAGGCTAGAAAGCTAGTCTTTCATAGTTTAAGAAGCAAGAAGAAGATTAAAGATTAACTAAGTGGTATTCAAGGGTAAGCAATCTTAAATCATGATTGTCTTTCTCTTCTATTGTTAGAGAATTGGGTAGTGGTAGAGCATGTATGCTAAGGAATGATAAGAATGATTAATCAATGGACTTAAGCCATATAAGTCATGAATAAGTAATTCTTCAAATCATATATTGTTATAAATATAAAACCTGTTGAGCATGTCATAGCTCACCCTTGCAAATTATTCCCTTTACAGTATATAGACTATACATCTGGGTGAGGGTATTGGTAATATGGATTGTTCATGTTATTTACTGATACTTTAAATTTAGGATAGATACATATTATTCACAGATACAGTTCATATATCCAAGTGAGGGTATCCAAACACAGTAACAGTTCACTTGAGAATTTATCAACTGTTATGGGATATTGTGAATCTTGGATATATGGGAATTATGTCTGGTTATAAATTGTATAGTCACTCAATTAGATATAAGCATATAATCAAATACCAGGGTGTAAGAATCCATATTTTTAAATTGAAATTTTAAATATTTATTGGATTATATAAATATTTATTTGATGTGTTTATTGTTGAAATTGTTGAATAAATATTTTATTTGATGTGGTTGTTGTTACTAAATATTTATGAATTAATAAAATTTTAAATTTTTTGATTTATAATTGAGAGAGTTGTAATATAACATGAGATGTTATATTGTTGTGTTGATTTAATAATATAAAATGATATGTTAAATTATTAGATAAAATCATAATGAAATTATAATTTTGTGATATTTGTTTAAGTGGAATATTTATTTAAAATATAGTGTGTATAATTAATTTATTTGATTAATGTTGGATATGGAAATCTAAATAAATAAGATGTAATTATAAATTATAAACTAAATGTTTTATTAAAATAAAATTAGAGTGGTTTAATTTAGTTTTGACAAACAAGGCTTAAATATATTAAGTCTTTAAATTTTAAATGGTTTTGCCAAATGGAGCCTTATGGCTTTTGGGTTTTTAATTTTTGAAATTTAAATAATATAAATAAAATAAATTAAAATAATAAATATAATATATTTATAATTAATATGTTATATGTTGTAACTAATTAGGCTTATTATGGCCATATCAGTTTTCTTTTATTATTACGCATACTTGGCTATTAGTTGGTTTATGCAGTCATTCGCTAAGCCTAAGTGTAAGTTAACAGAGGGAGGAAAGGACTACAAAGAACCTGACAGAGAACTTGACAGATTGAGAGAAAACCTAAGCAATTTAAGTGTTTAACAAGGATTATTAAGCATATTGAAGGTATTTTCACAACCTTAGTATTACATATATTAAACCCATAAATAGGTCCATTCCTTTTATCCAACCCATTCTACGAGTCGCCAAATACATGGATTATTGATGCTTAAAAACAACTACATTACTTTATTACAACAATTGATTCAATTATTGTCATAAATACAACAACACAAAATATTCCATCCAACCCATTCTGAGTTTGGATACAAATATATATATACAATCAGAGACGTATCGTTCTGATGACACCTTACATAAAGGTATAGTCAAAAATTGTTTTAGAAATTAGAATCTTTGGGAAGTGCTCAAGAAACCTTCGTACATGGGAGGCCATGCTTTTAGGTTATGGTAGATATCATATGGCCACGCAATTATCCTTGGTTGACCCAATAGACCCCAAAGAAAAAACGAGAAGATTACTATCATATTCTTCCCAATGGCGAGTCTTCTCTTGACATATCATTATCTCCACTGCTCTCTAATTTGGTATTATACTCCAAACAAACACCAAGATTATATAGGTAGTGCTTGTAAATATACTCGAGCAAGTGGATGAGCACAACCATGTCTTATGATAACACGAGTTTGTATGTCATTTAGACATCTTGTATGATAGTGACAAAACACCCTTCCAAAGTTGGGTTAGCCTCACCCTATTTAATTCACCAAAAATAACTATTAAATGATGTATAAAATACAACACACTAAAGCCCTCAATAAAATTATTTTCATACTCTTTAGGGAGAACCTCAACAACTATAGACCACCGTTCTATTCCCTTGTTATCCCCGCTCAACCCAGCTACACTTTTATTACTTGAAAGGAATTGTGAAGTAAAAGGGTGAGCACAACTAGCTTCGATAAAGAATATTATGACTAAAGATAAATAAATTATCAATAGTCTTCATCAAGAATGAATCGAGATTTAGAACATATGGTAGATGATAAAACTTTTCAACCATAGTTGCGCGTGAACGAAGCAATCCATTAAAAGAGTCAAATAGACTATAAAGTCTATTATCTTCTCCACGTTAAAAGTCCACCAACAATATTTTATCCTCAGTAACATCAATCAACAGTTCCTTTCCACAATCATATGAATAACTCATAATCATAATTGTGATTCTAAATTCCTCTTCTCATCCAGGACGAAGATAAATTTTCATCACCTGTCTTTACCTGAAACATCAAATATCATGGTTATACCAAATCACAGTTCCTGTTCATAATCATACTAATAATTTCATCTTTGCACCACGGCCAAAGATATTCATCAACAGTTCATCTTTACCCTACATGCTAAAGATATTCAACAACAGGTCATCTTTGCATTACGAGCCAAAGATATTCATCAATAATTCATCTTTGCACTACAGGCTAAAGATATTCAACAACAGGTCATCTTTGCATTACGAGCAAAAGATATTCATCAATAATTCATCTTTGCACTACAAAGCAAAGATATTCAACAACGGTCATCTTTGCATTCTGACAAGAAAGATATTCATCAATAATTCATCTTTTGCACTACAAAAGCAAAGATATTCAACAACAGGTCATCTTTGCATTACAAGCCAAAGATATTCATCAATAATTCATCTTTGCACTACAGGCTAAAGATATTAATATCTCAAAGAAATATATAATCATTTCAGAATTTATATAAACAATTATAGCCATGTTGATCATTTCACCTTTTGCACTTAAGCTAAAAATATTCAATTGTAAAAATTCAATGGTCATGATCATACCATCAACAATTCAACTTTTGCACTCTCGGCCAAAGAGAACCTATGGTCACGATCATACCAATAATCTACCCATCTTTACACTCAAGTCAAAGAGAAAATATCATCATTAGGGTTATAAGAATGTTATATAAAAACAATATAATCAAAACATGGTTTTAATTTCAAGAGTAAGATTCATAAATCAATGATAATTTGGTCGAGAAAGAAACCAATTTGTCATGAATAGTACCCGTGATTCGTACATAGTCCAGTATCGTGCATAATAAGTAACCTCGACACGAAAAGATAAAGTTTCATAATAAAATTCATATCCATATTTATAACACCTTAATCCAAATGTTATAAATCACTTAGAAATCTCATAATCTAATACTATTAATATTACAATAATATTTTAATCATTTCTAAAACTTATAAACAATTTAATTAAATTGTTTACACTTTACTAATTAATGCATTTAATCATCATAAAATGCCAAACTCATAAGATTTCATCACCAATAACCAAAACCCTCATCAAAAATCTGCATATACCTCATATATGATTCTCAAGCCATAAAATCATATTTTCCAATTTTCTTACTTCACATAACATATTTAATTCATTTACTCATAACTAGAACATTTTCATGAAAATACCAAATCAGTTCCAAAAATATTTATTTTCTAGGATTTAGAAGAATATAGTCCCATATTGAATATATATTTTTCTCAAAATTTTAAAATTCATTTACTATTTTTCACATGGCCAAAACCATCGAATATTTAAACATTTATCATAAATTGTACTTTTGTCCAAAAATTCTGAAATTAATACGGTATCTTGACATTATATAGATGTACTCCCAATAAAAATTTCATCAATTTTGGAGTTAATCACAAGGAGTTATAAGCGATTACTTTTAAAATAGTCTTTTCCCCGTAAAATTCATAACTCTTAATCTATACATCCAAAAATCACCATTTTGGACACAATCAATAAAACTCATCAAAATATCATTTCAAATTTTTCCAGAATTTTCTGAAGGTCAGAAAAATTACGAAACTTAAAATCATAACAACCCTTAAAATCCCTTACTATCCCTTACTATCCCTTACCTCAAAAAGAGCAAAGACTTACATTTGGATATCGGATATGATTGTTTGAAGAAAACTTGCACTCGATGAATATCAACTCACCAAGTATCTAAATACTCACAAAATACACTCAATAATCTAGAGAAAAAGAGAAAAATTTATGAATTACGGTGTGATTTTCAATTCTAACTTAACCTATATTTATAGGAAAATGTTAAGCACGCAAAAGCAGACTTTAACTTTGCAACTCGATGGCTTTACTACTATTACTATTCCCACCCACCACATTTGAAAATTCAATTGAGCACATTTCTCACCAACCAAAAGTGGGGCCCACCAATTCTAGAATTTTCCACCAAAATCATTTATAACCTAATTTTTGAATCAGTTACCTCTTAAAATTCATAACAAATTATACGCTCATTTTTAACGGTTCAAAATTTGTGAACATATACTCAACTTATATATGTATAACATATCCAAAAATTACAACGATCCAACGGTCGGATTAAATATTATAACTCACACAATAAAGCTGTAAGAACACTGATTTTATCTTTTAATACCTCCAATCGACAAAATCTTGATAAAATACCTCAACATTAATTCCTTCATTTATAACCACATAAATAAATCCATCATTTATATCCACATCAAATAAATATTTTCTTATCATATGAATCAATAATTAATTATTCACAAATAATATTACGTAATCACATTTATGATGACCAAAGGTAGTTCAGGAAGAGGGGCTTTCCAATAAGAATTTCTCCTTCTTGGCGCAATTAGGTGACCAAACCTCTCCTTGATGAGAACTTTCTAGACATTGCCAATAATGCTATCTAATAATATTATTCAAATAATATGAATTATTGATCCGATAATGGAAATCTCATGCGGTTGATAATTATTGAACAACAATAATATAAAATATCAACACAAAGAATTATTGAATCAATAAAATAAAATATTGAGCGATAATTCTTTGTAATAATTATTGAGTAGTGCCTTCTCACGTAAGAATCAATAATTAAAAAATATACTATATCTGTCTGGTGTACTTCTTATGCAACAACGCGTATTACTTTACTTTTACCAACCGGGTATTCCAACAATGTTAATTGATAACGATTACGCCGTTATTTATAAAAACTCAAATTTGTCGTTTTCTCCATCCGGCGCTATTATTACATTATGGGGCCCATGAATGATCTATGGCAAATCGTCTAATATTCTCCGACGGAAAAGAATATTCCACGACTAAAACGAATATTCCCAAACAACAATGAATATTTTATAACCACTTGCGTATTTTGAAAAAAAAATCATATATCACCCTTAACTTTAACCTTTTATCAATTTAACCATTTACTTGAATAGTAATTATAAGAAAAATTGAATACCTTTATTTCATAAAATTCGGGTCTTACAATCTCCCTCCTTATGAAATTTTGTCCTCGAAATTTACGTGCACAGTATTTCAAAGAGTTGAGAATACCTTGTTTTCATTTCGATTCCATCTTCCCTGTCATCATGATTTCTCCATTGCTCATCTTCTTTATTTCGGATATCATTCTAGAATACGACTTCAAAACACGGGTTAATTGAACAAATTAACATATCACATAATATCCCGATATTATGGTGACCAACAATTAAGCTTAGGTAGGACACACTAGCGAAGGATTTACTCATCTCTCCCCCTAGTTCTATTCCCCGATCTCCGCCAGATCATATCCCTAAGCTCGATATACCAACTATAACAACCCCAAAATAGGTCCATTCCATCCAACCCATTCTGAGTCGCCAAATATATGGTGCGTAAAAACAACTACAACTTTATTACAACAATTGTCGTGCAAAATACAACAACACATATCTTTGTGAGTTTGGATACAAATATATATCAATTGTAGCACGTTACAATGACACCTTACATAAAGGTATAGTCAAAAAGCTGTTTTAGAAATTAGAATCTTTGGGAAGTGCTCAAGAAAACCTTCGTATACATGGGAGGCCATGCTTTTAGGTTATGGTAGATATCATATGGCCACGAAATTATCCTTGGTTGACCCAATAGACCCCAAAGAAAAACGAGAAGATTACTATCATATTCTTCCCAATGGTGAGTCTTCTCTTGACATATCATTATCTCCACTGTCTCTAATTTGGTATTATACTCCAAACAAACACCAAGATTATATAGGTAGTGCTTGTAAATATACTCGTGAAGTGGATGAAACACAACCATGTCTTATGATAACACGAGTTTGTATGTCATTAGACATCTTGTATGATAGTGACAAAACACCCTTCCAAAGTTGGGTTCGCCTCACCCTATTTAATTCACCAAAAATAACTATTAAATGATGTATAAAATACAACACACTAAAGCCCTCAATAAAATTATTTTCATACTCTTTAGGGAGAACCTCAACAACTATAGACCACCGCTTCTATTCCTTGTTATCCCTTCAACCCAACTACACTTTTATTACACGAAAGGAATTGTGAAACAAAAGGGTGAGCACAACTAGCTCGATAAAGAATATTATGACTAAAGATAAATAAATTATCAATAGTCTTCATCAAGAATGAATCGAGATTTAGAACATATGGTAGATGATAAAACTTTTCAACCATAGTTGCAGCGGAACGAGCAATCCATTAAAAGAGTCAAATAGACTATAAAGTCTATTATCTTCTCCACGTTAAAAGTCCACTAACAATATTTTATCCTTGTAACATCAATCAACAGTTCCTTTCCACAATCATATGAATAACTCATAATCATAATTGTGATTCTAAATTCCTCTTCTCATCCAGGACGAAGATAAATTTTCATCACTGTCTTTTTACGAAACATCAAATATCATGGTTATACCAAATCACAGTTCCTGTTCATAATCATACTAATAATTTCATCTTTGCACCACGGCCAAAGATATTCATCAACAGTTCATCTTTACCCTACATGCTAAAGATATTCAACAACAGGTCATCTTTGCATTACGAGCCAAAGATATTCATCAATAATTCATCTTTGCACTACTGAGGCTAAAATATTCAACAACAGTCATCTTTGCATTACGAGCAAAAGATATTCATCAATAATTCATCTTTGCACTACAAAGCAAAGATATTCAACAACGGTCGTCATCTTTGCATTCTGAAGCCAAAGATATTCATCAATAATTCATCTTTGCACTACAAAAAGATATTCAACAACAGTCATCTTTGCATTACAAGCCAAAGATATTCATCAATAATTCATCTTTGCACTTCACAAATTTAAAGATATTAATATCTCAAAGAAATATATAATCATTTCGAATTTATATAAACAATTATAGCCATGTTGATCATTTCACCTTTGCACTTAAGCTAAAAAAAATATTCAATTGTAAATTCAATGGTCATGATCATACCACCAACAATTCAACTTTTGCACTACTGGCCAAATAGAACCTATAGTCACGATCATACCAATAATCTACCCATCTTTACACTCAAGTCAAAGAGAAATATCATCATTAGGGTTATAAGAATGTTATATAAAAACAATATAATCAAAACATGGTTTTAATTTCAAGAGTAAGATTCATAAATCAATGATAATTTGGTCGGAGAAAAACAATTTATATAGTGAATAGTACCCGTGTTAAATACATAGTCATGTCAAGTATCGTCGTGCGTAAATAACCTCGACACGAAAAGATAAAGTTTCATAATAAAATTCATATCCATATTTATAACACCTTAATCCAAATGTTATAAATCACTTAGAAATCTCATAATCTAATACTATTAATATTACAATAATATTTTAATCATTTCTAAAACTTATAAACAATTTAATTAAATTGTTTACACTTTACTAATTAATGCATTTAATCATCATAAAATGCCAAACTCATAAGATTTCATCACCAATAACCAAAACCCTCATCAAAAATCTGCATATACCTCATATATGATTCTCAAGCCATAAAATCATATTTTCCAATTTTCTTACTTCACATAACATATTTAATTCATTTACTCATAACTAGAACATTTTCATGAAAAATACCAAATCAGTTCCAAAAATATTTATTTTCTAGGATTTAGAAGAATATAGTCCCATATTGAATATATATTTTTCTCAGAATTTTTAAAATTCATTTACTATTTTTCACATGGCCAAAACCACCGAATATTTAAACATTTATCATAAATTGTACTTTTGTCCAAAAATTCTGAAATTAATACGGTATCTTGACATTATATAGATGTACTCCCAATAAAAATTTCATCAATTTTGGAGTTAATCACAAGGAGTTATAAGCGGTTACTTTTAAAATAGTCTTTTCCCGTAAAATTCATAACTCTTAATCTATACATCCAAAAATCACCATTTTTGGACACAATCAATAAAACTCATCAAAATATCATTTCAAATTTTTCCAGAATTTTCTGAAGGTCAGAAAAATTACGAAACTTAAAATCATAACAACCCTTAAAATCCCTTACTATCCCTTACTATCCTTACCTCAAAAAGAGAAGACTTACATTGGATATCGGATATATTGACGAAAGAAAACTTGCACTGATGAATATCAACTCACCAAGTATCTAAATACTCACAAAATACACTCAATAATCTAGAGAGAAAAAGAGAGAAAATTTATGAATTCTGGTGTGATTTTCAATTCTAACTTAACCCTCTATTTATAGGAAAATGTTAGCACGCCGAAGCAGACTTAACCTGCAACCTGATGGCTTTACCTGCTACTATTCCCACCCACCACATTTGAAAATTCAATTGAGCACATTTCTCACCAACCAAAAGTGGGGCCCACCAATTCTAGAATTTTCCACCAAAATCATTTATAACCTAATTTCTGAATCAGTCACCTCTTAAAATTCATAACAAATTATACGCTCATTTTTAACGGTTCAAAATTTGTGAACATATACTCAACTTATATATGTATAACATATCCAAAAATTACAACGATCCAACGGTCGGATTAAATATTATAACTCACACAATAAAGCTGTAAGAACACTGATTTTATCTTTTAATACCTCCATCGACGACAAAATCTTGATAAAATACCTCAACATTAATTCCTTCATTTATAACCACATAAATAAATCCATCATTTATATCCACATCAAATAAATATTTTCTTATCATATGAATCAATAATTAATTATTCACAAATAATATTACGAGAATCACATTTATGAATGACCGTGTAGTTCCCGGAAAGAGGGGGCTTTCCAATAAGAATTTCTCCTTCTTGGCGCAATTAGGTGACCAAACCTCTCTCTTGACGAACTTTCTAGACATTGCCAATAATGCTATCTAATAATATTATTCAAATAATATGAATTATTGATCGATAAAGGAAATCTTGTGCGGTGATAATTATTGAACAACAATAATATAAAATATCAACACAAAGAATTATTGAATCAATAAAATAAAATATTGAACATAATTCTTTGTAACAATTATTGAGTAGTGCCTTCTCACGTAAGAATCAATAATTGAAAAATATCTATGCAATACTGCAATATTCTACTATGCAACAACGCGTATTACTTTACTTTACCAACCGGGTATTCCAACGATGTTAGCAGATAACGATTACGCCATTATTTATAAAAACTCAAATTTGTCGTTTTCTCCATCCGAGCGCTTATTACATTATGGGGCCCACAAATGATCGCTACTTGCCGTCATCTAATATTCTCCGAAGCGGAAAGAATATTCCACGACTAAGCGAATATTCCCCAACAACAATGAATATTTTATAACCACTTGCATGTATTTTGAAAAAAAATCATATATCACCCTTAACTTTAACCTTTTATCAATTTAACCATTTCTTTGAATAGTAATTATAAGAAAAATTGAATACCTTTATTTCATAAAATTCGGGGTCTTACAATCTCCCTCCTTATGAAATTTAGTCCTCGAAATTTACGTACAGTATTTCAAAGAGTTGAGAATACCTTGCTTTCATTTCGATTCCATCTTCCGGCCATCATCATGATTTCTCCATTGCTCATCTTCTTTATTTCGGATATCATTCTAGAATACGACTTCAAAACACGGGTTAATTGAACAAATTAACATATCACATAATATCCCGATATTATGACTGACCAACAATTAAGCTTAGGTAGGACACACTAGCGAAGGATTTACTCATCTCTCCCCTCCTAGTTCTATTCCCCGATCTCCGCCAGAGATCATATCCTAAGCTCCGATACCAAATGTATAACAACCCCAAAATAGGTCCATTCCATCCAACCAATTCTGAGTCCCCAAATACATGGTAAGAAAAACAACTACAACTTTATTACAACAATTGTCGTGCAAAATACAACAACACACATATCTTTGTGAGTTTGGATACAAATATATACCAATCAGTAGTACGTTACAATGACACCTTACATAAAGGTATAGTCAAAAATTGTTTTAGAAATTAGAATCTTTGGGAAGTGCTCAAGAAAACCTTCGTATACATGGGAGGCCATGCTTTTAGGTTATGGTAGATATCATATGGCCACGAATTATCCTTGGTTGACCTAATAGACCCCAAAAAAAACGAGAAGATTACTATCATATTCTTCCCAATGGCGAGTCTTCTCTTGACATATCATTATCTCCACTTGTCTCTAATTTGGTATTATACTCCAAACAAACACCAAGATTATATAGGTAGTGCTTGTAAATATACTCAAAGAAGTGGATGAGCACAACCATGTCTTATGATAACACGAGTTTGTATGTCATTAGACATCTTGTATGATAGTGACAAAACACCCTTCCAAAGTTGGGTTCACCTCACCCTATTTAATTCACCAAAAATAACTATTAAATGATGTATAAAATACAACACACTAAAGCCCTCAATAAAATTATTTTCATACTCTTTAGGGAGAACCTCAACAACTATAGACCACCGTTCTATTCCCTTGTTATCCCCGCTCAACCCAGCTACACTTTTATTACCTGAAAGGAATTATGAAGTAAAAGGGTGAGCACAACTAGCTTCGAGAAAGAATATTATGACTAAAGATAAATAAATTATCAATAGTCTTCATCAATAATGAATCGAGATTTAGAACATATATAGATGATAAAACTTTTCAACCATAGTTGCAAATGGTGAACGAGCAATCCATTAAAAGAGTCAAATAGACTATAAAGTCTATTATCTTCTCCACGTTAAAAGTCCACCAACAATATTTTATCCTGTAACATCAATCAACAGTTCCTTTCCACAATCATATGAATAACTCATAATCATAATTGTGATTCTAAATTCCTCTTCTCATCCGGACGAAAGATAAATTTTCATCACTTGTCTTTACGAAACATCAAATATCATGGTTATACCAAATCACAGTTCCTGTTCATAATCATACTAATAATTTCATCTTTGCACCACGACCAAAGATATTCATCAACAGTTCATCTTTACCCTACATGCTAAAGATATTCAACAATGAGTCATCTTTGCATTACGAGCCAAAGATATTCATCAATAATTCATCTTTTGCACTACAAAGCTAAAGATATTCAACAACAGTCATCTTTGCATTACGAGCAAAAGATATTCATCAATAATTCATCTTTGCACTCAAAGCAAAAGATATTCAACAACGGTCATCTTTGCATTCAAGCCAAAGATATTCATCAATAATTCATCTTTGCACTACAAAGCTAAAGATATTCAACAACAGTCATCTTTGCATTACAAGCCAAAGATATTCATCAATAATTCATCTTTTTCTACTACAAAGCAAAAGATATTAATATCTCAAAGAAATATATAATCATTTCGAATTTATATAAACAATTATAGCCATGTTGATCATTTCACCTTTGCACTTAAGCTAAAAATATTCAATTGTAAATTCAATGGTCATGATCATACCGATCAACAATTCAACTTTTGCACTCATCGGCCAAAGAGAACCTATGGTCACGATCATACCAATAATCTACCCATCTTTACACTCAAGTCAAAGAGAAATATCATCATTAGGGTTATAAGAATGTTATATAAAAAAATAATATAATCAAAACATGGTTTTAATTTCAAGAGTAAGATTCATAAATCAATGATAATTTGGTGGAGAGAAAACCAATTTGTCGTGAATAGTACCCGTATTAAATACATAGTCCGTGAGTATCGTGCGTAAAAGAACCTCGACACGAAAAAGATAAAGTTTCATAATAAAATTCATATCCATATTTATAACACCTTAATCCAAATGTTATAAATCACTTAGAAATCTCATAATCTAATACTATTAATATTACAATAATATTTTAATCATTTCTAAAACTTATAAACAATTTAATTAAATTGTTTACACTTTACTAATTAATGCATTTAATCATCATAAAATGCCAAACTCATAAGATTTCATCACCAATAACCAAAACCCTCATAAAAATCTGCATATACCTCATATCTGATTCTCAAGCCATAAAATCATATTTTCCAATTTTCTTACTTCACATAACATATTTAATTCATTTACTCATAACTAGAACATTTTTATGAAAAATACCAAATCAGTTCCAAAAATATTTATTTTCTAGGATTTAGAAGAATATAGTCCCATATTGAATATATATTTTTCTCAAATTTTTAAAATTCATTTACTATTTTCACATGGCCAAAACCACCGAATATTTAAACATTTATCATAAATTGTACTTTTGTCCAAAAATTCTGAAATTAATACGGTATCTTGACATTATATAGATGTACTCCCAATAAAAATTTCATCAATTTTAGAGTTAATCACAAGGAGTTATAAGCGGTTACTTTTAAAATAGTCTTTTCCCCGTAAAATTCATAACTCTTAATCTATACATCCAAAAATCACCATTTTGGACACAATCAATAAAACTCATCAAAATATCATTTCAAATTTTTCCAGAATTTTCTGAAGGTCAGAAAAATTACGAAACTTAAAATCATAACAACCCTTAAAATCCTTTACTATCCCTTACTATCCCTTACCTCAAAAAGCGAAAGACTTACATTTGGATATCGGATATGATGACAAAGAAAACTTGCAGATTGATGAATATCAACTCACCAAGTATCTAAATACTCACAAAATACACTCAATAATCTAGAGAAAAAGAGAAAAATTTATGAATTACGGTGTGATTTTCAATTCTAACTTAACCTCTATTTATAGGAAAATGTTAGCCGCCAAGCGACTTAACTCTGCAACTTTGATGGCTTTACTCGCTACTATTCCCACCCACCACATTTGAAAATTCAATTGAGCACATTTCTCACCAACCAAAAGTGGGGCCCACCAATTCTAGAATTTTCCACCAAAATCATTTATAACCTAATTTACGAATCAATCACCTCTTAAAATTCATAACAAATTATACGCTCATTTTAACGGTTCAAAATTTGTGAACATATACTCAACTTATATATGTATAACATATCCAAAAATTACAACGATCCAACGGTTTGATTAAATATTATAACTCACACAATAAAGTCATAAAACAACGATTTTATCTTTTAATACCTCCAATCGACAAAAAATCTTGATAAAATACCTCAACATTAATTCCTTCATTTATAACCACATAAATAAATCCATCATTTATATCCACATCAAATAAATATTTTCTTATCATATGAATCAATAATTAATTATTCACAAATAATATTACGAATCACACATTTATGACCAAACCGTAGTTCCGAGAAAAGGGGCTTTCCAATAAGAATTTCTCCTTCTTGGCAGCGCAATTAGGTGACCAAACCTCTCCTTGATGTAACTTTCTAGACATTGCCAATAATGCTATCTAATAATATTATTCAAATAATATGAATTATTGATCCGATAATGGAAATCTTGTGCGATGATAATTATTGAACAACAATAATATAAAATATCAACACAAAGAATTATTGAATCAATAAAATAAAATATTGAACAAGAATTACTGTAATAATTATTGAGTAATGCCTTCTCACGTAAGAATCAATAATTGAAAAAATACTATGCAATACACCGTACTACTATGCAACAACGCGTATTACTTTACTTTTTACCCAACCGGGTATTCCAACGATGTTAATTGATAATTGATTACGCCGTTATTTATAAAAACTCAAATTTGTCGTTTTCTCCATCCGATAGCTTATTCTCATTATGGGGCCCAATAAATGATAGCGCTGTCGTCTTTAATATTCTCCGACGGAAAAATAATATTCCACGACTAAGCGAATATTCCCAAACAACAATGAATATTTTATAACCACTTGCGTATTTTGAAAAAAAAAAATCATATATCACCCTTAACTTTAACCTTTTATCAATTTAACCATTTCTTGAATAGTAATTATAAGAAAAATTGAATACCTTTATATTCATAAAAATTGAATAAAGGTGTCTCTATATTACTGGGGTTGAATTCCACATGCATGGTGAATTCTTTTGCATGCATGGTGAATTCTTCTATTATTCCATTCTTTATTATTCTGTTGGAATAACATATCTATGTGGACTACCGCATGCATGGTGAATGATCCTTCTTATTCATTCTTTATTAAATTGTGGAAATGATCTGTCTATGTAGATTACCGCATGGCAGATGAAAATCCATTTGCAGTTTCGTATATTCTATTATACTCGTATGAGATATCATTTCATTGTACTCGTCATGAAATATCATTTTCTTTGGTATTTTTCTTTTACGAGTTGCTATTCATGGGTTACTATTCACTCTAGTATTATTCACTTGGGTATTCGGGGCACTTTTTGTGCTGGAGTACTATTCATGAGTTACTATTCATGGGTTACTATTCACCCTATTACTATTTACTCTAGTATCATTCACTCGGGTATTCGGGACATTTTTCGTGTCGGGGTACTATTCCCGAAGTACTATTCACGGGGTACTATTCACCCAAAAAATATATTTCTTTTCTGTCCAAAATATTTTTGGTACATGAATATTATTCTTGAATTTTACTCCTGGCGCGATGATCATGTTGACAATTTGGATATTTTTAAACTCTGGATAAATTTAAAGTCTTTAATATTTATCCTCGATTTCGTTTGATTAATGCTTATATCATTGTCATCATTCTCATGCTTATATTGTGATGAAAGTTATCTTTGGCTTACGTGCATAGATGGACTGTTGATTATTGGTTTTATAGTTGTATATCTTTGGCTTACGTGCAAAGATGGACTGTTGATTATTGGTTTTACAGTTGTATATCTTTGGCTTACGTGCAAAGATGGACTGTTGATTATTGGTTTTAGAGTTGTATATCTTTGGCTTACGTGCAAAGATGAACTATTAATTAATGAGTATCTTTAGCTTACGTGCATAGATGGACTTGGTATGATTATGACCAGGGATTATTCAGTATAATCATGACCATATTGTAACGAATGATGTGGTAAAAGTCCTCATTGGCCTATAATTCATTGATGGACAGTTATTGGTATGATTATATGCAGGGATTAGTCGGTATAATCATGACCATTGTTGAAAACACGAATATCCTTGGCCCGTAGTGCATGGATAATTCGTGGTCATAATACTAATGAATATCCTTGGACGTAGTGCAGGGATGATTTGATGATGTGAATTATTTATTAAGTTGAGTCTTAGCGATAAAATATTGATTATACACTTTTAATTCGTAAAAGATAGTAGATATCATACTCTACTTGACTCTTCTAAAATATAGTTGTATGTCTTTGGCCTGTAGTGCAAAGATGAATTATTAATGAATATCATTGGCCGTAGTGCAAAGATGAATTTATTAGTATGATTATGAGCAAGAATTGTGATTTGGTATAACCATGATTTTTGATGTTTTAGGTAAAGATAGGTGATGCAAATTATCTTCGTCCTGGGTGCGAAGAGGAATTTAGAATCACAATTATGATTATGAATTATTCACATGATTGTGGTCAAGAATTGTTGATTGATGTTACAGGGATAAAACATTATTGGTGGACTTTTAACATGGAGAAGATAATAGACCTTATGGTCTATTTGACTCTTCCAATGGATTACTCGTTCCGCTGCAACGATGGTTGAAAAGTTTTATCATCTACCATATGTTCTAAATCTCTGATTTATTACTAATGAAGGCTATTGATAATTTTATTGTCTTTAGTCATGATATTCTTTACTGAGCTAGTTGTGCTCACCCTATTGCTTCATAATTCCATTCAGGTAATAAGAGTGTTGCCGAGTCGAGCGGGGATAATAGGGGAATAGAACGGTTGTGATGCCCCCAAATTCAGGTACTTGAAACCCGAATTCAGTGCTTCACGATACCATTTCTTTGTGCGAAATAATAATAATAATGTCATAAATATCAAACTTAATTTACATATCAGAGTTTTATAAATCTCAGGTACGCGACCTTAAAACATTTCATTACATGATAGATAATAAATAACATCATCTTATTTAAGTCTAGCTATTACATAAGATAACACAAACTTATTCTGACAGCTTTCCTTTCCCTTTATTCCTGACAGAGCCCTCTAGTTGGTCATACTTAACTGAAAACATTTAATTTAAGCAAGGATGAGCATTTGAGTGCCCAACAAGTAATAACAATTATAAATATTAGCTAGAAGGATTAAATGTTTTCTTTGTACTACCCTTCTACAACAGATCAAAAGTTGTGAAGTAATCTGAACCGATAATAATAACATAATAACTCTCTATCAAAATTTTGAAAGTACGTACTGACTATAAATAGGGTTAAGGTGACATACTATGAACATTATTCTCAATTTTTGAATAGGTTTAGCAGAACTTCATCCGCAAACCGTCATAACTTACGGGCACGGAGGGTGATCAGCCTGTTATGCCCTGTATTGATCAATACTACATGCAAAAATGATATTATCATTCACTCTGTCTACTATGGGCGCATAAAATTTTTCCCATGTTCAGGATGTTCATACTTAGTCTGGAATACGAACCAAAACAATTTGATTGGATACAAAGAGGTTTTATCATATTCAATAACATTTCTAAATCTGTGTCTAGCTGGTCAAATAGCTTAGATGACTCTTGGTTATCATATACATAATCTTGAATCAAGGTATATATATATATATATATATATATATATATATATATATATATATATATTGTAAGTTAATGTCTAAACATGGTTATTCAAGTGTCCCCACTTGGATAATCATTATATTTAAACACATGTTGATATATACACTTGAATAACCATGTTTAGACATTAACTTATATAATATATATATATATATATATATATATATATATATATATATATATATATAATCTACAATATATATACCATGTTGATAATCAATGCTCGGATATAACATATATAACAATAGGGTTGATAATCTAATACAAATATAATATAATTCTGAAACTTTCTTACTCATGTCCGTTGCATAAAGAAAATGCAAAGGTAAAGATACTTGCTCAATAATAATTGGAGTAAGTATAGGAAACTTGTCTGGTCTGCTGCTTACACAACTTAGTTCTATCCTTAATTCAACAACCTATCATTTATAAGATTGTTCTATTGATTAGAATAACATATTATAACACATAGTACTGTATATTGCAGTCATCACATAACTTAATCACATTGTCACACATATTCAACAGTTATTGGATCAAAAACAAATATTAATACAATCAAAATATCTAAGTCCAGATCAACTCCTAAAACATGTCGGTGTACCGACAACTTAATCGGGTAATTATTGAGTCTAAGACTCTATTCTGTATCTCAATATCCATAAGTATCAGTTATATTCTTTTAAATGACTTAATAATAATTTTTAAACATTTATTATAATTTATCTTGAATTTTCAAATACCGGAATCATTATCATATGATTAAATATAAAACAATTCTATTATCATCAACATTTAAATAACATTAAATTATTAATGAAACCATTGCCAAAATATTAAAATTATTTATAATAACTTAAAATATTTTCAAAAAGTTATATTACCCTTAAATGATTTTTAAAACATTTTAAATCATTTTTAAGTAATTACCATTAATATTAAAATATTAACGTATTATTCATCCAAATATTAAAAGTCATTAATTATAACTTAAAATATTTTTAATTCATTCATATCCTTTTTAAAATGATTTTTAAATTAATAAAACCATTTTTAAAATCATTTATTTAATATAATTATTAAATAAATTTAATATCATTAACATTAAATAAATATCACTAATATTCAATTATTAATGAAATTATCCTTTAAATATTAAAAGTTATATTTTATAACTCAAAATATCTTTAAACACTTTATTTTCATTTAAAATGATTTCTAAAATAATAAAATCATTTTTAAACTAAATTATTTAATAAAATTATTAAATAACTTTAATATCATTAATAATAATTAATTAATGAAATTCATCCCAAAATATTAAAAGTCCTTAAAATAACTTAAAATATTTTCTTATATCATTATATAATTTTAAATGATTTTTCAAGTATTAAAATTATTTTAAAATAATTTATTAAATATAATAATTTAATAAATTAAACATCTTTAATATCTCAAAAATATTAAATATTTATTAAATATAATTAAAATAATTAAAAACAAATTTTCAAACCTTAAAATAATTTTTAATAATTTATTTTGTATTTTTCATAATTAAAAACTAATTTTCTATAATTATTTAATATAAATATAATTTTTATAAATAATCTATCGCTAAAGACCACCTATAGCGACAGAACCATCGCTATAGGTGTTCTTCATGAAAACCTAGATCTTCATACACAGTTTCGAGGGACCAAGTTTGACCAAGTGTATCTGACAGATCGTGAAGTTTCTGGACTCTCTAATGATCACAGTTTGTAGAACTAATGTAATACTACAAATTAAAACAACAATCATAGTCAAAACATACTCCAATTGAAAGATCTAAGGGCCTAAAGTAGCTGTCAAAAATGTTCTTCGTTTCTGGGTTTGCCCAGAAATGAAGAACAGTACGACATGCCTACTTTGGGCCTCCACTACATGCTGATCGTGTAATCGTTTTGTGATATATCAACTTCAGTGTCTAGGTAACATGTAACTAAGTATATCTATCACAAAACATTACCCAAACAACAACAAATAAAAAAGATACATCCCGGTCAAAGCATGTCAGGAGACACGTTCAAACGTTTTATGGGTTACCCAGAAAACGTGAACCGTGATCGACTGAGCTGGTTTGACCGGTCACAGAATCCAACCTACTTGATATCTGGCTGCACTAAAAGCATAGATCGATAGTTTACATGATATACTATAACATTGGTTCAAAAACAAACTCAAAACATCAATAAAATGCACAGATCCGGAGCCTTAAATAATTGGTCAGAGGCTCTTATTCGATTTCTGGGTTGCCCAGAAATAGTCCGGTCAATGCCGGTCAACGGCTTTTGACCATTAATAACTCCAATTCTAGACCTCTAATCACTGCGATTCCACTTCCAGCTTAAAGACAAGATGACAAGCTACAGATCCAATACTTAAAACAACAAAACCACATAACAAGTAAAGATTTATAGGGTCTGACATTCGTTGTCAAACCCCAAGAATTTTTTTTCCAGATTTTCTTAAAACTCAAATTTGAACACTTAGATGATATGGATCTATATAATAACAACCCAGATCATCATAATAGTCTATATCTAACATGTTTAACACATAAACAACAACATCTAACAACAGATTATTGGACAGAAATCAAGGCTAGGGTCTATACCTTCTTTGATCAATCTTTGCTTCAAGGGTACTGATTTAGTTAGTGTGTTTCGTGGGGCTGGTTTTGTGACTGACTAATGAAGGGAAATTCGTGGGTTAGAGAGAGAGAAGCTTGGTGGTGTATGTGTGAGCAATTGGGACAAAATTATGAACTTTCCTCTCTCTCAATCTATATATAATTTGATGAAATGGTTAGGGTTGATCATGTTTATTGATTAAAGGCTATTACTATACTACATGGCTATGTTGAGTTGGTTTACCAACTAAAGTTATGGCAACTTATACAAGTTATCTATTAAATAATACAAGGAGGGCAATTTGGTCATTTGGTCTTTACTTTTAGTGGCAAGGTTGATAATTCATTCTAACCTCTAGGGTTTGACCCTTAGGGTTTAACCCTAAGGTTTTTAAGCTCTAAATCTAAAATTATGTATTAGGGGCAAAAATAGGAATCTTAGTTTCTAAAAAAATTGATTAGGGTTCCCTAATTACACTAGGTCTCCTAATCACTTTAGACTTGTAAAGTAGACTTTATAAAGTACTAATCACCATAAGCTTGTTAAATTAATAATTATGGTTTATAACTTAGCAATTAGGGTTTTGATCTAGTAATTAGGGTTTTAAGTATTAATTAGGGTTTACCTAATTAACATTAATCATAACAATAGTCATTAATCACATAACTAATTACTTAACAAACATTACAGTCATATTTGACTCTGTACTATAGTTTATCAATAATGCAAGGATTTTGTACTGTTCTACTATAACTGTTCCACACATTAACCATACACCAAAATAGGGATGTAGCGAAGGAAATTTTGTGAAAGAATTTATTCCTTCACAAGAGGAGTTGTTTAGCGAAGGAACAATAAAGGAAAAATATTTAGTGACAATATAGTGATTAACGAAGAAAAATCCTTCACAATTTTTATTTTTTTCCTCGCAAAATTGAGGTGATAGAAGGATTGTTTTGCACAAATTTATGATGAAATATTGCGAGGAAAAAAATATATTAATGAAGGAATTATTACTCACTATATATTATTGTTCAGAAATTTTTTACGAGAGATAAAATTAGTCGCTTTTTTGTTCTAAATAATATTTTATAATTAATTACGGTGAATATAAATTTTAATATAAATATACTAAATTTTTTAAAGTAATAAATTTACTTATAATAATTACACTTTTTAAGCAACTTATTATAATATTACTTATAAAAGATTTATTATTTTAAAAAAATGTTATTAACTCTTTTTTTTGCGGAACATATCAGTATTCTTATCCGCCATGTACGTGAAGCCCTAACCATAGAAATCGCCCTAATCTCCCTTTTCTCTAAGTCAATCGAGCCTGCAGAACACCAAATCATACGACTATGTATCAATATCTCAATTGTGAATATCAAATTCGGAGCTCATCAAGCCCTTGGAAAAATCTATTATCTACTGGCATACATTGACAACCCTGCGCTCTTAAGACTCTCTGAGAAGATCTATCTGTTGCCAAAATCCATTCATTCTCTCTCTCTCTCTCATCAACTCCTTTTGATTCACTATTTTTCTCAATTGTTCTACTTTGATTTTATTTTTTTAATACCCATTTTCATCGTTTTAATGTAATGGATGCAAGAATTCCATACAAGATGTCGCGATTGCCTCTCACCGATCGGATGCCCCATATAAAAAATTCTTCTGATGATGATGTAAGTTTAGGGTTTCTATTTCTAATATTTGTGGCTTATCTGCTTGAATTTTGCATTTTAGTTTGACTGAGTGTACTGTTTTGCATTTTTTTTATTGATTAAAGAGTACTTGATTTGTGTAATTTGATATTTTGGTGAATTAAAGCACAAATTTGTAGATTTTTGGTGTATGTGTTACCTGTGGTATGCTTAGTTTGTATGTTAAACAGACACATTTAATCCCTTTTAAATGTAAGATGGAAATCCTTATCTGTGAATTAATTTAAAATTATATTGTACATAAGATAAGGGTATATTGTTTTTAATCTTCTCGTCCCCTCACCCTCTATGTCTCTCTCTTTGTTTCCTTTACTTGATTAATTGTAAATGAAACTTTTTTCTTTAATTTTTAATTAACGTTGTGTAAAACAACAAATAGCAAACAAAAATTAATAATTAAGCAATAGGGGTCATTTGGTTACTCCTAACTTTTGTTCTATTGAAGAAAACATGGAACTTTGGTCCTTAAATATAATTTTATAGCAAGTTCCTTTTGTTAGCATAGTAACTCCGTCTTGAAAACGTATCAGGGGATTAAACCATGATATCAAACTCCACAATGACAATGCATGCAGAAACCTGAAGAAAACTGTAACAAACTCTGTTTTCAAGAGACAGATAAGATAATTATGTGAAAACTTATGAAAACTGACCTGCTGCCCTGTAATGTAGACATTATTTTCCTTGAACTAGGACGCAACAAGATCCTCATTAGAAGTTGAGTTTCCTGTAGTTGTTCCTGAATTGGGATTAAAACCCGTAGGGGAGGAACCATATGGTCCATAGTTGCCAGAAACTCCCATGTGAGTCGAGTTCCCTATATTACTTCCTGGTTTCTATTGGGATAGTGAATATTTGATGGTTGCCACTGGTGGAGCTGGATAGACACTGCCAGCTTGAGGCTGTGGCGGGAATGTACCGTTGCTTAAAAATTGGTGAATAGCCGAAAGAGGAACATAAAATGGGGAGAAGTAGTGACCGTAGGGAATATAGTTTGTCGGATAGTGAGGTAAATGCATCCCAGCTGGTTGTCTAAAGACAGGGAGTGGCTGCTGAGTTACAGCTATTGAGCTTTGCACAACCCCGTCAGGTTGAGTCACAAGTGGAGTTGGACCCGTACTAGACAAAAGTAAAGAGTTTCCAGCCTGCAATTTGAAAGCAAGTTTATTAATGATATGGATAAAAAACTGAGACAAAAGTCATATGAATCAGGATTAATATAGAAGCTACAAAACATTATAACCAAAAAAATCACCCTTTTACATATAACCAAAAGAAATGTAAGTTTAGCATGATGTCATGTAAGGGTGGCAGGACAAAACAAGTGATACAAAGAATTCTCGTCACCTTACAGTGAGAAAGATGGTGTAATTTAAGACTATAAATTGATGCTGGTGATCCACCACAAGTTAATGATTCATCTACCATGATTTTGTCTACTACTATAATAATTAATTGGGTATTGTTGATTTTAGTATTACTGCAAGTTTAGATTTTAATCTCAACACTTTCACCTTTCGGTGATGGTATCATGGTAATGATCCTCAGTGGTTGGTTTTACCATTTCTTAAGCTTATATTCTTCTTAGATGCACTGTATAGAATGGCCAGGATTTACTTGGTCATTCAAGAAGTTCTTGTTTGAGTAACTGCAACTTTGTGCAATGTGTTATTTAGATAGTTGCTAGACTTGTTATACTATATTGGATGAACTCGTGGGAATGTTTTTTTAGTTTAATCCTTTTAGAATTTAAATTATGCTCTTTACTTCCATTTAAACCTGATGCAGCCAATTGTGTAAAAAGTGACAGGTAGATAGAAGCTTATTTATTTGATCAAACATACTCAAGTGTTATTTGTGTTTTGTACAAAGGTATATTTCTCAAATATACTCAAGTGTTATTTGTGATTTAAATATTTGTGTGTCTGTCAACTGTTTGCTTTTAATCTCAAAAGAGGCTAGTTCTACACTTCTTTTTCTTGTTTCAGAGTTTGAAAACTATCGCGAGAGCATTTCCAATGTCTCAGAAGTTAAGTACGTTCACAAAAAACTTTGTGCGCCTAGAGTAAACTATCGCGAGAGCATTTCCAAAGTCTCAGAACAAAAAACAGTTAGGTGGGCAAGGGCAATTTACTGATATTACCGTAAGGTTTGAACCCATGGTAGCAGGCAGTGGATATGAGTTTAAGAGTGAAATCAAAGGAGGAACAGTGCCAAGAGAATATATACCAGGTGTAATGAAAGGACTGGAGGAGTGCATGAGTAATGGCGTGCTTGCAGGCTTCCCTGTTGTAGATGTTTGTGTCGTACTAGTGGATGGCTCTTACCATAATGTTGATTCAAGTGTATTGGCATTCCAGTTGGCAGACAGAGGAGCTTTTTGGGAGGGAATGAGGAAAGCTAGTTCAAAGATGCTTGAACCCATTATAAAAGTTGAAGTAGTTACCCCGGAAGAACACTTGGGAGATGTGATTGGTGATCTGAACTCTAGGAGAGGCCAAATCAACAGCTTCGGCGACAAACCTGGGGGTCTCAAGGTATGTGAAACACTTGAGATCTTCTTTCCAATCTATTTTATTAGACAAGGGATCTTTCCATTGCATATTCTGGAAAGCCTGGTTAGACCTCCGTTAGGTGGCCATAATAAGTACAAGTTGAGCATGATATGGTGTATAAGTTAGGCATGCTAGCAGTTGAAAGTTGAAACTTCTTCCTTTGTAGATTAGGCCATTATATACTGCTGAATTAATACCTACTATTTAGGCTTACCATTGCAATGCCTGTTGTAGTACAACAAAGATTAAAACACACACATAATGGCCAAAGAGAGAACATGCTCCATTTCCATTATTAGTCCAACCATGAATTCGGAAATTAAATAGTAGCCTCTTGACCATTGTCTTGTATGTGTACATTATTTCATGGATTTGATTGTTGTTGATGCAGGTGGTTGATTCCCTCGTTCTACTAGCGGAGATGTTTCAATATGTCAGCACCCTCCGGGGAATGACAAAAGGCCGCGCTTCATACACTATGCAGTTAGGAAAATTTGACGTCGTCCCTCAACACATTCAAAACCAACTTGCTTCAAAGGAGGAAGAAGTTGCTACTTAATCCAGTTCCCACATGTGGGGTTTGAGAAGATAAGGAAGCTATTGCAGCTTAACCTGGTTGCTAAAATATTTTTTATGAACTGTAGATGATTTCCCTATAGAAATTAAGCTTACAATGTAATGCATTGTGTTAATTTTTGCAATGAATTTGTATTATTTATCAATTAATTTTTTATTTATAAATTTATAATTCGTGAATGATTTTACTTGAGAAATTGACATTAATGAATGATTAATTTCCTCACTAAAATCTTTTTAGTTAATTAGTTGGTCATTAATGAAGGATTATTTCCTCACTAATTTGAACATACATTCTCAATTTATAATTAGTGAAGGAAATTTTTCTCTTGTTAAATAAATTTGTTCTTCCTAATATATTATTTGTGAGGGAATAAAGCTATTCACTAATTTAAAATAGTCCTTCTTAAAATATTATTTGTGAAGGAAATTAATCTTTCACTGAATAACAATATTCCATTACCAAATACAATTTATGAATAAAAAAGTTATCCACAATATATCCTTCACAAAAAACATTTAATTCTTACTTGGCGAAGGATACCCCAATTGAGGAGGAGAATAATCGACGAACGTCGTGTGAAGAAAATATTTCTTTGCAATAAATCACTTGTGAGTGATATAGTATGTCTTGTGAAGGATTCGTCCTTCACTAGAGGCCATTTTTGGTGTAGTGAACATTACACACATATAAGACATGTTTACATTACTGAAATATAAATAATATTATATTATTATTCTTATTCCTTATTCAAAATCCAGACTTAGGGTTTTGAATTCATATCTGACATAACCTTCATAGATACCATTATTAATTAAGTTAAAATAATTAACTTAATTAATATAATAAATACATGTCATAAAATCCATATCATATATACAATAATCATATTTTCATGGAAAATAAATAAATATTTTTATTACAACATAATTTTATTATAAGAATATAATCTATAATGATCAATAGTTTTAAAAGAAATTAGTTACATCTAATAAATAATTTTACTTATCAGATATATACATATACATTACTTGCACATATTCCCACCCTTATATATATAAAAAAAATTATTCATAAAATTTCTTATTGAAAATATTGGGTTATTACATCCACCCTCCCTTATAAGGATTCCGTCCTCGGAATCACCGCTTTAAAACCCATAGACACTAGGGCAAATAGCATACGCAGTCATTTCAAGTAGATCTCGATTAGATTCAATCGAACTGATCTTTAACTTCTCAACATAAAGCTTGTCTATCTAATTCTATGGAAATTTGATTTCTAACAGAACCCAAATTTCTCCTTCAAAATTTCTTTATAAAATAATTTACTTATATTTAAGAAAAATCATATATACAAAAATACAATTCATACGAATAATACCTGAAGTCCCATCCTCGGCTGCTACGGTATCCTGCACCATTATGTTGAAGACTCTCGCGGTTGATTTCGTCGAAGTTGGTCCTGTTATCGCCATTGTTCCACTGCCTTTTCCCGCATTCACACTCCCTGTATCCATTCTCCTCTTTGGACAGTCCTTCATCGTATGCTTTATGGATCCACACAGAAAACACCCATTGTTCATCCTAGGATTGGGGCAGTTAGGAGGGATATGTCCCTCCTGCCCACACTTGTAGCACACAAACTTACCCTTGAGACACTCTCCTGAATGACCCTTCCCACAATTCTTACACTGCACAGCCTACTTTTTCACACCTTCCTGCTTGACTTGGACACTCCCAACATTGTTCCACTTCCTTTTCTTACCCCTACTTCCACTACCTACTTCTACCTTCCCGGCTCCATCACTCTTATTCTTTCTCTCCTTATTGTAGAGGCTCATGGCCTCACTTCCCCCTTCAACTATGATAGCCTTTTCTAAGAGTGCAGCAAACGTATTGATCTGCGACACCGCCACCTTATTGTAAAGCCAGGGTTTTAGGCCTAGCTCAAACCTCCTTGCCTTTCTAGCCTTCGTATCCACTTGGTGAGGAGCAAACCTAGCTAACTCATTGAACTTTACGGCATACTCCGCAACTGTCAAGTTTTCCGACTTCAATTCCAAAAACTTCACCTCCATCCTAGCCTCCACACTAGCCGAGAAAAATTTCTCAAAGAATAGCATCTTAAACCTAGTCCATGCTACCACTCTTTCTCCTGCCCTAGCTTGATTTGCCTCCCACCAGAAATTTGCCTCTCCTTTCATCATATAGGTGGAAAAAGTTGTCTTTTGCCCCTCATTTACCCTAGCAACTACAAATGCTTTTTTTGTTTCCTTAACCCAAGTTTGGGCTTCTATCGAGTCAGTGGTACCTCTAAATTCGGGCGGTCCTACGGCCTTAAAATCCACAAAGTTCGCAAATCGGTTGTCTGGTTGATTTCCCATGGCCGGCATTCCATTCTGCATGGCTTGAGCTACCATGTTCGCGAAATTCTGCATCAGGTCTGGTTGTTGTCCTCCGACATTGTTGACAGATTCTTCTGCCCTCTAGTTTCGAGTTTGACGTCTTAGCGGCATGTTCTGGTTAAATAAAACAAAATCTATATTTTAATAACTTATATTCTAAACCTCATCATATAAGTTTAATATTTCAAACTTATTCAATTAATCAAACATAGATTCATATTCATTCGACTAATTCATAGTATATAGCATAGCACATATTGCTTTAAACATCCGATATCCCTTTGTGACCACAAAAGTCGGGAATCGCTACCACAACTTACACCAAGGTTGGGATTATTACAATACACACGTACATTACCAATCATACATAATTAAATACTAATTCTACCTATTTCCTATACCTCTTTCCTGATTCTGGACAACCCTTCACTTGATGACCTTCCAATCCACAAATAAAATAAGCACCTGGTTTATAGTCGGGACAATACAGATTCGTATGTCCTTTATAACCGCAAAGATAACATATCTTTTTCCATTTCTTCTTATCGAATTTTCCTAAGTCGTGGCCTTCTATCTTTCTTTTTCCCTTTTTACTTGGAGCTTCACACGATATGTTGCTTATGGCTCCCATTTGATCAATTTGGATCTTAAGCTTATCTTGTTCTTCCATTGTTTCTAGTAAGGATTTTTGCAATTGATTATTTAGTATTTTTCTATCTCCCACAACTTTTCCAGAGAATAAACCTTGTTCCTCAAATTCTGCACTTCAGTTGATGCTGGATCAGCTCCAACTTTGGTGTTTGAATCGCTATCTGTTAGTTCCAACATTTTTGGGTCCGGTACTATATTTTCCAAAGTGATCACCTCATCAAGGTTATCTTCAACGTGAGCCTCTACTTCAGCTATTGGCTTTGATATTGGCTCCTTCTTTACGATCTTAGGGCATCCTAATCCTTTTCCTCTTGACATTTACACATAATTTATCCTGATTAGCATATAATATATACACACAGCAAGTAAAAGTTTTATATAAGTTATCTTTTATTTTTGTTTGACGATGAATCTCCTTTTAAATTCTATACGAGTTATTTGTACTTTCAATGTTTTCCTCTGCTCTAAGGTTATAGCCTAAGGTCTACTCCCACCTATGGTTTCTAACCCTAAAGCTCTGATACCAACCTGTGACGCCCCCAAATTCAGGTACTTGAAACCCGAATTCAGTGCTTCACGATACCATTTCTTTGAGCGGAATAATAATAATAATGTCATAAATATCAAACTTAATTTACATATCAGAGTTTTCTAAATCCCAGGTACGCGACCTTAAAATATTTCATTTCATGATAGATAATAAATAACATAATCTTATTTAAGTCTAGCTATTATATAAGATAACACAAACTTATTCTGACAGCTTTCCTTTCCCTTTATTCATGGCAGAGCCCTCTGGTTGGTCATACTTAACTGAAAATATTTAATTTAAGCAAGGATGAGCATTTGAGTGCCCAGAAAGTAATAACAATTATAAATATTAGCTGGAAGGATTACATGTTTTCTTTGTACTACCCTTTTACAACAGATCAAAAGTTGTGAAGTAATCTGAACCGATAATAATAACATAATAACTCTCTATCAAATTTTTGAAACTATGTACTGACTATAAATAGGGTTAAGGTGACATACTATGAACATTATTCTCAATTTTCGAATAGGTTTAGCAGAACTGTTAGGTTTGTAATATTCATGAACGCAATCAAATTGCATAAAAAGTGCGGAAGCGTGTAAAAATCAGAGTTTAAAATTTTTACAAACCATATACCCGGATCACCCTTTATGCACAATTATTAATTAAACGAAAAAGATAAAGAATAAAATCATACCCTCGAAGATTGAGCTTCCTCAGGTACAAGTTCACCTCCAATCCTTTTCGCATTCAACTTGAATCCACCGGATTTGGTTCCTTCCTTTGATCAACGTTAGCCACCCATGTGTTTGGCCTCTAGAGGTGATCCACCAAGGAAGAAGACAATTCAAGAAGAAGGGATATTGGCTCAACCCTAGTTTTCTATCTCTATAGAAAGGGCGTACTCTCCCAACAATTGGAATTATGTCGTATGTTGAAAAAGTCAACAACCCCATATCACCCATAATAAGACTCCTCTTATTTATTGATGTGGGCAACCCTCCTTAACAATTAAGAAATTGGGTTTTATTTAATTAATTAAATTCTTTTAATTAATTAAGCTCCCTAATCTTATTAGGGATAATTAATTAAACTCCTTTAACTAATTTTCCTTCCTAATCCAATTAGGAATAAATGAGAGTACTTATATTAAATTAATTCCTAAACTCTTTTAGAAATTAAAATAATAATAATTGTAATAATATTAATAAGACTCCTCTTATTAATTTATATTTAATATTTCTAAAATATTAAATAATAAATATTAAGCTATTTAATTTATTCTATCACCATAGATTAAATTAAATATACTTAATATTTTATTACGATTATGCCATTAACTTCTTAAATAATTATTCTTCCCTTTATGGTGTAACCCTTTAGGTTCTCCATATTAAACCTATTGTGAATAAATCAATTAGAACAATTCTAATCTTATTTAAATAAATAAATTAAACAATTAATTTATTTAAATAAATAATATTTATTCTACAATAGGGATAAGCCTCCCTAGCGATCAACGACTTTCCGGATAATATAGATTCCAACATTAATCATTAAAGAACCTTTGAGTAAATAGTTACTGTATGAATTCAATCCTTCCACCATACAATGTCCCAATTAAATATAAGACATGGAATTACTTTATCAAGTCTTATTTTATTTAATTATATGTATTTCGATCCTTAAATGCACAACTCAAATAATGCAAATTAGAAACTCCTTTCTAATTTAATTCTGCCTTAGCCAAGGACTACTGGGTTGTCATTTATCGAATCACATAGGACATTTCTCTTCTTTTATTAGAAGTGGTAGATTCTTTATTTATCATACATTATCTCCATGTACAACTTATTATACCCAAGCATACCCTTTGATATACCCTAAGGGTCTTAAGGAATAAGTCAAAGTATAACTCATCATACACAAGATACTATGATGATCTCAAGTCCAAGGATTACTTGTACTACTATCACTACAGAATTCCTATTGACAGGCAAATAAAACTCCATTAGGTATTCCTTAGCGAGCCACGCTTCAAAGTGAACTTATTCTCTAATAAGCACCTACATACTTGCTTTAGTGTCTCCACACAAATGATCATGAGATCAATCATCCTCATTCAATGAAAGCAAGCAACGATGTATGTACCAATCTATCCGGATTCACTAATCCCCAATTTAGTAATCCAATGATTGAGAACTATTTTAGTTTTAAGCTTTCTAAGAATTTAGATCTCATTAGAATGATCATCATCATTATTCTAAAAGCATTGCTTAAAACTATGGGTTTATCACATATTATAAAACAGCATCATGTAGATAATTAAAAGCCTTTAATAAATTAATACTTTTTATTAATAAATGAATAAGATTGTTACAAAGTATATGCTTTATCATCAAACATGATTGGCTTGTGTGCATACTACTTTCAATCTCCCACTTGCACTAAAAGCCAATCGTCATGGTATCTTATACTCTTCTTCTCTAAGTGACGATTATCCTGGCATTGGATAAGCTTTAGTTAATGGATATGTAATGTTGTTCATGAGAGTCCACTATCTCTATAGTGATTTCCCATCTTTCAATGATTCTAATAATCAAATGAAAGTGCCACAACACATGTTTAGATCCAAGATGAGACTTAGAACTATTCCTAGTTCTCAGTAATGAACTTTTAATCCAAATAATCAACTTGCAGCCTTCATTTATAGCTATATACTTTGTCTTTATCACTAAACCAAAGAACTCTTTCTTTGTTTGGAACCTTTCTAATTCAACGCACTTTGTCCCAAGATAACGCTTTTACCTTAAAGTGGATTTTACATCATCTTGGTCTCATCTCAAAAACTTGAGTCTCATTAAGCCCTCTAGTTTTAATTTAGACCCACCATGAATATGATCACATCCTTAGTGTCGGTTAAGAACTTTAAGATGTTTTTCACTGACTCATAGTGAACTTCTCCAGAATATGACTGATCAACATCAGGTCTCGTACATTTCATTGCATACATGATTGTTACTCATGCGACCTCTCTTTTCAGGAGTCTGTGGGGACTATTAAGAGAGATACACTCCATGGCTCATCAAGATGAGACATCTCTTGGAGTTTGCCATGCTAAACGACTTTAGCATCAAATGAATATACGTTCCTTGGGTTAAGTCGAGCATCCTCTTGAATCTATCTATATAGATTTATATCCCTAATTAAGATACTCTTCCAAATCATTCATGGAGGAATGTTTAGACAATTTTATCTTTACTGATTGTAGCATTGGTATGTCATTCCTTATCCGTAGTATATCAACATATAGTACTAGGAATGTCACGATGCTCCCACTGACCCTTTTGTACACACTAGAACTCTTACCTCATCGTATGTAACTCTAGATCATCATCTTCTATGATGCGTACCTCATCATCATCATCCATGATGAATCCATACCTCCTAGGTATCTTTGGTACTATTCCAGATTTATGATTTAGTTGTGGTATAATAGGTCTATCTACTGGTTCCTCTTATTTGACTTATAGTATTTGTGGTTCCTGAACTTTTCAAGATCTATTATCCTCTCACTAGCCCCTTCAATGATAAACACCTTTATCTTAGAAGGCAACGTGTTTTACAACAAACACCTTTTGCTAAGTAGAATTATAGAACATATACCCTAAACTTACTTTAGGATGTCCCACAAATCGACACTTGTCAAATCTTGTCCCAAGCTTATCCTTCGAAACCTTTTCACATAAGTTGGACAACCCCTTATCTTAACATACTTAAGATTAGGAATCCTCCCTGTCCATAACTTTTATGGAGTCTTGGGGCTGGATTTTTAGGTTACCCTTTTGTAGATATGCAGCCATTACTAGGACATTATCCCAGAAGGATACTTGAATGTCAGTAAAATCATTATGGACCGCACCATGTCCAACAAGGTACGATTTTTCATTCAGATATATCAATCAATTATTGCATATCAGGATGTGTCCATTATGAGAAAACTATTTGAGATGATCTAGAAACTTATTGCACAAGTATTCCTTCCTTGATCCGATCAAAGAATCCTAATACTTTGCCAATTTGTTTCACTTTTGAATTCTTTGAACCTTTCAAATAATTCACACTTGTATTTCAGCAAATACATACATTCAACTCTTTGAATGATCATCTCCTTTTCTTATACTAGTTTGTTCAATTTAAAAAATAATTTTTATGTAAGTCAAGTATACAAAATTTATTAAGTAATATTCCAGTTCTATACAAAACATTATTATTATAAATAGAACAACAATTGTTCTTAATTATAATACCAAAAATTTCATTGTCCAACAATAAAATGGAAATAATATTTTCAACGAGAACTGGAATACAATAACAACTTATTGACTTAATAGACTTGCCCGTAGGCATTGCTAAACTATAAGTTCCTATGGCTAATGCAGCAACCTTTGCTTCATTTTCCACATATAGGATTACTTATATTTGTTTAGCTTTCTACTTCGCTTGGTCCTTCATAAATCTATATTTATGATAACCAAAGCTCAGATCCAATACCCAAGTAGAACCTTGACTTAAAGAAAAATTTATTTCAATCATGAACAAAAATCGATTATGAACCAAACTTCACTAAGCTTCTTTGGTTAGCCTCTGCAAGATGCTTCGCAGCTTTCTTTCCGATTGTCCGAGGCTTATTGCGGTGGAAGCAAACTCCTTTGCTATCCGTGTCGCTTTTGTTCTTATTATCCTTTGTTTATGCCTTTCTATTTACCTTCTTTGAATCGTTCTTCTTTTCGTAAGATCCTTTGGCCCCTACCAAAGAAGACTTGATCTTTCTTGGTTGAAAGTGACTCTCAACATTTTCAACATATTAAGCAAATCAATGAGGTGATATCTAGCTTGTTCATATGAAAAATTCACAACAATTGTGAAAGGAGTCCGGAGTGAGTGCAAGATCAAATCTTGGCTCAACTCTCCATCCATGACAAAACCAAATTGTCCTAATTGATCAATCAAATTGATTATGTTAAGAACTTTTTATGCATACTTTATAGTGCCATTGGCCATTCTAGATCGGAAGAGCTCCTTAGATATCCTCGATATCTATCGGTCCTACTTTCCTCACCACCAACTACTTGATGTGCGGGGAATATAGTAGGAGCATCCATAGTTTCATCTTGTGTCAAGCTCGTTACTCATGGATGCGAGCATGATGCGTTGAGCCAATCTGTGCATCATCTTACCACTTTCTAAAAGTAGCAATCTCTTCCTCAAAGGCATTGTCTGCAACCATTGCAGGGATAAGCGTATTAAGGACATAGCTTTTCAGCCATGAGAACTTTTCTCAATTTCCTTAACCAATCCGCTTTAATTCGATTACGATTAATTTAGCATCTAATATGCTTCGCAAATGATAGTAATTTTAGACATTGTAAAATTACGTAAATGAATTTGTAATTAACAACATTTTAACATACATTCTATTATTAATTACCAAAAATAAATTAGGTCTTGTTTTAAATTGGTATCTCCCACTATTTTCTTCAAACTATATTACCCTCAATTATATAGTTCGGCAAAATCTAATTAAAGATTTGCTAGTGAGAATAAGGATCCCATTTCAAATGTATATAGCCTTGTGGTGACACAACAAACTATATATAAATAAATAGGTAGACAACTTTTGTCAATTACATCAACTATGCAACTCCTTGTATTTTGCCTCTTAGATTATTTTGATCAAGTGGTGGCACATCCTAATCAAAATTATCCAAGTTAAGTTCGACTAGCACTCCATATATTCAAAAAGAAAAATATCATCCTTGTGGTGACACAACAAAATAATATTGTTCAATTTTCTTTATAAGCATCAAATGTGATAAATTAACATCTTAAATACTTAATACTTGCCTTGTGGTGACACAACAAACTCATATTAAATATTTAATACTCTATTAATTTTATCATGCTAGAAAATGCGGCGTTCGATATTCCGAATATCTTTGAACGCTTAGGACTTAATATAATAAATTGAGGGTTTGTTATTAATTTGTCTCATCTTGTTTAGCGCATTTACATATATATATAAAAAATACGCGTCATATTAATGAACATGCGAAGCATGTTTGCATAATATATAATATATATAGTATAAGCATGCACATATAGAATATATATTCTACCCCTGATTGATTATGGACTTTTATTCTAGTTTGGTTCACTAGAGCCACCAAGTGAACCAAAAGGTCAAACCCTAGGGTGCAAGAAATAATATTTAAATATAACTATTACATTTAAACCCCTGGCTCCATTACAAACGGGTCTTCAAGCGCTCCTTGCTCCTTGATCTCCAATTTTTCAAAATTAATTCTAACTATTCCTATTACAAAACTATTTAAAATAAATAGAAACCTTGATCGGCCAAGGGGGGAAGTACATAGGAGGCGATAGAATTTACATTAAGAAAAATTAGAGAAGACGAGGTACGCAGAATTCCCATTTAATAAAACCCATACATTCATGCATCCAACTAAAATAAAATCCAATCATATTGGTCAATAATAGTCCATAATCAATCCCATTTATTATCATACACATCACCATACGCATCAATAAATAACTTTCATCTCATGAATAATAAACATTTAATATATATATTGATATCATTTAATGGGCAAATTTAGTTAGTATAAAATCTAATTTTGAATTAAAATAAACTCCTTTATTTTAATCCAAATTTAAATCAAAATAAAACTATTTTATTTTAATTTATCCAATTTTGAATAAAATAAACTATTTTATTTTAATCAAAATCTTTAATCAAAATAAACTCCTTTATTTTAATTAATTATGGAATCCAATTCCATGTAATAAAAAATTATTTAATTAAAAGGAAACACGGATATTCTTTTTTCCTATTCACAAATAAACTCCTTTATTTTGAATAATATGAAATCTTATTTCATATCTAAATAAACTCCTTTATTTAAGGAAATTAGGATTCTCTTTCCTATTCACAAATAAACTCTTTTATTTTAGGAAAAATAAAATCCAATTTCAACTCCAATTAGTTATTATGGAATCCAATTCCAAATCTAATTAGTTAGCATGAAATTCTAATTTTAAAATTAAAATAAACCTTTTTATTTTAAGATTAAAATAAACCTTTTATTTTAAAATTAAAATAAACTTTTATCTTAATTATAAAATAAATGAAATTATATATATATAATAATAATAATCGAATCTGTTATTATATATATATATATATATATATAATAAAACCTGATTATCTTTCTATTGATTTAAAGTAAATGCATTTGGATCGATCAAAAAAAAAAAAAATGAAATCAGTTTGCATGCTCTTTAATATTCCTCGATTTCTGTGATTTGCTTTAATCATTAACCAATCATGCCCCTTAATTTCCGTGCCCAGCTGGTGGCTCATGATTTCCGTGATTTGCTTTAATCATTAACCAATCATGCCCCTTAATTTGCGTGCAACATGAAAACCGGCAGCCTCCTTTTTTTTTTTTTGTTTGTTTTCCGTGAATGACCCACGAATATTCCAAAAAAAAAACTTACGTTTTTTTTTTTTTTTTTTTAAATTTTATACAATAAAATTATGCCCAATAAAATTGTTCTAAACACATATCAATATACATATCAAATTAAAACAATTAATAATTCGCATAAAGGTTTGGTTCTGATACCACTGTTAGGTTTGTAATATTCATGAACGCAATCAAATTGCATAAAAAGTGCGGAAGCGTGTAAAAATCAGAGTTTAAAATTTTTACAAACCATATACCCGGATCACCCTTTATGCACAATTATTAATTAAACGAAAAAGATAAAGAATAAAATCATACCCTCGAAGATCGAGCTTCCTCAGGTACAAGTTCACCTCCAATCCTTTTCGCATTCAACTTGAATCCACCGGGTTTGGTTCCTTCCTTTGATCAACGTTAGCCACCCATGTGTTTGGCCTCTAGAGGTGATCCACCAAGGAAGAAGAAAATTCAAGAAGAAGGGATATTGGCTCAACCCTTGTTTTCTATCTCTATAGAAAGGGCGTACTCTCCCAACAATTAGAATTATGTCGTATGTTGAAAAAGTCAACAACCCCATATCACCCATAATAAGACTCCTCTTATTTATTGATGTGGGCAACCCTCCTTAACAATTAAGAAATTGGGTTTTATTTAATTAATTAAATTTTTTTAATTAATTAAGCTCCCTAATCTTATTAGGGATAATTAATTAAACTCCTTTAACTAATTTTCCTTCCTAATCCAATTAGGAATAAATGAGAGTATTTATATTAAATTAATTCCTAAACTCTTTTAGAAATTAAAATAATAATAATTGTAATAATATTAATAAGACTCCTCTTATTAATTTATATTTAATATTTCTAAAATATTAAATAATAAATATTAAGCTATTTAATTTATTCTATCACCATAGATTAAATTAAATATACTTAATATTTTATTACGATTATGCCATTAACTTCTTAAATAATTATTCTTCCTTTTATGGTGTGTGACCCTTTAGGTTCTCCATATTAAACCTATTTGTGAATAAATCAATTAGAACAATTCTAATCTTATTTAAATAAATAAATTAAACAATTAATTTATTTAAATAAATAATATTTATTCTACAATAGGGATAAGCCTCCCCCAAATGATCAACGACTTTCCGGATAATATAGATTCCAACATTAATCATTAAAGAACCTTTTGAGTAAATAGTTACTGTCAGATAATTCAATCCTTCCACCATACAATGTCCCAATTAAATATAAGATATGGAATTACATCAAGTCTTATTTTATTTAATTATATGTATTTCGATCCTTAAATGCACAACTCAAATAATGCAAATTAGAAACTCCTTTCTAATTTCATTCTTTTTAACCAAGGACTCTACATGGGTTGTCATTTATCGAATCACATAGGACATTTCTCTTTTTATTAGAAGTGGTAGATTCTTTATTTATCATACATTATCTCCATGTATAACTTATTATACCCAAGCATACCTTTGATATACCCTAAGGGTCTTAAGGAATAAGTCAAAGTATAACTCATCATACACAAGATACTATGATGATCTCAAGTCCAAGGATTACTTGTACTACTATCACTACAGAATTCCTATCGACAGCAAATAAAAAAACTCCATTAGGTATTCCTTAGCGAGACACGCTCAAATGAACTTATTCTCTAATAAGCACCTACATACTTGCTTTAGTGTCTCCATACAAATGATCATGAGATCAATCATCCTCATCCAATGAGCAAACAGCGTATGTACCAATCTATCCGGATTCACTAATCCCCAATTTAGTAATCCAATGATTGGGAACTATTTTAGTTTTAAGCTTTCTAAGAATTTAGATCTCATTAGAATGATCATCATCATTATTCTAAAAGCATTGCTTAAAACTATGGGTTTATCACATATTATAAAACAGCATCATGTAGATAGTTAAAAAGCCTTTAATAAATTAATACTTTTATTAATAAATGAATTAGATTGTTACAAAGTATATGGTTTTTCATCAAACATGATTGGGCTTGTGTGCATACTACTTTCAAGAACTTCATCCATGGCCGGTCATAACTTACGGGGGAGAGGTGATCACCTAGATTATGCCCTCAGATTGATCAATACTACATGCAAGAACGATGTTATTGTTCACTCTGTCCGCCTTGGGCGCATAAAAATTTTTCCATGTTCGGGATGTTCATACTTAGTCTAGAATCCAAACCAAAACAATTTGATTGGATACAAAAAAGTTTTATCATATTCAACAACATTTCTAAATCTGTGTCTAGCTGGTCAAATAGCTTAGACAACTCTTGGTTATTGCATACATACTGGGGTCAATAGGTGTGTGTGTGTGTGTGTGTGTATATATATATATATATATATATATATATATATATATACATGTGTTTAAATACAATGATTATTCAAATGGGGACACTTGAATAACCATGTTTAGACATTAACGGATAGAATATATATATCTGAATTACAATATAGTACCATGTTGATAATCAATGCTCGGATATAACATATATAACAATAGGGTTGATAATCTAATACAAATATAATATAATTCTGAAACTTTCTTATTCATGTCCGTTGCATAAAGAAAATACAAAGGTAAAGATACTTGATTAATAATAATTGAAGTAAGTATAGGAAACTTGCCTGGTCTGCTGCTTACACAACTTAGTTCTATCCTTAATTCAACAACCTATCGCTTATAAGATTGTTCTATTGATTTGAATAACATATTATAACACATAGTACTGCATATTGTAGTCAGCACATAACTTAATCACATTGTCACACATATTCAACAGTTAATGGATCACAAACAAACATTAATACAATCAAAATATCTGAGTCCAGATCAACTCCTGAAACATGCTGGTGTACCGACAGCTTAATCGGGTAATTATCGAGTCTAAGACTCTATTCTGTATATCAATATCCGTAAGTATCAGTCATATTCTTTTAAATGACTTAATAATAATTTTTAAACATTTATTATAATTTATAATTAATTTTCAAACACCGGAATCATTATCATATGATTAAATATTAAACAATTCTATTATCATCAACATTTAAATAACAATAACTTATTAATGAAACCATTGCTAAAATATTAAAGTTATTTATAATAACTTAAAATATTTTCAAAACACTTATATTACCCTTAAATGATTTTTAAAACATTTTAAATCATTTTAAATAATTACCATTAATATTAAAATATTAAAGTACTATTCATCCAAATATTAAAAGTCATTAATTATAACTTAAAATATTTTTAATTCATTTATATCCTTTTAAATGATTTTTAAATTAATAAAACCACTTTTAAAACCATTTATTTAATATAATTATTAAATAAATTTAATATCATTAACATTAAATAAATATCATTACTATTTAATTATTTATGAAATTATCCTTTAAATATTAAAAGTTATATTTTATAACTCAAAATATCTTTAAACACTTTATTTTAATTTAAAATGATTTTTAAAACAATAGAATCATTTTTAAACTAAATTATTTAATAAAATTATTAAATAACTTTAATATCATTAATAATAATTAATTAATGAAATTCATCACAAAATATTAAAAGTCCTTAAAATAACTTCAAATATTTCCTTATATCATTAAATAATTTTAAATGATTTTCCAATTATTAAAATTATTTTTAAATAATTTATTTAATATAATAATTAAATAAATTAAACATCTTTAATATCTTAAAAATATTAAATATTTATGAAATATAATTAAAATAATTAAAAACCAAATTTCAGACCTTAAAATAATTTTTAATAATTTAATTTATATTTTTCATAATTAAAAATTAATTTTCTATAATTATTTAATATAAATATAATTTTTATAAATAATTGTCAAGAAGATCACCCTATAGCGACATGCAACTGTCATATAGGTTCTTCTTCATGAAAACCTAGATCTTCATACAAAGTTTCGAGGGACCAAGTTTGACCAAGTGTATCTGACAGATCGTGAAGTTTCTAGACTCTCTAATGATCACAGTCTGTAGAACTAATGTAATACTACAAATTAAAACAACAATCGTAGTCAAAACAAACTCAAATTGAAGATCTAAGGGCCTAAAAGTAGTCATTAAAATGTTCTTCATTTCGGGTTTGCTTGAGAAATGAAGAAACAAAGATCGATACGCCTACTTTGGGCCTCCACTACATGCTGATCGTGTAATCGTTTTGTGATATATCAACTTCAGTGTCTAGCCAACATGTAACTAAGTATATCTATCACAAAACATTACCAAAACAACAACAAATCAAAAAGATACATGCCGGTAAAAGCATGTTAGGAGACACGTTCAAACGTTTTCTGGGTTACCCAGAAAACGTGAACCGTGATCGACTGAGCTGGTTTGATCGGTCACAGAATCCAACCTACTTGATATATCTGGCTTCACTAAAAGCATAGATCGATAGTTTACATGATATACTATAACATTGGTTCAAAAAACAAACTCAAAACATCAATCAAACGGACAGATCCTGAGCCTTAAATAACTTGTCAGAGGCTCTTATTCGGTTTCTGGGTTGCCCAGAAATAGTCCGGTCAATGCCGGTCAACGGCTTTTGACCATTAATAACTCCAAATCTAGACCTCTAATCATTGCGATTGCACTTCCAGCTTAAAGACAAGATGACAAGCTACAGATCCAGTACTTAAAACAACAAAACCACATAACAGGTAAAGATTTATAGGGTCTGACATTCGTTGTCAGACCTCAAGAAATTTTTTTCCAGATTTTCTTAAAACTCGAGTTTGAACACTTAGATGATATGGATCTATATAATACCAACCCAGATCATCATAATAGTCTATATCTAACATGTTTAACACAAAAATAACAACATCTAACAACAAATTATTGGACAAAAATTAAGGCTAGGGTTTATACCTTCTTTGATCAATCTTTACTTCAAGGCTACTGATTTGGTTAGTGTGTTTCGTGGGGCTAGTTTTGTGACTGACAAATGAAGGGAAATTCGTGGTTTAGAGAGAGAGAAGCTTGGTGGTGTATGTGTGAGCAATTGGGACAAAACTATGAACTTTCCTCTATCTCAATCTATATATAATTTGATGAAATGGTTAGGGTTGATCGTGCTTATTGATTAAAGGCTATTACTAGACCACATGGCTATGTTGAGTAGGTTTACCAACTAAAGTTATGGCAACATATACAAGTTATCTATTAAATAATGTAAGGAGGGCAATTTGGTCATTTGGTCTCTACTTTTAGTGGCAAGGTTGATAATTCATTCTAACCTCTAGGGTTTAACCCTTAGGGTTTCCTAAGCTCTAAATCTAGAATTGTGTATTAGGGGCAAAAATAGGAATCTTAGTTTCTAAAAAAAATTGATTAGGGTTCCCTAATTACACTAGGTCTCCTAATCACTTTAGACTTGTAAAGTAGACTTTTTAAAGTACTAATCACCATAAGCTTGCCAAATTAGTAATTAGGGTTTATAACTTAGCAATTAGGGGTTTGATCTAGTAATTAGGGTTTTTAAGTAATAATTAGGGTTTACCTAATTAACATTAATCATAACAATAGTCATTAATCACATAACACATAACACATAACTTAACAAACATTACAGTTATATTTGACTCTGTACTATAGTTTATCAGTAATGCAAGGATTTTGTATTGTTCTACTATAACTGTTCCACACATTAACATTACACACATATAAGACATGTTTACATTACTGAAATATAAATAATATTATATTATTATTCTCATTCCTTATTCAAAATCCAGACTTAGGGTTTTGAATTCATATCTAACATAACCTTCATAGATACCATTATTAATTAAGTTAAAATAATTAACTTAATTAATATAATAAATCCATATCATAAAATCCATATAATATATACAATAATCATATTTTCATGGAAAATAAATAATAAATATTTTTATTACAACATAATTTTATTATAAGAATATAATCTATAATGATCAATAGTTCTAAAAGAAATTAGTTACATCTAATAAATAATTTTACTTATCAGATATATACATATACATTACTTGCACATATTCCCACCCTTATATATATTAAAAAAAATTATTCGTAAAATTTCTTTTTGAAAATATTGGGTTATTACAACAGTGGTCTATAGCTGTTGAGGTTCTCCCTAAATAGTATGGAAATAATTTTGTTGAGAACGTCATATTGTATACGTCATTTGATATTTAATTTTGGTGAACCGAATAGGGTGAGGTGAACCCAACTTTGGAAGGGTGTTTTGCCACTATCATACAAGATGTCTAATAACATACAACCTCGTGTCATTATAAGACAGGGTTGTGCACATCCACTTGCTGAGTATATCTACGAGCACTACCTATATGATCTTGGAGTTTGGTTGTAATATAATTTTCAATTGCAGACAGTGGAGATAGTTATATGTCAAGAGAAGACTTACCATTGGAAAGAACATGATAGTAATCTTCTCGTTTTTCTTTGGGGTCTATTGGGTCAACCAAGGATAATTCTATGGACATATGATATTTATCATAACCTAGACGCATGGTCTCCCATGTACGAAGGTTTCCTTGAGCACTTCCCAAAGATTTTATTTTCTAAAATAGCTTTTTTTGGCATTTTTATGTAAAAGTACCATTATAAGGTTGTGGTCGAGGCACCATGGGAGTTACATACATTTGTATTAAAACTCACAGTTTAACTGTGGTCGTATTCTGCACTACAGTTCAACAGTTGTATAAATGAAGTTTGTATTTGATTTTTATAGTGTGATATCTGGTAACTCAGAATGGGTCGTGTGGACCTATTTTGGGGGCGTCACACTAGTTCGTTAAGAAACGAAGAGAACGTAGTTGGAACGAAGTGATTTGGTATAAAACTGAGATTATAGTGATGATTTTTGTAAAGGATGTCAAAAATGGTGTTTTTGTATGAAAACATGGAATTTGAGGAATTAAGTTAAAAGCTGTTGTTAAATTGTTCTATGTTGATTAATATGTGAGGAACCAAGTTTGTAATAGTTATATATCAATTGTTTGTGTTAAATTCACTGTTTTGTGGGTGAAATTCGTGTTAGATGGGCTAAAGTTGGCTACTGTTCATGCTGTCTTTGGTTTTGTTCACGTATCTTTGCAAGCATTTACTACCGCGGTGCTAAGGCCGTAAATCAAGCATTAGTGCCATACCGCTACGAGATAGTGAGTTCTGCTGCTGCTGCAGACCTGGGATAGCATTATACCTTGGATTAATGATGTGTTAGTATAATAAACATATAGTAAGGGGGTTAAAACAGAATCATGTCATGTCAATGATAATTTCAACTTCGTAAAAGTGATTAGTAAGTTACGAATGCTTTATGTTATAAATTAGTTTATACAATGAATGTTAGATAAGTGTTGTGAGGATAACACTTGGAATTTCTGAAGTATATATAGTAGCATAAGACTTGTACTAAATTAACAAGTCTAAATAAAAATGAGTGTTATGTTGGAAATTGAATGTTAGTATATCTAAGAGATATTGTGGTTTTAATACTATGTGTAGGTGAACGTGAGTTTTAATATTATAGCTTACTCTTGAGACAAGTTTTCTAACTCTACACTTTTGTTGAGCTAGTTCTATTATTACATTGTGTAACTATATTCTAATGATTGAGTAAGTTTCCTATCTTAAATTGTTATTGAACAAGTCATTTGTTCCTAAATTTCATTTGAGCAAGCTTTAACTCTAGTTTTATTGGAATTCTCATTATGGTTGATTCATTCTAACTTGTTTATAGTTAAGCAAGTTTCTTAAGTTCTATTCCTGTATAATGAATGCAGTTCTTTTTTTAAAACTCTCATCTATATTATTGAGCAGTTTTATTACTTTGTATGAGTTATTACCATGATGAACAAGTTTTTAGTTTTCAGCTTGCTATCAATTAATGTATATTAAGTAATCAAATTTTTAATTTGACAAAATTATGTACCTACCTTATTATTGTTCAAGCAAAGGATTATCATGTTATTCAATTTATTCAATGCTTATGCTCTTTAGTTAATTCCAAGCATGAGTTTAATATATACAGTCAATTCACCTATGATTCTCAATTATTCTGTGTTATGTTGTTATTAAAGAACTATTGTGTTATCAAGCCTTATTGATTCAACTAGTCCCCTAGTTGATGATCGCTAAACTTTAAATTACACTTGAAAGCTTATCCAAACCAAACTTTATTTGGTGTGGACTTGTACTCTAAAACTGAGAAGAACAACCCTATTATAGGGGATACGCAATGCGTTTAGATGTTTGTGCACAATACATGGTACGAAGGGCTGATCCCCATAAGTACGTGAAGTCCCAACAGTATAACTGTTAAGGTTAAAGTTGAAAGATTACTTGTAACCGTCGTGGTCTTATGACCCTCAGATATATTTCTTATTTCGATTCCAGTTGTTGGTTATCATTGATAGAGTACTATTCAGTTTTGATGAGCCTATTTATTGGCAGTTTTTATTATCTTATTGATTCATTGTTACATCCAGTGAGCAATTATTTTGCTCACTCTTGCATAAATATAATTATTGGAGCTAAAGTTGAGAAGGTAGATGAGCCTTCAACTAGCAAAGGAAAGGAAAAAATATACAAGTGATGAAGACTTGTAATTTTATTTATTGTCATGATGTTAGATTTTATATTTAAGGATGTAATGTAATTATTTTAATTCCGCACTTGATTGATGTTTAAGGTTAGACAACCTGGGAAGATTTTTATTTAATGATGTAACCCTATTTAAAGGGAGGATTTATGATTTAAATTTTATTATGATTGGGTAGATAAATATTAATGAATGGAAAGTGAACACCAAGTCTTGTGGGAATGAAGTACCTAGATTTGGGGGAGTTACATGTTGGTGTCAAAGCTTTTGGTTATGAACCTTAGGTGGGGGAAAGCCTTAGGAAGTAACCTTTGAAAAGATAGTGATGATAAACTCTTATCAAGTTTTAAGGAAGAAGTAATAAAACACTTATGTGCTTATGTGATTATAATATATGTGCTCGTGAGTGTCGAGTAGTAATGATTAGTAATTAAACTTTAAAATTTTGTTGTCAGGATGGCTAATGTAGGAGAATCCAGTCAGGCTAGGGAGGAAGGATCCCAGATGCCTAGAGAGGACGAGCCTTGAGATATTCAGGTGATTTGGGAACAACTACTGCCACGGGAATCATCTCCGTTGGTTACAGTGGTTGAGCAGGAAGGATTGCCTGATGAGGATGATGAGATAGAGATGGACGAGGAGGACCCCGTTGAGCTGCCACAGTCGGATGAGGATGAGGAGAATGAGGGGGAAGAGATTCCACTTAACTTGATTATCGCCCGTATGTACAACGAGGTATATGATCGCAATGTGGAACTCCAGGATACCGTCGAGGAGTTGCAAGAGATAGTAGCTGAACAACAAACCTCTATGGCACAGAAGGATGATGAGATCCGGGATCGAGAGGAACAGCTGAATAATGTTGAAGAGAAGCTGGTCCACACCGAAGGAGAGAAGGAGCGAATGATAGAGGAGATCGCAGAGTTGAAGAACAAGTTGAAAGAAGAATCTACGAAGAGGGCAAGAGCTGAAGACATGTATAATGAAGCTTATCAATGAGCTGGAGTAGCAGAGAGAGAGAGAGAGGTACAAGTAAAGAGGATCAAGATGGAAGAGATGAATAGAGTTTTCAACACCATGATCAATCGAGCTCAAGATCGGGTCATGTGTTATCCTATTCAGTTCGAGACGCTGCCATCGTACATTTTAGATCGTCGAACAATGTTTCATATTATGGAAGAGGAGTGTCATAAGGCTATGCAACATTTTAATAGGATGTCATAAATGTAATTATTATGTGATTAGTGAGTAAATAAGATGTTAATCCCAGGTATGATATAAACAATAGGATGTGATGATAATGAAGTTGTCCTAAAACTTTTGTAGTTCAGGAAAGTGATGTAGATAGTATGAATGCTATCATTATTATATTTTAAAATATTATGAATAAATTAAAGTTACTATTTATTCAAGATATTGTGTGTTATGTGGTAATTTTTGCGATGTGCAAATTGAATATATAATACTTAAAAGGTTGAATATAATCTAATGGGTGTATTTTATCAAAAAATGCCTCCAAGACATCAACCACGACAAAGGAACCTTGAGAATAACAACAATGCTGAGGATAATCTAGTTCAGCAATTCGTAACACTACTGACGGGAGCATTACAGAATCAGCCACAGAACTAAGCTGTGACATTTAAGGACTTCAAGGCGGTTGGGCCACCCTAGTTCCGTGGGTTAATAAATCCGATTGAGGCATAGACCTGGATCATGGAAATAGAGAAGGTTTTTGATGTTCCTAGGGTAGGGGAGAACTAGAAGACTTCTTTTGCAACATTCATGTTGAAAGCAAAGGCTAGTTATTAGTGGCAAGCCAATAAAACTCGAGGAGGTCAAGGGGTAATATCTTGGGAATGGTTCAAGGAAATATTCTTTAAGACCTATTTCCCAGAAAGTTCAAAGAATCAGATGGAGGTACAGTTTCTAGAACTAAAGCAGGGCACCATGACAAAGGTCGTAGTATCCAAAGAAAATTCAACGAAGTTAGCGAGGTTTGCGCCATATCAAGTGAATATTGATGGCGCAAGGAGAGATTTGAGCAGGATCAAGTCATGGTTGTATAATGAAGTCTCCAGCCCGATTAAAGACATTTTCTGCAGTGCTTGAGAAGGCGATCTCGCTGAGAGTGGAGGCGAAGCTATAACAAAGCACAACTAAGAGCAGAGGAAGAAGAAAAATGAGGGTGAATCTAAGAATGGTGGTGGTAACGGTGGAAATGGCAACAATAATTTGAAGAGAAAATTGAATGCAAATGTGGGAGCTGGAAATCAGCAAGGTAACCAGGAGAAAAAGAAGATGGACACATGTGCTACATGTAGAAAGTTTCACACAGGAGTGTGCTTAAGGGGGAAGCGGGTATGCTTTAACTGTGGCCAGGAGGGTCACATTGCCCTAAATTACAATCAACCCAAAAAGAATGCTTGCTACACCTGCGGGTCGAAGGATCATTTTGCTTGCGAGTGTCCAAAGAAGAAATCTTGTGAGGCAAATGGAAGCAAGGGAAATGGCGGTGGAAGTACACTGACTATTACTGGACCAATGTCAATAAATAAGCCCACAGCCAGAACCTTCAACATGACGGTGCAGGATGCAGTGCAATCAAAAGATGTCGTGTTAGGTATTATCCCAACCAATGATATAAATGTATATTTATTATTTGATTCGGGTGCTACTTGCTCGTTTATATCTGATGAGTTTGCTAAGAGGTTAGAAATACCTAGTGAAGAGTTGAATTTCCCTTTAAGCATAAAAATTTTGAATAGGGAGGTAATTCCTGTTAGATTCATATACAAGAACTATAGGGTGAATATAAAGGGAAATGTTATGAAAGTAGATTTAATCCCGATAAAACTTGGAGAGTTTGACGTTATATTGGGAATGGATTGGCTATTCAATTATGGAGCGATAATTGATTGCCAAAAGAAATGTGTAAACCTTATGACTCCATCAAAGGTAGTTTTCTTTAGTAGCAAATTGCCTAGACAAGCAAGGTGTCTGACGGTTATGCAAGCCAAGAAGCTATTGAGTCAGGGCTGTGTAGGGTACCTAGCTTACATAGTCGATACTCAAAAGAAGAAGGAGATGAAACTGGAAGAAAAACCAATGGGTAGGGACTTTGTAGACGTGTTTCCAGAAGATTTTCCAAGACTTCTGCCTGATCGAAAAATCGAGTTCGTGATCGACTTAGCACTAGGAACCGCTCCGATATCGAAGGCCCCGTACAGAATGGCTTCGGTAGAGATGAAAGAACTAATGGTGCAACTACAAGAACTGTTAGATAAGAAGTACATTCAGTTAAGCGTATCACCGTGGGGAGCGCCAATTTTATTCGTGAAGAAGAAGGATGGGTCAATGCGTCTTTACATTGATTATTGGGAATTACACAAAGTCACTATTAAAAACAAGTATCCGTTGCCAATAATAGATGACTTGTGTGACTCCCCCAAAATTAGGTATACGTCACCCATCTTGGGTCGCCACTTATATGGTACATAAATTCAAATACAAACTTAATTATACATCTATCGTGTAACATACGACAATACATAAACTGAGTGTTCTAATAGGAATATTGTCATTTAGACAATATCCATACTCAAGGAGTCCTCATTATAATTATTATCACACTATTTCACAGAATAGTGAGGACTACTAACGCTATCCTCTGGACCATTACTCCGTTCCCCGACTCGTCCCAGCTATATTCTCATTTCCTGAAGAGAACAGTGAAAGAAAGGGTGACCTCAACTAGCCCAGTAAGACATATTATGACTAAGATAATGCAGAATAAATTATCATTAGCCTTCAACAATGTTAAACTGATAAAATACAATAGACAACCAGTTTAAGTGCAGCGGAATATGCAATCCATTAAAAGAGTTAAGTAGAAAATAAAGTCTACTATCTTTTAGGTTTTAAAAGGTTTTCATCAATTTTTATCACTAAGACTCAGTTTAATGAATAAACCACAATATCTAATCATCCCCACGCACCACGGCCAAGGATTTTCATCAAATTATCAATGGTCATGACTATACCGAATCACCCCCGGTCATAATCATACCAAAACCATCCATCGATTGCATTACAAAGCCACTCGAGGACTTTTAACACATCATTTATAACAAGCCATGATTATACTTAAGAATGATCCCCGATCATAATCATACTAATTTCATCTATGCACGTAAGCCAAAGATAACATAATATAACATGAGGATGATGACAATGACATAATAATTCAATAAAACAAGTTCACGAATTAATTTATTCAGAACTAATAACGTCCAAACTATCAACATGATATCGCTTGCTTTGAGTAAAATTCAAGAATGATCGTAAGAATATTTCCATGAAAAGATACTGGATAAAATGCAAATATCAAAGATATTCTACTAATTTCATGGAGTATAGAAGTCAAGTTTAACCAACCGGGTATAATAAAGAATGGAATAACAAAAGAAATCACCATGCGATGCGGTATTGCCAGATAGACAAAAGTTATTCCAATGTAATAATAATAATCGGAACCAAAGTCGTGAAATTCACACTAACAGGATGATGCAATGTAATAATAAATGCTGAATAATAAACAATGGAACCAGTCCCAGGTAAAGTAAAGCACGTATGTGATATTCCAACGGAATAATAAATGCGGAATAATAAACAATGGAACCGTGTCCTGTAAAAAACACACGCATGTGATATTCCAAATGTAATAATAAAGAATGGAATAATGTAAGAAAATCACCAAGTATAGGGGATTCACAGATACAAAGTTATTCCAATGTAATAAATAAGAATGGAATAATATAAGGATTTCACCAAGTATAGGTATTCCAGATATATGTGGTCATGTATAGGGTATGCCACTTTTACAAAGTTATTCCAATGAATAATAAAGAATGGAATAATGTAAGAAGATCACCAAGTATAGGGGATTCACAGACATCAAAGTTATTCCAATGTAATAAATAAGAATGTAATAACATAAGGATTTCACCAAGTATAGGGTATGCCGCATATCACAAAAGTTATGTATAGGGTATGCAACTTTTACAAAAGTTATTCCAATGTAATAATAATGAATGGAATAATGAAGTTCTCTCTCATGAATAAGAAAGAATAACACCCTTTACGGGTACAACAAATAATACCCTTACCATAAAAAGACATCGGATATCAAAGTAGTGAAGTACCGTATCTCTTCTTCTTCTCTCTATAGATTTTCTCTCTATAGCTTCTCTCTATAATTTCTCTCTCTAGAGTTTCAATGAATTCGTAAGAAAATAATGAAGGAATGAGCTTCTATTTATAGGAAAATAGAATGCATAGTAATTAATCCATAAACGGTCCAGATTGATTTACTTTAATCTGACGGTCCATATTTAAAGCAAAATCTTTTAAATAAAATATAATATATTCTATTTATATAAAAATATTTTACTATGCAAACACTATGCAACACTATGCAAAACACTATGCAAAACACAATGCAACACTGCATAATAAAATATAATATATTCTATTTATAGAATAACTTTAATAAAGTATTCTGTTTTATATAAAAAGATGTTTCTGTTTTATTACGTTAATAATACGAATAAAACAAAACGTCATTATCGCTATAATAATTCATATTATTAATCGATAATAATGGAATCAAACTGAGTGACTTCTCACATAAGCATCAATAATCAATACCGTACTACTACTGCAACCACACGACACATCGTACTTTTTACTACCGAGTAGTTCAATAGTATCAACCAGAAAACTTCCGCCCGTTATTTCAATAAAATATTTTTGTCGCTTTTCTCAATCCGACAATAATTTCGCTAGGGGGGTCCACCAATGATTGAGCCATTGTATTTAATATTCCTCGCTAAACCCAATATTCCCCAAACAATTGAATATAATATAACCACTTGCATACTTTTGCAAAATTTATAAATACTACCCACAACAACAATATTATCTCAAATTCACACCATAATATTAAAAATTATTTTGAAAAAATTTAAATCTTTATTGATAAAATCTGGGGTTTCACAATCTCCCTCCTTATGGAATTTCGCCCTCGAAATTAGGGCGATGCACTGGTATGATAAAGAGGTGAGGATACCTTGAATACCTTTATCGTTAAAAAATATTAAATTCATCTTCGCAATCCGCCAAAGATATTCATTAACAATTCATCTTTTGCACTACAAAGCAAAAGATATACAAATCAGAAAACCAATAATGCTTTGAGACGCGACTTAATAGTATCACAACCACGAATTATCCATGCACCATCTTTGGGCAAGGATATTCGTGTTTTCAATTACTACATGATTATACCAATAATCCGTGGTCATAATCATACCAAGTCTATCAATGCACTACTACCAAAGATAACTTTTACCACATCCATGAATTAATATTTCATTCACGAGACTCACCAATAATTAATCCATATCATCGAATCATCCCCGCACTCCAGTGTGCCAATGATATTCATTAGTATCACGACCACGAATTATCCATGCACTACTACCAAAGATAATCGTGTATTCATTAGTATCACGACCACAAATTATCCATGCACTACTACCAAAGATAATCGTGTATTCATTAATTAGTATCACGACCACAAATTATCCATGCACTACTACCAAAGATAATCGTGTATTCATTAGTATCACGACCACAAATTATCCATGCACTACGACCAAAGATAATCGTGTTTTCAATTACGGTTATGATTATACCGAACAATCCTCGTCATCATAATCATACCAAGTCCATCTATGCACCACAGCCACGATGACTTTCAACATAATATAAGCATGAGGATAATGATATAAAGAATCAATCAAATGAGATAAAGGATAAATATTAAACATTTATAATATAATTTATCCAGATTCAAGAATATCCCCATGTTATCAATCACTTTATAATCTCATAATCTAATATCATTAATATTATAACAATATTTTAATCACTTCTTAAATTTATAAACAATTTATCTCAATTGTTTACGCTTTACCATATAATGTATTTAATCATTCAAAAATGCCATACTCATAAGATATCATCACCAATTATCAAATCCTCATCAAAAAAATATGCATATACTCTATATAGGATTCCCTAGCCATAAAATCCTATTTTCAACTTTTTGTACTTCACATAACATATTTAACTCATATGTTCAGAATTAAACTATTTTCATGAAAAATACCAAATCAGTCCCAAAAATATTTCTTTTCTGAGATTTAGCATAATATAGTCCCATAATAAAAATATATTTTTCTCGGAATTTTTAAAATTCATTTACTATTTTCAAAAATCAATTTCTAATTAATTCCTTAAGAAATTAGCTACCTCAAGTTTAACTCCAAAATTCCCAAATCTTGGCAGGACCTTACACATGTTAACTTGAGCTTCCAGTTTAAATTTCATGGTCATCTGAGATATAGAACTCCTAAGTTATAGCGTTTTTTGTTGAAAACCTAAATATTGAAATAGTCATAACTTGCTCATTTTAAGTCGAATGAGCTCATTTTTGGATAGGAGGTACTTTATACCATATACTTTCATGTCCCAAAAGGCCAGAATTTTTCTCAAAATTTAAGTGGCCAAAACAGCCCTCTAAAATCATGGCAAAGAAGCTTTTTCTTGTTTTTGCAGATTTGCACCCTTTGCTAAAATCAGTCCACACAAAAATCTACAACACCTTTTCCAGTAATTCCACTTGGATTAGTTAGGTAACTCATAGATCTAACTCTAGGACTTTACCACACTCAAAAATTCAAAATATAATAGGAGATATGGTCAATTGAATTTCATGTTACGCTTTTCACCAAAATCGATTTTCAACTCTTTGTGATTTCTAAGAAACTTTCATGTTTTCACATACTAACCAACATAACTCATCATAAAACTTACTAATACTTCATATACCCATGATTTTCATCAGTTCTATACTTTTATTATGACTTTCATCATAATCCACATAAATGCATCCTTTTAGTTGAAGAAATATTTGAGGTTTAAGAAATGGGTTTTGTCTATCGGGTCAATACAAAATTCGATTTCACGCCTAGGGTAGGCTAGAAAGTCTTTAAGAATACGCTTAGAAATTTATTAATAATAGAAATATCATTCAAAATCTGTGACTCTCGTCCAAGACTTGAATAGTACGTCACATTAATACCAATCAGTGACTTCTATCCCTTAACCCTGATAAGACCTCACAATGATACCTATCAACTTGCCATCTTCAACACGACGTCAGCCACGTAAAGTCCGCTTTGCATTTCCACACAAGGAAGTTAACAACGAAAGGATCGGGCTCTTTACTTATGGCTTGATATAACAATGATTAACTTTAGGGTTTGGTTACTTTGAATTCAGTATAACAAAGTTGGTTAGAATATGAAAGCTAACAACCTTACAAAAAGAATAATGAGTAGTTAATCAATCGCTTTCAAAAATTACCTCAAAGGCAAGTATTTTCAAAGAGATAATATCGACGGAGTAACGTGAAAGTGTTTATTTGAATCAAACAAGATTTAAAAAAAAGCAAAGGAGGTAACGAAGGCTCCTACTAACGAGGTTTCAACCAACAAGTCAAAGTCTAACTTCTCCTGAGTCAAATTTAAACGCTTGAATGCAAGCAAGTGAGATAAAAGAATGGGTAGAACCGATATCTAATAAGGTATAGACTTCGCAAGAATTTATAATTAACTAACCTGTGCTAACTTCGCTCGAGTCACTTGCTTTTTAAGAAGTCATGAAAAACGCCTTCATGAAACCACCGACTTTGTTTTATCCAGATCCGCCTTTGGTGCCACCGTCCCAAATTGGACTTCTCGACTTTGGTGCACGACAAAATCGAGCTAAATGACCTTCTCTTCTTTAAATTTCCACTTCTATTATCTTGGCCATGATTACCACCAAGTGGTTACCATTCTTAGCATGATAATTTCTCCCACGATGGTCATCATTGTTCCAATGGTCGCTATCACCAGATAATTATTATCGTGTTGTTGGTCGTTACCTTTTGGTTGAGTGACTCATTATCGCGCCCAATAACCGAGCCCTATTCACAACATCTAAATACAAACACCGCCACAAAACAAGGGTTAATTAACATATCACATTTTATCCCTATACTCCACCAACCAATTAAATACCAAATAAACTTAGGTAGGTCATACTAGCGAAAGAATTCCCCGCCTCCCCCTCCTAGTTCTTATCTCACATTTCAAATGGTGGATCATATCCCTAAGCTCGATACCAACCGTGACGCCCCAAAATTAGGTATACGCCACCCATCTTGGGTCGCCACTTACATGGTACATAAATTTAAATATAAACTTAATTATACATCCGTCGTAAACATACGACAATACATAAACCGAAAGTGTTCTAATAGAATATTGTCATTTAGACAATATCCATACTCAAGGAGTCCGCATTAATTATTATCACACTATTTCACGTAATAGTGAGGACTACTAACGCTATCCTCCGGACCATTACTCCGCTCCCCGACTCGTCCCAAATATATTCTCATTTCAAGAGAACAAAGGAAAGAAAGGGTGACCTCAACTAGCCCAAGAAGAAATATTACGACTAAGATAATACGTAATAAATTATCATTAGCCTTCAACAATATTAAACTGATAAAATACAATAGTCAACCGGTTTTCATCGCAATGAATATGCAATCCATTAAAAGAGTCAAGTAGAAAATAAAGTCTACTATCTTTTAGGTTTTAAAAGGTTTTCATCAATTTTATCACTAAGACTCAGCTTTAATGAATAAACCACAATATCTAATCATCCCCGCATCACTATCCAAGGATTTTCATCAAATTATCAATGGTCATGACTATACCGAATCACCCCTGGTCATAATCATACCAAAAACCATCCATCAGTGCATTACAGGCCACTGAGGACTTTTAACACATCATTTATAACAAGCCCTAATTATACCGAATGATCCCTGGTCATAATCATACTAAGTTCATCTATGCACGTAAGCCAAAGATAACATAATATAACATGAGGATGATGACAATGACATAATAATTCAATAAAACAAGTTCACGAATTAATTTATTCAGGAACTAATAACGTCAAACTGTCCAATATGATATCGCTTTGTAGAGTAAAATTCAAGAATGATCGGAAGAATATTTCCATGAAAAGATACCGGATGAAACGCAAATATCAAAGATATTCTACTAATTTCATGGAGTATAGAAGTCAAGTTTTAACCAACCGGGTATAATAAAGAATGGAATAACAAAAGAAATCACCATGCATTCTAAGATTGTGATGTATGTGTTATTCCAATGTAATAATAATAACGGAACCAGTCGTGAAATTCACATCGGCAGGATGATCCAAATGTAATAATAAATGTTGAATAATAAACAATGGAACTGTGTCCTGTAAAACACACGCATGTGATATTCCAAATGTAATAATAAATGCGAATAATAAACAATGGAACCAGTCCTGTAAAACACACGCATGTGATATTCCAATGAATAATAAAGAATGGAATAATGTAAGAAAATCACCAAGTATAGGGTATTCACAGATACAAAGTTATTCCAACAGTAATAAATAAGAATGGAATAATATAAGGATTTCACCAAGTATAGGGTATTCCATGATACAGTCATGTATAGGGTATGCCACTTTTACAAAGTTATTCCAATGTAATAATAAAGAATGGAATAATGTAAGAAGATCACCAAGTATAGGGGATTCCACAGATACAAAGTTATTCCAATGTAATAAATAAGAATGGAATAATATAAGGATTTCACCAAGTATAGGTACGCCGCATATACAAAGTTATGTATAGGGTATGCAACTTTTTACAAAAGTTATTCCAACAGTAATAATAATGAATGGAATAATGTAAGTTCTCTTCATGAATAAGAAAGAATAACACCCCTTACGGGTACAACAAATAATACCCCCTTACTTACCGTAAAAGACACTTGGATATCAAAGTAGTGAAGTACCGTATACTCTTCTTCTTTCTCTCTATAGATTTTCTCTATAGCTTCTCTATAATTTCTCTCTCTCTAGAGTTTCAAAGTGAATTCGTAAAAAATAATGAAGGAATGAGCTTCTATTTATAGGAAAATAGAATGCATAGTAATTAATCCATGAACTGGTCCGATTGATTTACTTTAATCTGATGGTCCATATTTAAAGCAAAATCTTTTAAATAAAATATAATATATTCTATTTATATAAAAACATTTTACTATGCAAACACTATGCAACACTATGCAAAACACTATGCAACACTATGCATAATAAAATATAATATATTCTATTTATAGAATAACTTTAATAAAGTATTCGCTTTATATAAAAGATGTTTCGCTTTTATTACGTTAATAATACGAATAAAACAAAACGTCATTATCGCTATAATAATTCATATTATTAATCGACAATAATGGAATCAAACTGAGTGACTTCTCACATAAGCATCAAAGTAGTGAAGTACCAGAATACTCTTCTTCTTTCTCTCTATAGATTTTCTCTCTATAGCTTCTCTCTATAATTTCTCTCTCTAGAGTTTCAGTGAATTCGTAAGAAAATAATGATGGAATGAGCTTCTATTTATAGGAAAATAGAATGCATAGTAATTAATCCATGAATCTATCTAGATTGATTTACTTTAATCTGACGGTCCCATATTTAAAGCAAAATCTTTTAAATAAAATATAATATATTCTATTTATATAAAAATATTTTACTATGCAACACTATGCAAAACACTATGCAACACTGCATAATAAAATATAATATATTCTATTTATAGAATAACTTTAATAAAGTATTCTGCTTTTATATAAAAGATGTTTCGCTTTTATTACGTTAATAATACTGAATAAAACAAAACGCCATTATCGCTATAATAATTCATATTATTAATCGATAATAATGGAATCAAACCGAGTGACTTCTCACATAAGCATCAATAATCAATACCGTACTACTACTACGCAACCACATCGACATCGTATTTTTACTACCGAGTAGTTCAATAGTATCAACGGTAAAAACTTCCGCCGTTATTTCAATAAAATATTTTTTGTCGCTTTCAATCCGATAATAATTACATTGTGGGGTCCACCAATGATTGAGTAGTTGTACGAATATTCCCTGCTAAACCGAATATTCCCTAACAATTGAATATAATATAACCACTTGCATACTTTGCAAAATTTATAAATACTACCCACAACTACAATATTATCTCAAATTCACACCATAATATTAAAATTATTTCAAAAAATTTAAATCTTTATTGATAAAATCTGGGGTCTCACAATCTCCCCTCCTTATGGAATTTCGCCCTCGAAATTAGGGTACGAACCTGGTATGATAAAGAGGTGAGGATACCTTGAATACCTTTATCGTTAAAAATATTAAATTCATCTTCGCAATCCGCCAAAGATATTCATTAACAATTCATCTTTTGCACTACAAAGCAAAAGATATACAACTGTAAAACCAATAATGCTGAGACGCAGTTTAATAGTATCACAACCACGAATTATCCATGCACTACTGGGCAAGGATATTCGTGTTTTCAATTACGGTCATGATTATACCGAATAATCCGTGGTCATAATCATACCAAGTCTATCAATGCACTACTACCAAAGATAACTTTTACCACATCCATGAATTAATATTTCATTCTTTGAGACTCACCAATAATTAATCCATATCATCGAATCATCCCCGCACTACGTGCCAATGATATTCATTAGTATCACGACCACGAATTATCCATGCACTACTACCAAAGATAATCGTGTATTCATTAAGATCACGACCACAAATTATCCATGCACTAACGCCAAAGATAATCGTGTATTCATTAGTATCACGACCACAAATTATCCATGCACTACTACCAAAGATAATCGTGTATTCATTAGTATCACGACCACAAATTATCCATGCACTACTACCAAAGATAATCGTGTATTCATTAGTATCACGACCACAAATTATCCATGCACTACTACCAAAGATAATCGTGTATTCATTAGTATCACGACCACAAATTATCCATGCACTACGACCAAAGATAATCGTGTTTTTCAATTACGGTTATGATTATACCCAACAATCCTCGGTCATAATCATACCAAGTCCATCTATGCACTACAGCCACGATGACTTTCAACATAATATAAGCATGAGGATAATGATATAAAGAATCAATCAAATGAGATAAAGGATAAATATTAAACATTTATAATATAATTTATCCAGATTCAAGAATATCCCCATGTTATCAATCACTTAATAATCTCATAATCTAATATCATTAATATTATAACAATATTTTAATCACTTCTTAAATTTATAATCAATTTATCTCAATTGTTTACGCTTTACCATATAATGCATTTAATCATTCAAAATGCCATACTCATAAGATATCATCACCAATTATCAAATCCTCATCAAAAAAATATGCATATACTCTATATAGGATTCCCTAGCCATAAAATCCTATTTTCAACTTTGTTACTTCACATAACATATTTAACTCATATGTTCGTAACTAAACTATTTTCATGAAAAATACCAAATCAATCCGAAAAATATTTCTTTTCTGACATTTAGCATAATATAGTCCCATAATAAAAATATATTTTTCTCGGAATTTTTAAAATTCATTTACTATTTTTCAAAAATCAATTTCTAATTAATTCCTTAAGAAATTAGCTACCTCAAGTTTAACTCCAAAAATTCCCAAATCTTGGCAAGACCTTACACATGTTAACTTGAGCTTCCAGTTTAAATTTCATGGTCATCGGAGATATAGAACTCCGGTTATAGCGTTTTTTGTTGGAAAAACCTAAATATTGAAATAGTCATAACTTGCTCATTTTAAGTCAGAATGAGCTCATTTTTGGACAGGAGGTACTTTATACTATATACTTTCATGTCCCAAAAGGCCAGAATTTTTCTCAAAATTTAAGTGGCCAAAACAGCCCCTCTAAAATCATGGCAGCAACTTTTTCGGTTTTTGCAGCTTTGCACTCCTTTGCTAAAATCAGTCCACACAAAAATCTACAACACCTTTTCCAGTAATTCCACTTGGATTAGTTAGGTAACTCATAGATCTAACTCTAGGACTTTACCACACTCAAAAATTCAAAATATAATAGGAGATATGGTCAATTGAATTTCATGTTACGTTTTTCACCAAAATCTGATTTTCAACTCTTTGTGATTTCTAAGAAACTTTCATGTTTTCACATACTAACCAACATAACTCATCATAAAACTTACTAATACTTCATATACCCATGATTTTCATCAGTTCTATACTTTTATTATGACTTTCATCATAATCCACGTAAACAGATCCTTTTAGTTGAAGAAATATTTGAGGGTTTAAGAAATGGGTTTTTGTACTGGGGTCAATACAAAATTCGATTTCACGCTCTAGGGTAGGCTAGAAAGTCTTTAAGAATACGCTAGGAAATTTATTAATAATAGAAATATCATTCAAAACTGTGACTCTCGTCCAAGACTTGAATAGTACGTCACATTAATACCAACTGTGACTTCTATCCCTTAACCTGGATAGCACCTCACAATGATACCTATCAACTTGCCATCTTCATCCACGACGTCGCCGCCTACGAAAAGTCGGCTTTGCATTCCACACAAGGAAGTTAACAACGAAAGGATCGGGCTCTTTACTTATGGCTTGATATAACAATGATTAACTTTAGGGTTTGGTTACTTTGAATTCGTATAACAGGTTGGTTAGGAATATGAAAGCTAACAACCTTACAAAAAGAATAATGAGTAGTTAATCAATCGTTTTCAAAAATTACCTCAAAGGCAAGTATTTTCAAAGAGATAATATCGACAGTAATGTGAAAGTGTTTATTTGAATCAAACAAGATTTAAAAAAAAAAAGGAGGTAACGAAGGCTCCTACTAACGAGGTTTCAACCAACAAGTCAAAGTCTAACTTCTCCGAGTCAAATTTAAACGTTGAATGCAAGCAAGTGAGATAAAAGAATGGGTAGAACCGATATCTAATAAGGTATAGACTTCGCAAGAATTTATAATTAACTAACCCGTATAACTTCGTTCGAGTCACTTGCTTTTTAAGAAGTCATGAAAACGCTCTTCATGAAACCACCGACTTTGTTTTGTCCAGTATCCGCCTTTGGTGCCACCGTCCCAAATTGGACTTGACTTTGGTGCACTACAAAATCGAGCTAAATGACCTTCTCTTCTTGAAATTTCCACTTCTATTATCTTGGCCATGATTACCAACGAAGTGGTTACCATTCTTGGCATGATAATTTCTCCCACGATGGTCATCATTGTTCCAATGGTCGTTACCGCCGGTATAATTATTATCGTGTTGTTGGTCGTTACCTTTTGGTTGAGCTGACTCATTATCGTGCTCCAATAACCGAGCCCTATTCACAACATCTAAATACAAACACTGTCACAAAACAAGGGTTAATTAACATATCACATTTTATCCCTATACTCGTGAGCCAATTAAATACCAAATAAACTTAGGTAGGTCATACTAGCGAAAGAATTCCCCGTCTCTCCCCTCCTAGTTCTTATCTCACATTTCAGCCAGGGATCATATCCCTAAGCTCTAATACCAACTGTGACGCCCCCAAAATTAGGTATACGTCACCCATCTTGGGTCGCCACTTACATGGTACATAAATTCAAATATAAACTTAATTATACATCTGTCGTGTAACATACGACAATACATAAACTGAGTGTTCTAATAGGAATATTGTCATTTAGACAATATCCATACTCAAGGAGTCCTCATTACAATTATTATCACACTATTTCACAGAATAGTGAGGACTACTAACGCTATCCTCTGGACCATTACTCCGCTTCCCGACTCGTCCCAAATATATTCTCATTTCACAAGAGAACAAAGGAAAGAAAGGGTGACCTCAACTAGCCCAAGAAGAAATATTATGACTAAGATAATACAGAATAAATTATCATTAGCCTTCAACAATATTAAACTGATAAAATACAATAGTCAACCAGTTTAACTGCAGCGGAATATGCAATCCATTAAAAGAGTCAAGTAGAAAATAAAGTCTACTATCTTTTAGGTTTTAAAAGGTTTTCATCAATTTTATCACTAAGACTCGCTTTTAATGAATAAACCACAATATCTAATCATCCCCGTACCACGGTCAAGGATTTTCATCAAATTATCAATGGTCATGACTATACCGAATCACCCCTGGTCATAATCATACCAAAAACCATCCATCAGTGCATTACAAGCCACTGAGGACTTTTAACACATCATTTATAACAAGCCCTAATTATACCGAATGATCCCTGGTTATAATCATACTAAGTTCATCTATGCACGTAAGCTAAAGATAACATAATATAACATGAGGATGATGGCAATGACATAATAATTCAATAAAACAAGTTCACGAATTAATTTATTCAGAACTAATAACGTCCAAACCGGCCAACATGATCTCGCTTTGTAGAGTAAAATTCAAGAATGATCGTAAGAATATTTCCATGAAAAGATATCGGATGAAACGCAAATATCAAAGATATTCTACTAATTTCATGGAGTATAGAAGTCAAGTTTTAACCAACCGGGTATAATAAAGAATGGAATAACAAAAGAAATCACCATGCATTCTGCAGATTCAGATGAGCAGGTTATTCCAATGTAATAATAATAATCTAACCGAAGTCGTGAAATTCACACCGACAAGATGATCCAATGTAATAATAAATGTTGAATAATAAACAATGGAACCAGTGTCCTGTAAAACACACACATGATATTCCAATGTAATAATAAATGCGGAATAATAAACAATGGAACCAGTCCGTAAAACACATGCATGTGATATTCCAAATGTAATAATAAAGAATGGAATAATGTAAGAAAATCACCAAGTATAGGGGATTCAGATATCTGAGTTATTCTAATGTAATAAATAAGAATGGAATAATATAAGGATTTCACCAAGTATAGGGTATTCCGCATATACAGTCATGTATAGGGTATGCCACTTTTACAAAGTTATTCCAATGTAATAATAAAGAATGGAATAATGTAAGAAGATCACCAAGTATAGGGGATTCAGCAGATATCTGAAAGTTATTCCAATGTAATAAATAAGAATGGAATAATATAAGGATTTCACCAAGTATAGGGTATGCATATATACAAAGTTATGTATAGGGTATGCCACTTTTACAAAAGTTATTCCAATGTAATAATAATGAATGGAATAATGAAGTTCTCTTCATGAATAAGAAAGAATAACACTTTACGGGCACAACAAATAATACCCTCACCGTAAAAGACACCGATATCAAAGTAGTGAAGTACCGAATACTCTTCTTCTTTCTCTCTATAGATTTTCTCTCTATAGCTTCTCTCTATAATTTCTCTCTCTAGAGTTTCAAAGAATTAAAAGAAAATAATGAAGGAATGAGCTTCTATTTATAGGAAAATAGAATGCATAGTAATTAATCCATGAACGGTCCAGATTGATTTACTTTAATATGATGGTCCATATTTAAAGAAAAATCTTTTAAATAAAATATAATATATTCTATTTATATAAAAACATTTTACTATGCAAACACTATGCAACACTATGCAAAACACTATGCAACACTATGCATAATAAAATATAATATATTCTATTTATAGAATAACTTTAATAAAGTATTCTGTTTTATATAAAAAGATGTTTCTGTTTTATTACGTTAATAATACGAATAAAACAAAACGTCATTATCGCTATAATAATTCATATTATTAATCGACAATAATGGAATCAAACTGAGTGACTTCTCACATAAGCATCAATAATCAATACCGTGTACTACTATGCAACCACACGTATTACTGTACTTTTACTACCGAGTAGTTCAACAGTATCAACGGTAAAACTTCCGCCGTTATTTCAATAAAATATTTTTTGTCGTTTTCTCAATTCGACAATAATTCTGTTCTGGGGTCCGCCAATGATTGAGTAGTTGCATTTAATATTCCCTGCTAAACCGAATATTCCTCGACCAATCGAATATAATATAACCACTTGCATACTTTGCAAAATTTATAAATACTACCCACAACTATAATATTATCTCAAATTCACACCATAATATTAAAAATTATTTCGAAAAAATTTAAATCTTTATTGATAAAATCTGGGGTCTCACAACTTGTTTGATCAGTTGAAGGGTGATAGATATTTCTCGAAGATAGATTTAAGAAGTGGGTATCACCAACTGAAAGTAAGAAAGGAGGATGTACTGAACACGACATTCTGAACTCGGTATGGACATTACGAATTTTTGGTGATGTCTTTTGGTTTGACAAACGCCCCTGCAGCATTCATGGATTTGATGAACAAGGTGTTTAAACCATTTTTAGACAAATTTGTAGTGGTATTTATTGATGATATTCTGGTGTACTTTAAATCTCAAGAAGAACACGTGGAACACTTACGTCTGATGCTGGAGACGATAAGAAAAGAAAAGTTGTACGCGAAATTCTCTAAATGTGAATTTTGGCAGGAACGTGTACAATTTCTTGGGCATGTAATTGATAAGGATGGGATTTCAGTGGATCCATCAAAAGTCGAAGTTGTGATAAATTGGGAACAACCGAGAACTCCATCAGAAGTAAGAAGTTTCTTAGGATTGGCAGGATATTACAGACGGTTCATTCAAGATTTTTCCAAGATTGCCACTCCATTGACAAATTTGACGAAAAAATCTGTAAAATTTGTTTGGACGAAAAAGTGCGAAGAGAGTTTTAAGGAATTGAAGAAGAGGGTCAGTGTGGCACCTGTGTTGTCATTGCCAGATAAATACAGGGAACTTTGTGGTCTATAGTGATGCTTCACATAAAGGGTTGGATTGTGTCCTTATGCAAAATGACAAGGTCATTGTGTATGCATCAAGGCAATTAAAAGACTACGAAAAAGGGTATTTGACTCATGATTTAGAGTTGGCGGCTGTTGTGTTTGCTTTGAAAATATGGAGACACTATCTCTTTGGTGAGAAGTGTGAGATCTACACAGACCATAAGAGTCTGAAGTATATTTTCACACAAAAGGACCTGAACATTCGTCAAAGAAGATGGATGGAATTAATAAAAGATTATGATTGCATAATCTTTTATCATTCGGGAAAAGCTTGTGGTTGCTGTGATAACCCGAAAATTTGTAAAATCTTGAATGATTAGAATAAAGGTTAAAGAATAAAACCTAGATGAGAATTTGAGGATTTATTTAAAATTTTCAAGTAAAACCTATATGATTTGATATTCGAATGAGAATAGAGAAAATATGGGTTACAAAATTCCAAAAACCTAGAAATGAATTAATATGTACTTGAAGGAATATTAAGAATAAGGTATTACGATACTTGTAAATTTGATGTGAACTGAATAGTCTAAGAAATGTTATATAAGTACATATGGAAATTTTTTAAGGAGATAAGATTTCACATGAAGAGATGCGATGAGGTTAAACAAAGATGAGTATATGTATAGAAATATATATACTTAGTAAGGTGAAATATATAATTTAGCAAGAGCAATGATGAATTAAGTTAATGATATAAGTATCAAGATAAAACTATGTTTGTAATTAACATAGCTTGAACATTATCCTTAACTGGAAAATATGAATTTGAATAAGTATAAAGTCGTTAGTTAATACGATTAGTAATAAGAAGGGAGTAATTTAAACCTCAAAATTTGAGTTAGCGATAGAATTTTGAAGCATGAACAGCTCGGTTGCGTCCGGAACCTCAAGATTAGTTAGAATGGACAGTAAACACAAAAGGTGTAAAGGTTGACTTTTGGTTAAAGTTAACAGTTGACTTTTTATGAAGAGAAGTCAAAATTACTGTGAGAAGTGAAATACGTTATTTGATTAATGGTATAATATTTAATATTATACCAAATGAGGTAAAGTAAAAATATGAGATGAGATCCAATATGTAAATATGTATATTGGTATCAACTAGTTAGTAAATTAAATTCATATTTGAATAAATGATTAAATATATTAAATTTATATATTTAATATATAAATAAATTATTTAAAATTAATTTATGAAGAGGAAGAGAAAATTAAATTTAATTATACAATATAAATTGTATAACTTAAATAAGTTATTTAAATATGGTATGAGATTTAAATAACCTAGATGGTTATTTTATTTAGTGGTCATAGAATTAATTCAAGTGAATTAATAATTAAGTTATGTAACCTAATATATATATTAGGTGTGGTAATTAAATAACCTAAGAGGTTATAATATGGTAGAATATTAGTATATAAATATATATACTAACATTAAGAGATTTATTTTATAAATCTCAATTAATTAATTTTATAACCTAATAATAGAAGGTCTAATTGGGTTAAAGAAATAAATGTGTACGAGTAAGAATTTATGTTATAATTGAGGAAATAAAAACCCTAATTAAATAATTATGGAATGGTAATATTAAGAGTGTTGGATATATGATATTTTATTATGGCCCAAAGAGCTAAATTTAGTAGCCCAAAAGAATTAATTGAGTGGCTTAACTTTTAGCCCAATTGAGAGGGGGTATTATGGACCTTATGTATGCTAAATAAGAGATAAAAAGAAAGTAAAATTTGGAGCATTATAAGGCCACTTGGCCGGACATGTGATGAGGGAAAAGGAGGGGAAGAATGTGGTGTATTCACTTTAGTTGGTGACCAACTTTTACCTAATCCTCTTATGTGTCATTTTTTTATTTATCCAACATCTTTGTTCATGCTTGTATGTAATCTCTTGGTAATTAAGAAAGAGAGAGAATTAGTGGGAGCAATTGAGGGGCACATGGCCGGATGGTATTTGGAAGGGAAAAGGAGGAGTGAGACAGTTGTATATATCTATATCTAATCTATCTTATTTTGTTTCTCTTTCATCTCTTTTATTTTTCTAGCAAAATGAACTAAATAGAGAGAGAGAGGAGAGGCAATTTTGGCAGCCTTGAGTAGTAGAAGGGAGGGAGTTTGATTTTTTCATGTCAACACTTCATCTCATATGTTTGAAGGAGAAGATTTTGAACAAAGGTATTAACCTTTTTGTTTATGTAATTTGTGATGATTGTAAATCAAGCCTTGAATCTATATTTCTAAACTCCAACACCATTAATATACATGTATGAGTGTTTATTGTTTAGATATACCCATATTGGGTATTGATTTGGTTGGAATTAAAAGGAAACAAAAATAATTTTTTTTTCTAGTTTTGAAAACCCTAACTTTTTGGTGCTTTGAATATCCACCGTTTTTGATCTACACCTTCGTTTTGCGATCCATCAAAGAGAGGTGGTAGATATGTAATTTAACTACTAAACTCAAGTGGTAGAACTCAAAAATGTTGAGTACACAGTCCGTAGTTACTGATTTAGCAAAAATAGTTTCGTGTCTTTTAAGGAAAAATAGACTGTTTTGGACAATCAAGAGTAGGGGCAGTTTAGTCATTTTTTTGACATTCAAAAATTCTGGAAATATTTGGGAGGATAATATGATAAGTTTTCTAACATCTCCAAGTGGAATCACTGAAAAAGAAGTTGTAGATTTCCGTATGGAATATTTTTAACAAAACACGAAAAAGTGAAAAAGGGGAAAAAGCTACTGATCCAGAAATTAAAAGGGCTATTTCGAAAACTTAGTTTGTGAAATAAATTCCAACATTTTGGGATATGAAAATATATGGTATTAAGTACGTCGTGTCCAAAAATGAGCTCATTCCGACTTAAAATGACCATGTTATGACCATTTAAATTTTTGTGATTTTTCGACGAAAACGACTATAATCGGAGTTCTATAACTCTGATGGCCACAAAATTTAAACTGGAGTGTCACGTTAACACGTATACGATTGTGTCCAAAGATGGGAATTTCTGGAGTTGAGCATGATACGACTAATTTCTTAAGCTCCGCACTAAAAATGATTTTTGAAAAATACCAAAGGAAGTTGGAAAATTCTGGAAAAATATTTTTTGTGTATGAAATATATGTATATGTGTTTTGACAAAGGATAGAAAAAAAACTGATTTGCTATTTTTGTGAAAAGGATATGGAATCCAGCTTGCTGAATTGAGTAATTTTTGAATCCAATTTGTTGGATTAGAAAATCTAATGAATCTAGCTTACTGGATTGAAAATAAGCTTACTGAATTGAAGGATTTAGAATCCATCTTGATGTATTACTGGATTGGTAAATTTAGGCTTGCTGGATTTGGAATCTAGTCTACTGGATTGGCAATTTGGTAGCTAGATTTAGAATCCAGGTTGCTGGATTAGTATTTAACTTATTAAATGTTAAAGAATAACTTATGAAATGAAAAGGTGAGTGTTAAATCATAATGGATATAGTGATTAAAGAATTATCAAAGGATGATAATAATGCTAATGTTGTAAGATTTTATCTAATATTTAATTATGTGATTAAGTGTTAGATAATTGATTGATAAAGTAATTGTACTATGATATAAAGTATGATATGCTGATTAAAAGACCAATCTTATTAATGATAGGTCTTTCAAAAGAAGTTAACTTAAATTGCGTAGCAGTAGTCAACGAATCAGACAAGTTTTCTAACTCAATCTTGAGTTAATAATTTTCCAGAATGCTACTGCTATAATTATTAACAATTATTCCACATCCATGATTATTGATTCGCACTTAGTGCACATTGCATATGTTTATCAGGTATAAAAGGCTGATCACCTTCATTACCAAAGTATTTGTTCATGGTCGTTGTTGACCACTCTGCGATATTAATTCAATCATCTATGTATTGAAATTTGATTCATGTTCTTTCACAACCATTATATTGTTGAAAACTTAAAAGCTTATTCCTTTTCAATCATGATATATCTTCATTGTACTTTAACTTGCTGGGCAAAATAGTTGCTCACCCTTGCTATATCATGATAAAATTTTTAGATTAAGACGAAGGCTTGAATAAAGACAGAGGCAAAGGCAAATTCCAGAATTGGATTATTATGAAGTTAAAATTATTAAATTTTTGGATGCGAATGACATTGTAAATCGTGTAGAATACTGAATGCATATATTAACTTAAGGTTACAGACCTTGGGGATTATGTGTAAAAATTACTGTATAAACAATTTATGTTTATATCTTCCGCATTAGTTATAGAAATGATGTATCATAACGCACCAGGTCTGATGTAAAAGGTACCTGGATTTGGGGGCGATACAGTTGGTATCAAAGCTATAAGCATGAATTTGGGAAGAGCCCTGAGCCTTTTGCTAGTGGCATCCCTTTAAGGGATGGCACCGAAGCCAGACTTTCCGTAGGGGACGCTGAGCCAGTCGGTAGCAAGTTGATAGGTATCACTGTGGGGTGCTATGGTTAGAAGTACCATGAGTGTCATAGTTAGTATCAAAGCCGTAGGTTATAAACCTTAGGTAGGTGTACCTTAGGCTATAACTGCGGAGATGATGATAAGAAATAAACTCAGATTGAGTTTAAGTGATAAGAGATGAATTTAGGAAATTCATCAGTAAAGTAAATAAGAAGATAAATAAGATTTAAAGAAGAATCTTGAAGAGCTATAAGGATAAGAATCTGGAGTTACCTGACTCCAGTAATAAAGATGAAAAGTGAAAATAAATAGACTATGTCTATAAGATGAAAAGTATAAATAAAATCATAATATAATATGATTAAAGAGAAGAATAAGAAAATCGTAGTATAAAACGATCGTAAGTATAAGGAGAAATGATTAGAAAATAAGATCACGACGTGATGAGATTAAATCGTTGAATAACATATGATATGTTAAGTGATTTGCATGATATAGCTTGACGCTATAAAGAGAGGGTACTATGATATGGTACGAGGTAAACTCAGAAAAGAATGGTAAATGTTAAGATGCAGATTAAAGAAAATTCGTATTAAAAACAGAGAAAGTAAGAATGGTGTGGGATTTTAATTGAGGACTCATGTCAGCAGCTGAGTTGTATGATTCCTTGTATGGGCGGGGAATTTTTACTTGGTTTTAGAATCACTTAGCTTCCTTGTCGATATAGTGGTTAGGTTGACCAATTCTTTGTATGGGCGGGGAATTGTCCGCTTAGCTTTCTATATTGATTAGTGGCCGAGTTTAGTTTGACAATCACTTAGCTTCTTACATTGATAATCATTGGAACTTGATGTTGCGCTATTTTCTATATGCATGTTGAGAAGGTGATTCTGTTCTTATGTGTATAACGAATAGGTAGAGAATATAAGGTTAATTGTGAGTTCTTAAAACTCATAGTTATGGTAAGTTTATGACTCATAATCATATGGTATGTTTTGAACCCCTCAGCGAATGGATGCCTATAGTCTGACTAGGATAAGTTCTTAAACTCATATTATCGTGGAAAGTTCCTGGACACATAATGTATGGTAAGTTTGATGGACTGGGGTATAGGAAAGTTGTGAATGAAGCATTGAGGATTATATGAATAGATAGAATTATTAAGCAATGGATCAGTAGAGAAAGTGAAGTTGATGATGGAAGCATAGGTATTCCAAATCTTCTAGCTATGCTAGAATTTGAAGTTTTTGACATCAAGCTAAATTCGCACTGATGTGCCTTTAAAAATGAATTTTTGTTATCCTCAACACATGGTAACAAGTGTGTAGGTGTGGACTTCGGGCCACTAACACATCGTTACCTGTTGTAGCATGATGACACCAAAGAAGATTTTCAAAGGTTTTTGAACGGTTTAAAGAAGAGTCTATGCTAATTGATTCAGCTAAACAAAAATAATTTGAATGATCAAAATGTATTTTTATATCATTAATGCATCATAAAACCTGGCGCAGAGATGATAAAAATGATGGTGTTATCAATGCAGAATTACTTAGTGTCAGATGTGATCTAAAGATCGTCAGCCCACTATAGTATGATGTAGTATGACAAAGTCAAAAAATGACGGAATCCTCAAACAGACTGTATATACAGTGCGGTATCATGACGTCAAAATGATTTTAAGAATTTTAAAGATAATTTATTGCCAACTGAATTTGGCCATAAATATTTCGATTGAAATTCGAATTATTAAAATGCATCTAAGCTATTTGATTCAGCTAGAGAAATGATTATTAAATTCAAAGTATTCTTTGAAAGCTTATGCTGAACCATATTATTTTGGTGAGGAATCTTATGATAAGTCTGAGGTGAACAACCCTGAAAATGGGGGATATACTAATTGGATAAAATATTCCAATCTAAGAATGCATATAGTCATTCCGATTACTAAGGTACAACAGACAGATCTTCTAAAGTACCCGCATCGGTAGTTTACCTTCTTCGTGATTGAAAACATACCTATTAAAGAAATGTTTCAGAGGTGGAGTACCTTTCTTTCATAATTGAAAGAGGTAGCAGCTAGAAATACCCTTAAACCTCAAAGTTCATAGTTTTTATGATCCCTCAAACAGATATTAAAAGTTTCTAAACTCTTCAGAATAATGTTGTGGTAGTATGTGATGATGGATATGAAATAGTGTGAACTCGTTGTGTACGAGTAGAATCTGAGATGATTGAATAAAGGTTATTAGGACAACCTAGTTTTGATGAATATTTAGAAGATGTAAACTCCTAGTGAGTAGTTATGGTGAAATGTGATAATAGATGAGAAATCCTCAAAGGAGGAAATTGTAAAGGTTAAGTTAAAAACCTAGTTTTGATCAAGAGAATAAGCAGAGATTATTATGCTTTAATTTCGAGGATGAAATTCTTAGAAGAAGGGGTGAATGTGATAACCTGAAAATTCGTAAAATCTTGAATGATTAGAATAAAGGTTAAAGAATAAAACCTAGATGAGAATTTGAGAATTTATTTAAAATTTTCATGTAAAAGCTATATGGTTTGCTATTCGAATGAGAATAGAGAAAATATGGGTTACAAAATTCCTGAAACCTAGAAATGAATTAATATGTACTTGAAGGAATATCAAGAATAAGGGATTACGATACCTGTAAATTCGATATTAACTGAATAGTCTAAGAAATGTTATATACGTATATACGGAAATTTTTTAAGGAGATAAGATTTCACATGAAGAGATGCTATGAGGTTAAACGAAGATAAGTATATGTATAGAAATATATATACTTAGTAAGGTGGTATATATAATTTAGCAAGAGGAATGATGAATTAAGTTAATGATATAAGGATCAAGATAAAACTATGTTAGTAATTAACATAGCTTGAACGTTGGCCTTGACTGGCAAATAAGAATTTGAATAAGTATAAAGTCGTTAGTTAATACGATTAGTAATAAGAAGGGATTAATTTAAAACTCAAAATTTGAGTTAGAGCTAGAATTTTGAAGCACGAACTACTCGGTTATGTCCGGAACGTCAAGATTAGTCAGAATGGACAATAAACACAAAATGTGTAAAGGTTGACTTTTGGTCAAAGTTAGCAGTTGATTTTTTAATGAGAAAAGTCAAAATGAGTGTGAGAAGTGAAATATGTTATTTGATTAATGGTATAATATTTAATATTATACCAAAGGAGGTAAAGTAAAAATATGAGATGAGATCCAATATGTAAATATGTATATTGGTATCAACTAGTTAGTAAATTAAATTAATATTTGAATAAATGATTGAATATATTAAATTTATATATTTAATATATAAATAAATTGTTTGAAAACAATTTATGAAGAGGAAGAGGAAATTAAATTTAATTATACAATATCAATTGTATAACTTAAATAAGTTATTTAAATATGGTATGAGATTTAAATGACCTAAATGGTTATTTTATTTAGTGGTCATAAAATTAATTCAAGTGAATTAAGAATTAAGTTATGTAACCTAATATATATATTAGGTGTGTTAATTAAATAACCTAAGAGGTTATAATATGGTAGAATATTAGTATATAAATATATATACTAACATTAAGAGATTTATTTTATAAATCTCAATTAATTAATTTTATAACCTAATTATAGAAAGTCTAATTGGGTTAAGGAAATAAATGTGTACGAGTAAGAATTTATGTAATAATTGAGGAAATGAAAACCCTAATTAAATAATTAGGGAATGGTAATATTAAGAGTGTTGGATATATGATATTTTGTTATGGCCCAAAGAGCTAAATTTAGTAGCCCAAAAGAATTAATTGAGTGGCCCAACTTTTACCACAATTGAGAGGGGGTATTATGGACCTTATGTATGCTAAATAAGAGATAAAAAGAAAGCAAAATTTGGAGCATTATAAGGCCACTTGGCCGGACATGTGATGAGGGAAAAGGAGGGGAAGAATGTGGTGTTTTCACTTTAGTTGGTGACCAACTTCTACCTACTCCTCTTATGTGTCATTTTTTTATTTATCTAACATCTTTGTTCATGCTTGTAAGTAATCTCTTGGTAATTAAGAAAGAGAGAGAATTAGTGGGAGCAATTGAGGGGCACATGACCGGATGGTATGTGGAAGGGAAAAGGAGGAGTGAGATAGTTGTATATATCTATATCTAATCTATCTTATTTTGTTTCTCTTTCATCTCTTTTATTTTTCTAGCTAAATGAACTAAATAGAGAGAGAGAGAGGAGAGGCAATTTTGGCAGCCTTGAGTAGTAGAAGGGAGGGAGTTTGATTTTTTCATATCAACACTTCATCTCATATGTTTGAAGGAGAAGATTTTGAACAAAGGTATTAACCTTTTTGTTTATGTAATTATTGATGATTATAAATCAAATCTTGAATCTATATTTCTACACTCAAAAACCATGAATATACATGTATGAGTGTTTATTGTTTAGATATACCCATATTGGGTATTGATTTGGTTGAAATTAAAAGGAAAGAAAAATAAATTATTTTTTTCTAGTTTTGAAAACCCTAAGTTTTAGGTGCTTTGAATATCCACCGTTTTTGATCTACACCTTCTTTTTGCTATCTGTCAAAGAAAGAAGCTAGATATGTAAGTTAACTACTAAACTAAAGTGGTAGAACTAAAAAATGTTGAGTACACAGTCCGTCTTGACTTATTTAGCAAAAACAGTTTCATGTCTTTTAAGGAAAATAGACTATTTTGGACAGTCAAGAGTAGGGATAGTTTTGTCATTTTTCTGACATTCAAAAATTCTAGAAATATTTGGGAGGATAATATGATAAGTTTTCTAACATCTCCAAGTGGAATCACTGAAAAAGGAATTGTAGATTTGCGTATGGAATATTTTTAACAAAGCACGAAAAAATGTAAAAGGAGAAAAAGCTTCTGATCTAGAAATTAAATGGGCTATTTCAACAACTTAGTTTATGAAATAAATTTTGGCCATTTAGGACATGAAAATAATAAAGTACCTCGTGTCCAAAAATGAGCTCATTCCAACTTAAAATGCAGTTATGACCATTCAAATTTTTGTGATTTTTCGACGAAAATGACTATAGCCAGAGTTCTATAACTCCGATGGCCACAAAATTTAAACTGGAGTGTCAAGTTAACACTTATAAGATTGTGTCAAAAGATGGGAATTTCTGGAGTTGAGCATGATAGCGCTAATTTCTTAAGCTACTCACAAAAAAGGATTTTTGAAAAATACCAAAGGAAGTTGGAAAATTAAGGAAAAATATTTTTTGTGTATGAAATATATGTATATGTGTTTGGACAATGGATAGAAAGATAATAACCTGATTTGTTATTTTTTGTGAAAAGGATATAGAATCCAGCTTGCTGGATTGAGTAATTTGTGAATCCAGTTTGCTGGATTAGAAAATCTGATGAATCCAGCTTACTGGATTGAAAAGAAGCTTACTGAATTGAAGGATTTAGAATCCATCTTGATGTATTGCTGGATTGGTGAATCCAGGCTTGCTGGATTTGGAATCGAGTCTGCTGGATTGGCAATTTGGTTGCTAGATTTAGAATCCAGGTTGCTGGATTAGTATTTAACTTATTAGATGTTAAAGAATAACTTATGAAATGAAAAAGCGAGTGTTAAATCATAATGGATATAGTGATTAAAGAATTATCAAAGGATGATGATAATGCTAATGTTGTAAGGTTTTATCTAATATTTAATTATGTAATTAAGTGTTAGATAATTGATTGATAAAGTAATTGTACTATGATACAAAGTATGATATACTGATTAAAAGACCAATCTTATTAATGATAGGTCTTACAAAAGAAGTTAACTTAAATTGTGTAGCAGTAGTCAACGAATCAGGCAAGTTTTCTAACTCAAACTCGAGTTAATAATTTTCTAGAATGCTAGTGGTATAATTGTTGACAATTATTCCACATCCATGATTATTGATTCGCATTTAGTGCACATTGCATATGTTTATCAGGTATGAAAGGTTGATCACCTTCATTACCAATGTATTTGTTCATGGTCGTTGTTGACCACTCAACGTTATTAATTCAATCATCTATGTATTGAAATTTGATTCATGTTCTTTCACAACCATTATATTGTTAAAAACTTGAAAGCTTATTCCTTTTCAATCATGATATATCTTCATTGTACTTTAACTTGCTGGGCAAAATAGTTTTTCACCCTTGCTATATCATGATAAAATTTTCAGATTAAGACGAAGGCTTGAATAAAGACAAAGGCAAAGGCAAATTCCATAATTGGATTATTATGCAGTTAGAATTATTAAATTTTCGGATGCGAATGGCATTGTAAATCGTGTAGAATACTGAATGCATCTATTATGTTAAGGGTACAGACCTTAGGGATTATGTGTAAAAGTTTATTGTATAAACAATTTATGTTTATATATTCTTTATTAGTTATAGAAATGATGTATCATAACGTACCAGGTCCGAGGTAAAAGGTACCCAGATTTGGGGGCGCTACAATTGCGGATGCCTTGAGTAGGAAAGGCAAAGAAAAGTTGATGTTGTTAACCGATAAGGAGGAGCTCATTTCAGTAATGACGAGGCTAGAGCTGAAAATCAAATTTCCAAAAGAATTTGACGAAAGATTATACCAGATGGAAGCTAGTCCAACTTTGGTGGACAAGGTGAAGAGCGCACAACTACAGGATGATGAATGCAGGAAAATAATGGAAAGCGTGGTTGAGGGTAAAGAGGTGAAGTATAAGCTTGATACTGAGGGAATGCTAAGATTCGAGGGACGAATTTGGGTTCCAGTAGTATAAGATATTAAAGAAGACATCTTGATAGAAGCTCATAGTTAAAGATATTCAATTCATCCGGGAAGTACGAAAATGTATCAAGATTTGTGGCGACATTTTTATTGGCCAAATATGAAAAGAGACGTTGCAGAATGCGTTTCAAAGTGTTTGACATGTCAGAAAGTGAAGTCCGAGCATCAAAGACCAAGAGGATTACTTCAACCGTTGGAGATACTGGAATGGAAGTGGGAGCATATCACAATGGATTTTGTGGTAGGTCTTCCAACAACTCAAAAAGGATACAATGCGATATGGGTGATAGTGGACAGACTGACAAAATCAGCACACTTTTTGTCAATAAAGATTAGATTTAATCTTAATCAGCTGGCAAAACTATATATCAAAGAGATCGTGTCGAGACATGGAGTTCCAGTGTCAATAGTATCAAATAGAGATCCGAGATTCACCTCAAATTTCTGGAAGAAACTACAAAAATGCATGGGAACACAATTGAAAATGAGTATGGCATATCATCCACAAACCGATGGTCAAAACGAACGAACAACCCAGACGTTAGAAGATATGCTTAGAGCATGTATCATGGATTTCAAAAGAAATTGGGACGATCATTTACCGTTGGTAGAATTTGCATACAACAACAGTTACCATGCAAGCATTGGCATGCCGCCATACGAGGCATTACACGGCAGGAAATGCAGAACTCTACTATGCTGGGATAAAGTCGGTGAACGTCAAATGTTAGGACCAGAACTAGTACAGTAGACCACTGAAGTTATCAATCTCATCAGAGCAAGACTGGTAGCTGCTCAAGATTGACAGAAGAAGTATGCTAATCAACACAGGCAGAATTGTAAATTTGAAGTAGGAAATTTTGTTTTCCTCAAAGTTTCTCATTGGAAGGGGAAAATTCATTTTGGCAAGAAAGGAAAGCTAAGCGCAAGGTTTATTGGACCTTTCGAGATACTGCGAAGAGTGGGAGAGGTGGCCTACGAGGTGGATTTACCTCCAGAATTGGAACATCTGCACAACATTTTTCATGTGTCGGTGTTACAGCCGTATAAATCCGATTACAAACATGTGATCGAATATGAACCGTTGCAATTCAGTAAAGATTTGTCTTATGAAGAGATTCCTATCCAGATAGTCGACATGAAAGAACAAGTACTCAGGAATAAAGTGATACCTTCTGTGAAAGTGATATGGAGGAACCACAATGTCAAAGAGGCTACGTGGGAACTCGAAACAGAAATGATAAAGAATTATCTTGAGTTATTTGTTTAGTCTATGTCTTCGATTATGGGGACATAATCTTTGTAAGGAGGAAAGAATGTGACGATTTGAGTGTTTGAGTTGTGATTCTAGGGACAGAATCCTTGTAAGGAGAGAAGGATCTAACAACCCGGATTTTTAAATTGTAATTTCAAATATTTATTGGATTATATAAATATTTATTTTAGGTGTTTATTGTTGAAATTGTTGAATAAATATTTTATTTGATGCGGTTGTTGTTACTAAATATTTATGAATTAATAAAATTCTAAATTTATGTGATTTATAATTAAGAGAGTTGTAATATAACATGAGATGTTATTTTGTTGTGTTGATTTAATAATTTAAAATGATATGTTAAATTATTAGATAAAATCATAATGAAATTATAATTTTGTGATATTTATTTAAGTGGAATATTTATTTAAAATATAGTGTGTATAATTAATTTATTTGATTAATGTTGGATATGGAAATCCAAATAAATAAGATGTAATTAAAAATTATAAACTAAATGGTCTATTAAAATAAAATTAGAGTGGTTTAATTTAGTTTTGACAAACAAGGCTTAAATATATTAAGTCTTTAAATTTTAAAGGGTTTTGCCAAACGGAGCCTTATGGCTTTTGGATTTTTGAAATTTTAAATAATATAAATAAAATAAATTAAAATAAATTAAAATAATAAATATAATATATTTATAATTTATACGTTATATGTTGTAACTAATTAGGTTTATTATGGCCATATCAGTTTTCTATTATTATTACACATACTTGGCTTTTAGTTAGTTTACACAGTCATTTGCTAAGCCTAAGCGTAAGTCAACAGAATGAGGAAAAGATTACAGAGAACCTGACAGAGAACTTAAGAGATTGAGAGAAAACCTAAGCAATTTTAGTGTTTATCAAGGGATTATTAAGCATATTGAAGGTATTTTTCACAACCTTAGTATTACATATACATATACGTTTTAATATGATTTACGACATGAATTTTCTATCCTCTGTGAATTCAAATTCTCTTAAATTATTGTATAAACTGAATTGTTGCAATTACAAGTAATTGTAATGCTGGAGTTTATGTTTAGATAAGGAGTTGCATGCTAATTTCGTGTAAGAGTAGGAAAAGTAATGACAGTGAATATTTTTTTTCATACGGCTTGAAAAAATACTAATTTTAGTGGTCAATTTGTATGTTAAACTGTCAATTGAGTTTTGATTATGCTAGTTCGTTAAGAAACGAAGAGAACGTAGTTGGAACAAAGTGATTTGGTATAAAACTGAGATTACAGTGATGATTTTTGTAAAGGATGTCAAAAATGGTGTTTTTGTATGAAAACATGGAATTTGAGGAATTAAGTTAGTAAATGTTGTTGTTAAATTGTTCTATGTCGATGAATATGTGAGGAAACATGTTTTTAATAGTTCTATATCAATTATTTGTGTTAAATTCACTATTTTGTGGGTGAAATTCGTGTTAGATGGGCTAAAGCTTGCCATCGGGTCATGCTTGCCTCTGGTTCTCGCTTTGTGCATTAAGCTCGCACCGCATGCTAATGCCGTAAACGACGCTCTATACTGTTCCAGAGACTTGTGTATGGCGCAGCTGCGCCATACCCTGTTCTGAGATAGTGAGTTCTGCTGCTGCTGCAGACCTGGGATAGCATTATACCTAAGATTAATGATGTGTTAGTATAATAAACATGTAGTAAGGGGGTTAAAACAGAATCGTGTCATGTCAATGATAATTTCAACTTTGTAAAAGTGATTAGTAATTTACGAATGCATTATGTTATAACTTGGTTTATACAATGAATGTTAGATAAGTGTTGTGATGTTAACACTTGGAATTTCTGAAGTATATATAGTAGCATAAGACTTGTGCTAAATTAACAAGTCTAAATAGAAATGAGTGTTATGTTTGAAATTAAATGTTAGTATATCTAAGAGATATTGTGGTTTTAATACTATGTGTAGGTGAACGTGCGTTTTAATATTATAGCTTACGCTTGAGGCAAGTTTTCTAACTCTACACTTTCGTTGAGCTAGTTCTATTATTACATTGTGTAACTATATTCTTATGATTGAGCAAGATTCCTATCTTAAATTGCTATTAAACAAGTCATTTGTTCCTAAATTTCATTTGAGCAAGCTTTATCTCTAGTTTTATTGGAATTCTCATTGTGGTTGATTCATTCTAACTTGTTTATAGTTAAGCAAGTTTCATAAGTTCTATTCCTGTATAATGAACGCAGTTCGTTTTTTTAAACTCTCGTCTCTATTATTGAGTTATTTTATTACTTTGTATGAGTTATTACCATGATGAGCAAGTTTTTAGTTTTCAGCTTGCTATCAATTAATGTATATTCAGTAATCAAATTTCTAATTTGACAAAATCATAAACCTACCTTATTATTGTTCAAGCAAAGGATTATCATGTTATTCAATTTATTCAATGCTTATGCTCTTTAGTTAATTCCAAGCATGAGTTTAATATATACAGTTAATTCACCTATGATTCTCAATTGTTCTATGTTTTGTTGTTATTAAACAACTGTTGTGTTATCAAGCCTTAATGATTCAACTAGTCCCCTAGTTGATGATCGCTAAACTTTAAATTACCCTTGAAAGCTTATCCAAACCAAACTTTCTTTGGTGTGGACTTGTACTCTAAAACTGAGAAGAAGAACCCTATTATAGGGGATACGCAATGCGTTTACATGTTTGTGCACAATACATGGTACGAAGGGCTGATCCCCATAAGTACGTGAAGTCCCTATAGTATAACTGTTGAGGTTAAAGTTGAAAGATTACTTGTAACCGTGGACATAGTTCGTGATCTTATTACCCTTAGATATATTTCCTATTTCGATTCTAGTTGTTGGTTATCATTGATAGAGTACTATTCAGATTTGATGAGCCTATTCATTGGCAATTTTTATTATCTTATTGATTCATTATTACATCTAGTGAGCAATTATTTTGCTCACTCTTGCATAAATGTAATTATTGCAGCTAAAGTTGAGAAGGTAGATGAGCCTTCAACTAGCAAAGGAATGAGAAAAATGTGCAAGTGATGAAGACTTGTAATTTTATTTATTGTCATGATGTTGGATTTTACATTTAAAGATGTAATGTAATTATTTTAATTCCGCACTTGATTGATGTTTAAGGTTAGACAACCTGGGAAGATTTTTATTTAATGATGTAACCCTATTTAAAGGGAGGATTTATGATTTAAATTTTATTATGATTGGGTAGATAAATATGAATGAATGGAAAGTGAACACCAAGTCTTGTGGGAATGAAGTACCTAGATTTGGGGGTGTCACACAGGGTGTATAGATTTAAATGTGTTATATATATTGAGTTTTATTAAGAACTATATCGGATACCGTGGGAGTATAGATATGGGGGTATTACAGTTTTGGTATCTTCGCTCAAGCAAGTTTACTAAACCCAAACTATTACTTTCACAAGTTTCCTATACCCTAATTACATTTCCAAATTATTACTTACCCAAATTCTAAAACCCTGTTTATTCGTTGAATAAGATTTCTATCTTTAATTTCTTTTGATAAGATAAATCAAACCTAAACTTGAACAAGGTTATTGCTATAGCTTCAGCATAACTAAGAAATTAATTTTTTATTCTTATGATATTGTTTATTAAGCAAAAGCTATTGTGTAAAACAAAATTGATTGTGTAGGGTTATTTTAACAAGGTTACACTTATAGTTTAGTATACTAAACATCAAGGCAAGTTCTTTATCCTTAAATCTCTTATCGAGTAAGTCTTCTAACCTATCTTGTTATTTATCAAAGTTCTCTATCCTTAAATATCTTTTCGAGAAAGTATCCGAACCTTATTTCTTTATTTCAAGTTTCCTGCACTATGTGCAAATTTTCTATTTTCATTGCAAGTATTCTATACATAAACTTATTACATTACGTAAGTTTTCTATACTTAATCTTATGACGCAACTTGAATACCTTTCTATATCTTATAACGAACCAGGTTATTACCCATTTATTGAAAAAGTTACTGCTATTGTTTCAGCATAACTTAAGAAATGAATCATTTATTCATATGATATTATTGAGCATAAAATATTGTGTCAGACCAAATTGTTGTAGTAAGACATCATATTCTGAAGTTGTGTATCCCGTAAGGGATCGAGATTTGGTCAATAATATATTGAAATTTGGGTGCATATGAGCACTAGTAGGATGAGATGTATACTCCTAGGATATTGAGTATACTGATCCTCTATCTTATATCTAAACAAAGTTTCTAAGTCTGTGTAACTGACAGAAATAAAAAGTCCAGAAATGGTTAAAAAAGAAATTCCAGATATGGTAGCAACTATCAGTTAAATTTTGAATTGTTATACTTCTTCAAATCATATATTGTTATAAATATAAAACCTATTGAGCATGTCATAGCTCACCCATGCAAATTATTCCCTTTGTAGTATTAGATGGTAACCCTGGCACATCTGAAGTAAATAAAGGGAAGCGTCCCTTCGTAGATTAGTTTATATTACTGTCTAGTTAACTGTAATACTTTGTAATAAGAAATTCTTTTTGAAGAATCATGTAACCGAATCTTAATATTTATTATATATAACATCTTTTAATTTTTGCAACCGTGTTTTCTTGAATATATTGATGTAATTTAGAATCTTCAATCTAGTTTGAGATCCTTGGAAACTATTTATCTGAGTGAGGGTATTGATAACATGGACTGTTCATGTTGTTGTTGATACTCTGGATTTCATAAACTATAACGCCTCCATATCTATACTCCCACGGTATCCGATATGGTGCTTACTACAAGTCAAAATATATAACGCATTTAAATCTATACACCCATGGTATCTGATTATATTCTTATATCTAATTGAGTGACTATACAATTTATAACCAGACAAAATTCCCATATATCCAAGATTCACAGTATCCCATAACAATTGATAAATTCTCAAGTGAACTATTACTGTGTTTGGATACCCTCACTTGGATATATGAACTATATCTGTGAATAGTATCTATCTATCCGAAATTCAAAGTATCAGTAATAACATGAACATTCAATATTACCAATACCCTCACTCAGATGTATAGTATATGTCATGCGAATTACACTATCGTATCAATAATACCTATTTATTCAAAATCTAGATTATTAATAATAACATGAATAGTCCATGTTATCAATACCCTCATTCAGATAAATAGTTCCCAAGGATCTCAAACTAGATTGAAGATTCTAATTTACATCTATATATGTAAAAAAACACGGTTGCAAAAATAAAAATGTTATATATATCATAAATATTAAGATTCAATTACATGATTCTTCAAAAATAATTTCTTATTACAAAGTATTCAAATAGACAGGAATATAAGCTAATCTAAGCAGGGACGCTTCCCTTTATCTACTCAAGATGTACCGGGGTTACCATCTAATACTGCAAAGGGAATAATTTGCAAGGGTGAGTTATGACATGCTCAACATGTTTTATATTTATAACAATATATAATTTAAAGAAATATAATAATTCAAAATTTAATTGATAGTTGCTACCATTTCTGGATTTCTTTTTCAACCATTTCTGGGCTTTTTATGTTTTTCAGTTACACAGACTTAGAAACTTTGTTTTAGTATACTAAACGTCAAGGCAAGTTCTCTATCCATAAATCTCTTATCGAGAAAGTCTTCTAACCTATCTTGTTATTTATCGCAAGTCTTCTATCCTTAAATATCTTATCGAGCAAGTATCTGAACCTTATTTCTTTATTTCAAGTTTCCTGCACTATGTGCAAATTTTCTATTTTCATTACAAGTATTCTACCCCTAAACTTATTACATTACACAAGTTTTCTATACTTAATCTCATGACGCTACATGAAAACCTTTCTATATCTTATACCGAATCAGGTTATTACCCATTTATTAAAAAAGTTACTGCTATTGTTTCAGCCTAACTTAAGAAATGAATCATTTATTCATATGATATTATTGAGCATAAACTATTGTGTCAAACCAAATTGCTTTGGTAAGACATCCTATTCTGAAGTTGTGTATCCCTTAAGGGATCGAGATTTGGTCAATAATATATTGACATTTGGGTGTGAAAGTAATATGCACACAAGCTAATCATGTTTGATGATAAAGCATATACTTTGTAACAATCTTATTCATTTATTAATAAAAAGTATTAATTTATTAAAGGCTTTTAATTATCTACATGATGCTGTTTTATAATATGTGATAAACCCATAGTTTTAAGCAATGCTTTTAGAATAATGATGATGATCATTCTAATGAGATCTAAATTCTTTGAAAGCTTAAAACTAAAATAGTTCCCAATCGTTGGATTACTAAATTGGGGATTAGTGAATCCGGATAGATTGATACATAAGTTGCTTGCTCATTGGATGAGGATGATTGATCTCATGATCATTTGTGTGGAGACACTAAAGCAAGTATATAGGTGCTTATTAGAGAATAAGTTCACTGAACGTGGCTCGCTAAGGAATACCTAATGGAGTTTTACTTGCTGTCAATAGGAATTCTCAGTAATGATAGTAGTACAAAAATGATCCTTGACTTGAGATCATCATAGTATCTTGTGTATGATGAGTTATACTTTGACTTATTCCTTAAGACCCTTAGGGTATATCAAAGGGTATGCTTGGGTATAATAAGTTGTACATGGAGATAATGTATGATCAATAAAGAATCTACCACTTATTAAAAAGAAGAGAAATGTCCTATGTGATTCGATAAATGACAACCCAAGAGTTCTTGGCTTAAGCGCGAATGAAATTAGAAAGGAGTTTTTAATTTGCATTATTTGGAGTTGTGCATTTAAGAGTCGAAATACATATACTTAAATAAAATAAGACTTGACAAGAATTCCATGTCTTATATTTAATTGGGACATCAGTATGGTGGAAGGATTGAATTGCATTTGATAACTATCTACTCATAGGTTCTTTTATGATTAATGTTGAAATCTATATTATCCGGAAAGTCGCTGATCGCTAGGGAGGCTTATCCCTATTGTAGAATAAATATATTTTATTTAAATAAATAAATTATTTAATTTATTTATTTAAATAAGATTAGAATTGTTCTAATTTATTTATTCACAACCTATTAATATGGAGAACCTAAAGGGTCACACCATATAAGGAAGAATAATTATTTAAGAAGTTAATGACATAATCGTAATAATATATTTATGTATATTTAATTTAATCTATGGTGATAGAATAAATTAAATAGCTTAATATTTATTATTTAATATTTTAGAAATATTAAATATAAATTAATAAGAGGAGTCTTATTAATATTATTACAATTATTATTATTTTAATTTCTAAAAGAGTTTAGGAATTAATTTAATATAAGTACTCTCATTTATTCCTAATTGGATTAGGAAGGAAAATTAGTTAAAGGAGTTTAATTAATTATCCCTAATAAGATTAGGGAGCTTAATTAATTAAAAGAATTTAATTAATTAAATAAAACCCAATTTCTTAATTGTTAAGGTGGGTTTCCACATCTATAAATAAGAGAGAGTCTTATTATGGGTGATGAGGTTTTGTTGACTTTTACAACATACTGACATAATTCCAATTTGTTGGAGAGTACGCCTTTTTCTATACGAGATAGGAAAAACTAGGGTTTGAGCTAATACCCCTTCTTCTTGAAAATTATTCTTCCTTGGTGGATCACCTCTAGAGGCCAAACACTTGGGTGGCTAACGTTGATCAAAGGAATGAACCAAACCCGGTGGATTCAAGTTTAACGCGAAAAGGATTGGAGGTGAACTTGTACCTGAGGAAGCTCGGATCTTCAAGGGTATGATACTTGTTCTTTCTTTTTCGTTTAATTAATAATTGTGCATAAAGGGTGATCCGGGTATATGGTTTGTAAAATTTTAAACTCTGATTTTTACACGTTTCCGCACTTTTTATGAAATTTGATTGCGTTCTTGAATATTACAAACCTAACAGTGGCATCAGAGCCAAACCTTTATGCAAATTATTAATTGTTTTATTTTATATGTATATTGATATGTGTTTAGAAAAATTTAATTGGGCATAATTTTATTGTATAAAATTTAATAAAAAAAAAACATGATTATTAATTTCGCGAATCACCACGGTTTTCAAAAACCATTGGACATGCTCCTTTACTTACTTGCTTCAAGGAACCACGTGAGTTACTATATATATATATATATATATATATATATATATATATATATATATTATTAAACAAACATTCTGGACATATAATACTAGATCATCTCCCGGTATCAATTACGTTAGGAATATTATATATATTTTGGTTAACATGCTTTTCAAATCGATTATATTAACATGTTTCAAAGTGGAATGATCCAGAGCATTCATTTTATTATTTATATATATATATATATATATATATATGTTAACGTAATATATATATATATTTGATATATATATATATATACTATTATTATAAATATATATAATAGTTATATATATATATATATATATATATTTATTAATAATTTTTAGAATTAAAATAAAGTTTATTTTAATTTTAAAATAAAAGTTCATTTTAATCTTAAAATAAAAAGTTTATTTTAATTTTAAAATTAAATTTCATGCTAACTAATTAGATTTGGAATTGGATTTCAAGATAACTAATTGGAGTTGAAATTGGATTATATGTTTTCTTAAATAAAGGAGTTTATTTAAATATGAAATAAGATTTCATATTATTCAAAATAAAAGAGTTTATTTGTGAATAGGAAAGATAATCCTAATTTCCTTAAATAAAGGAGATTTCATATTATTCAAAAATAAAGGAGTTTATTTGTGAATAAGAAAGTGAATCCATGTTTCCTTAAATAAAGGAGTTTATTTATATATGAAATAAGATTTCATATTATTCAAAAATAAAGGAGTTTATTTGTGAATAGGAAAAATCCGCTTTCCTTTAAATAAAGGAGTTTTTTTATTTTTTTACATGGAATTGGATTCCATAATTAATTAAAATAAAGGAGTTTATTTTGATTAAAGATTTTGATTAAAATAAAATAGTTTATTTTATTCAAAATTGGATAAATTAAAATAAAATAGTTTTATTTTGATTTAAATTTGGATTAAAATAAAGGAGTTTATTTTAATTCAAAATTAGATTTTATACTAACTAAATTTGCCCATTAAATGATATCAATATATATATTAAATGTTTATTATTCATAAGATGAATGTTATTTATTGATGCATATGGTGATGTGTATGATAATAAATGGGATTAATTATGGACTATCAACCAATATGATTGGATTTTATTTTAGTAGGATGCATGAATGTATGAGTTTTATTAAATGGGGTCTCACAGTGACTGCGTCTTCTCTAATTTTTCTTAATGTAAATTCTATCTCCCTCCTATGTACTTCCCCTTGACTGCTAATCAAGGTTTCTATTTATTTTAAATAGTTTTGTAATAGGAATAGTTAGAATTAATTTTAAAAAATTGGAGATCAAGGAGCAAGGAGCGCTTGAAGACCCGTTTGTAATGGAGCCCGGGTTTAAATATAATAGTTATATTTAAATATTATTTCTTGCACCCCTAGGGTTTGACCTTTTGGTTCACTTGGTGGCTCTAGTGAACCAAACTAGAATAAAAGTCCATAATCAATCCGGGTAGAATATAGTATTCTATATGTGCATGCTTATACTATATATATTATATATTATGCAAACATGCTCAGATGTTAATTAATATGACGCGTATTTTATATATATATATATATATATATATATATATATATATATATATATATATATATATATATGCTAAAACAAGATGAGACAAATTAATAACAAACCCCTCAATTTTTATATTAAGTCCTAAGCGCTCAAAGATATTTGGAATATCGAACGTCGCCTTTCTAGCATTATAAAATTAATAGAGTATTAAATATTTAATATGAGTTTGTTGTGTCACCACAAGGCAAGTATTAAGTATTTAAGATGTTAATTTATCACATTTGATGCTTATAAAGAAAATTGAACAATATTGTTTTGTTGTGTCACCACAAGGATGATATTTTTCTTTTTTGAATATATGGAGTGCTAGGTCGGACTTAACTTGGATAATTTTGATTCTTGATGTGCCACCACTTGATCAAAATAATCTAAGAGGCAAAAGAAAAGGAGTTGCATAGTTGATGTAATTGACAAAAGTTGTCTACCTATTTATTTATATATAGTTTGTTGTGTCACCACAAGGCTATATACATTTGAAATGGGATCCTTATTCTCACTAGCAAATCTTTAATTAGATTTTGCCGAACTATATAAGTGAGGGTAATAGTTTGAAGAAAATAGTGGGAGATACCAATTTAAAACAAGACCTAAATTATTTTGGTAATTAATAAAAGAATGTATGTTAAAATGTTGTTAATTACAAATTCATTTACGTAATTTTACAATGTCTAAAATTACTATCATCGCGAAGCATATTAGATGCTAAATTAACCGCAATCAATTAAACTGGATTGGTTAAGGAATTTGAGAATAGTTCTCATAGTCAAAAAGCTATCTTATGTCCTTAATACGCCTATCCTCGCAATGGTTGCGCATAATGCCTCTGAGGAAGACATTGCTACTTTTAGAAAGTGGCAAGATGATGCATAGTTGGCTCAATGCATCATGCTCGCATCCATGAGTAACGAGCTTCAGCGTCAGCATGAAACTATGGATGCTCCTACTATATTCCTGCACATCAAGTAGTTGATGGCGAGGAAAGTAGGACTGATAGATATCAGATATCTAAGGTGCTCTTCCGATCTAGAATGGCCAATGGCACTATAGTACAGACAAAAGTCTTTAATATAATTAATTTGATTGATCAATTAGGACAACGGGTTTTATCATGGATGGAGAGTTAAGCCAAGATTTGATCTTGGACTCACTCCCGGACTCCTTTCACAATTGTTGTGAATTTTTCATATGAACAAGCTAGATATCAGCTTCGCTGATTTGCTTAACATGTTGAAAAATGTTGAGAGTCATTTTCCAACCAAGAAAGATCAAGTCTTACTGGTAGGGGCCAAAGGATCTTCTGAAAGAAGAACGATTCAAAGAAGGTAAATAGAAAGGCATAAACAAAGGATAATAAGAACAAAACGATACTTGATATAGCAAAGGAGTTTGCTTCCACTACAATAAGCCCGGACATCGAAAAAAAACTCATGCGAAAATTCTTGCGAGAGGCTAACCAAAGAAGCTTAGTGAAGTTTCTTTAATAATACGCTTTTGTTCATGATTGAAATAAATTTTTCTTTAAGTCAAGGTTCTACTTGGGTATTGGATACCGACTTTGGTTATCATAAATATAAATTTATGAAGGACCAAGCAGAAGTAGAAAGCTAAACAAAGATAAGTAATCCTATGTGTGGAAAATGAAGCAAAGGTTCTTTGCATTAGCTATAGAAACTTATAGTTTAGCAATCGCCTTTACTGAGCAAATCTATTAAGTCAATAAGTTGTTATTGTATTCCAGTTCTTGTTAGAAACATTATTTCCATTTTGTTGTTGGACAATGAAATCTTTGGTATTATATTTAAGAACAATTGTTGTTCTATTTATAATAATAATGTCTTGTATAGAACTGGAATATTACTTAATAAATTTTATATACTTGACTTACATGAAAATAATTTTGCATGTTGAACAAATTAGTATAAGAAAAGGAGATGATCATACAAAGAGTTGAATGTGTGTATTTGCTGAAATACAATTGTGAATTATTTGAAAGGTTCAACGAATTCAGAAGTGAAACAAATTGACAATGTATTAAGATTCTTTGATTAGATCAAGGAATAAATACTTATGCAATAAGTTTCTAGATCATCTCAAATGGTTTTTCTCATAATGGACACCTCATGATACGTAATAATTGATTGATGTATCTGAAAGGAAAATCATACCTTGTTGAACATGGTACGGTCCAAAATGATTTTACCGACATTCCAAAGATCCTTCTAGGATCATGTCCTAGAAATGGTCAGATATCTACGAAAAGGTAACCTCAAAATCCAAATTTCAAGACTCCATAAAAGTTATGGATGTGGAGGATTCCTAATCTTAAGTATGTTAAGATAAGGGTTGTCCAACTTATGTGAAAAGGTTTCAAGGATAAGTTTGGGACAAGATTTGACATGCATGATTTATGGGACATCCTAAAGTAAGTTTAGGTATATGTTCTATAATTCTACTTAGCAAAAGGTGTTTGTTACTAAACACGCCGCCTTCTAAGATAAAGGTGTTTTTCATTAAAAGGGCTAGTGGGAGGATAATAGATCTTGAAGAGTTCAAGAACCACAAAATACTAAAAGTCAAATAAGAGGAACCTCAGAGAGATAGACCTATTATACCACAACCTATCGTAAATCGAATAGTACCAAAGATACCGGGAGGTATGGATTCATTATAGATGATGATGATGAGGTACACATCATAGAAGATGATGATCCAGCTATATACGATGAGGTAAGTGTTGTAGACACTCAGAGAAATGGATTGAAGCAAGTTTCTCAAATATGGAACATTCGTTTTGATGAGACAATCAAAAGAGTTTGATTTTATCAAAAAATAAGAATGAACCTAGTGTGTACAAAAGGGTCAGTGAGAGCATCGTGACATTCCTAGTACTATATGTTGATATACTATGGATAAGGAATGACATACCAATGCTACAATCAGTAAAGATAAAGTTGTCTAAACATTCTTCCATGAATGATTTGGAAGAGTATCTTAATTGGGGATATAAATCTATATAGATAGATTTAAGAGGATGCTCGACTTAACCCAAGGAACGTATATTCATTTGATGCTAAAGTCGTTTAGCATGTCAAGCTCCAAGAGATGTTTCATGTTGATGAGCCATGTAGTGTATCTCTCTTAATAGTCCCCACAAACTATTAAAAGAAGAGAGATCGCATGAGTGACAATCATGTATGCAATGAAATATACGAGACCCGATGTCGATCACCATATATTATGGAGAAGTTCACTATGAGTCGCTGAAAACATCTTAAAGTGCTTAACCCAAGACTAAGGATGTGATCATATTTATGGTGGGTCTTAATTAAAACTAGAGGTCTTAATGCACTCAAGTTTTTCGCATGCACCAAGACGACGAAAAATCCACTTTAAGGTAAAGGGTTACCTTGAATAAAGGTGCAGTTGAATCGAAAAGGTTCCAAATAGCAAAGAGTTGCCGGTTTAGTGATAAAGACAAAGTATATAGCTATAAATGAAGTCGCAAGTTGATTGTTTGGATTAAAAGTTCATTACGTAACTAGGAATAGTTCCTAAGTCTCATCTTGGATCTAAACATGTGTCAGGCATTTTCACTTGATTATAAGAATCATTGAAAGATGGGAAATCACTATAGAGATGGTGGACTCTCAAGAACAACATTACATATCCATTAACTAAAGCTTATCCAACAAAGGGATAATCGCTACTTAGAGAAGAAGAGTATAAGATACAACGGCGATCGGCTTTAGTGCAAGTGGGAGATTGAAAGTAATATGCACACAAGCCAATCATGTTTGATGATAAAGCATATACTTTGTAACAATCTTATTCATTTATTAATAAAAAGTATTAATTTATTAAAGGCTTTTAATTATCTACATGATGTCGCTTTTATAATATGTGATAAACCCATAGTTTTAAGCAATGCTTTTAGAATAATGATGATGATCATTCTAATGAGATCTAAATTCTTTGAAAGCTTAAAACTAAAATAGTTCCCAATCGTTGGATTACTAAATTGGGGATTGGTGAATCCGGATAGATTAGTACATAAGTTGCTTGCTCATTGGATGAGGATGATTGATCTCACGATCATTTGTGTGGAGACATTAAAGCAAGTATGTAGGTGCTTATTAGAGAATAAGTTCATCGAACGCATGGCTCGCTAAGGAATACCTAATGGAGTTTTACTTGGTACCGCATCAATAGGAATTCTCAGTAGTGATAGTTGAACAAGTGATCCTTGGACTTGAGATCATCATAGTATCTTGTGTATGATGAGTTATACTTTGACTTATTCCTTAAGACCCTTAGGGTATATCAAAGGGTATGCTTGGGTATAATAAGTTGTACATGGAGATAATGTATGATCAATAAAGAATCTACCACTTATATTAAAAGAAGAGAAATGTCCTATGTGATTCGATAAATGACAACCCAAGAGTCCTCGGCGAATAAGCGTAATGAAATTAGAAAGGAGTTTCTAATTTGCATTATTTGAGTTGTGCATTTAAGAGTCGAAATACATATAATTAAATAAAATAAGACTTGACAAGAATTCCATATCTTATATTTAATTGGGACATCAGATGGTGGAAGGATTGAATTGTACGATAACTATTTACTCATAGGTTCTTTTATGATTAATGTTGAAATCTATATTATCCGGAAAGTCGTTGATCGCTAGGGAGGCTTATCCCTATTGTAGAATAAATATTATTTATTTAAATAAATTAATTGTTTAATTTATTTATTTAAATAAGATTAGAATTGTTCTAATTGATTTATTCACAACCTGTTTAATATGGAGAACTTAAAGGGTCACACCATAAAAGGAAGAATAATTATTTAAGAAGTTAATGGCATAATCGTAATAATATAATATGTATATTTAATTTAATCTATGGTGATAGAATAAATTAAATAGCTTAATATTTATTATTTAATATTTTAGAAATATTAAATATAAATTAATAAGAGGAGTCTTATTAATATTATTACAATTATTATTATTTTAATTTCTAAAAGAGTTTAGGAATTAATTTAATATAAGTACTCTCATTTATTCCTAATTGGATTAGGAAGGAAAATTAGTTAAAGGAGTTTAATTAATTATCCCTAATGAGATTAGGGAGCTTAATTAATTAAAAGAATTTAATTAATTAAATAAAACCCAATTCCTTAATTGTTAAGGTGGGTTGCCCACATCTATAAATAAGAGGAGTCTTATTATGGGTGATGAGGTTTTGTTGACTTTTACAACATACGACATAATTCCAATTTGTTGGAGAGTACGCCCTTTTTCTATACAGATAGGAAAAACTAGGGTTTGAGCCAATACCCCTTCTTCTTGAAAATTATTCTTCCTTGGTGGATCACCTCTAGAGGCCAAACACTTGGGTGGCTAACGTTGATCAAAGGAATGAACCAAACCCGGTGGATTCAAGTTGAATGCGAAAAGGATTGGAGGTGAACTTGTACCTGAGGAAGCTCGGATCTTCAAGGGTATGATACTTGTTCTTTCTTTTTCGTTTAATTAATAATTGTGCATAAAGGGTGATCCGGGTATATGGTTTGTAAAATTTTAAACTTTGATTTTTACACGTTTCCGCACTTTTTATGCAATTTGATTGTGTTCTTGAATATTACAAACCTAACAGGGTGCACATGAGCACTAGTAGGATGAGATGCATACTCCTAGGGTATTAAGTGGGCTGATCCCATATCTAATATCTAAACAAAGTTTCTAAGTCTGTGTGACTGACAGAAATAAAATGTCCAAAAATGGTTGAAAAAGAAATTCCAGAAATGGTAGCAACTATCAGTTAAATTTTGAATTGTTATACTTCTTCAAATCATATATTGTTATAAATACAAAACTTGCTGAGCATGTCATAGCTCACCCTTGCAAATTATTCCCTTTGTAGTATTAGATGGTAACCCTAGCACATCTGAAGTAAATAAAGGGAAGCTTAATATTTATGATATATAACTTTTTTTATTTCCACATTCGTGTTCTTGAGTTTCTGGGTAACCCAAAATAGTGGTCATGGTCGATCAACGATTATGTGTCTTTCATATCTCTGATTCTGTGTAATAGTTTTGTGTTGTGTTTGTTGTAATATGTAGTATATATGTCAAGGTATATATATATATATAACACTGGTTTGGACAAAGCATAATTCCAAGGCCTCGATCTATGTTGGTCAAAGTACAACCAACATTTGTTCTTCATGTTCATTAGTTTTTTGGGTAACCCAAAAAATTTGGTCAAGCTCGATCAATGACTTTTGACCATTAATTCCAGTAGATATGTATTAGGTATGTCATTGTATTAATTCATTACAAAAAGTCATTATAACAACATCCAGAAAGTGATTAAAAGGCTGGTCAAAGTAGCCGGCTCAACCTGTTATTGAGTTTTCTCTATAACCTAGAAAATAGAACTTTGTGATCGATCAACCACCTTTGACCATCTATATCTTTCAATATATGGTTCTAATGAACCTATTTTCTTTTCCAGATTAAAGACCTCATATCAGACTACAAATAACACACAATTAACATACCTAACTATTAACATACAGAAATCTACAAGCTCTGACATTCGACTATCAGGCTTGTTTTTCCAAAATTTTTAGATTACTAAAAACACTAATTTGAGGCATCTAGATGTTATGAAAACATGTTCTATCAACCTAATATACTTTCTAACATGCTAATACATAATTCTAAATATCTAAACCATAATTTGAACAAAGCATCAAAGATCTAGCTATGAATTAGGGTTTGCACCTTTCTTACTTGATTTTAGATTTCTGGCTTATGAATATATTGTTGCTATCACCAAGGCTTATTGAGGTATGATATATGAGTGTTTAGGTTTAGAAATTTCGTGAGTTTGAATTGAAATTTGGCTGCTATTTGTTTTTAATGATTAGGGTTGCTTAATGATGTTTATTAGTACCTAAATTAAGTTTAGTAATCATGATTAGGTGTTAGGATAACCAAATTAGGGTTTAGTCTAGCTAATTAGGGTTATGGTTTATAAATTGGGATTAGTGTTTGTAATCTAGGGTTACTATCCTTGAGTTTACACAAATCCTAACAAGCACGACAAAGTATTTTGTCAGTGTAAGCACGAAAAAGCAGCTTGTCAAAACAAATATACCGGAAAGGCCGTTTTTGAAAGAATTTTTTTTTAAGCACGAGGTGTTAATCACGTCATTTTTTGTATAAAAATTTATTTGACCTAATTTGTTAAACAGAGTATATATTAACACATAATACTTTCAGAACGGATAAATTTTATTAATATAACTAAATTTTTCATATTCGAGTCTTATTAGGGTTTTGGATTTTTACATTCACCCGCACTAATAAGAATTTCATCTTTGAAATTACAGTACAGGTTAAGTAAACAGTTGGAGATAGTTCTCTTGCATTTTATCTTTGAGCTCCCATATAGCCTCTTAAATGTTCTGATTCCTCCAGATCACTTTAACCGATGTTATAACTTTATTTCTCGGGACTTGCTCTTTATGATCGACGATCTACACAAGTTCTTCTACATAAAAAAGATCTTCTTCGATTTGGATTGGCTCATAATTTATAAAGTGTTTATAATCAGGTTTGTATGGTCCTGATACGAACACATGAAACATATTATGAATATGGTTCAACTCATGAGGTAGTGTTATTTCATAGGCAACTTCACCTATCCTTCTTAAAATTTCAAAAGGTCCAATAAATCTCAGACTCAGTTTTCCTTTCTTGCCAAAACGTATCTTGCCCTTCGAATGAGATACTTTCTAGAATACGTGACTTCCTACGCTAAAGATTCGTTTTTGACGATGTGGATCAACGTATTTCCTTTGTCGATCTTAAGATGCTTGTAATCGTTCAGGTATAATTCTGATGGTTTAAGTAGTTTATTGAATTATTTCAGGTCCTAGCATTTTTCTTTCCCCGACTTCATCCCAACATAAAGGTGTTCTATATTTCCTCCCATATAAGGCTTCATAGGGTGTCATACCTATACTAGCATGATAACTATTGTTATAGGCAAATTCTACCAATGGTAATTGATCTTCCAAACTTCCTTTTAAATCAATGATACATGTTTGTAACATATCCTCTAATGTTGGTATGGTTGTCTCACTCTGTCCATCTGTTTGAGGGTGATAAGTTGTACTCAATCTCAGTTGTGTTCCTAAGTGTTTCTGAAGGCTTTTCTAAAAATTTGAAGTAAAACGTGGATCTCGATCTGATAAAATAAAATAGGTACTCCATGTCTAGAGATGATTTCATTAATGTACAGTTTGGCAAGGTGGTCAAAGTTATAGGTAACTTTAATAGGTAAAAAGTGAGCTGATTTGGTTGAATGGTCAACTATTACCCAAATGGCATTGTGGCCCTTTTGTGTAGCTAGAAGGCCTACCACAAAGTCCATGGTTATATGATCCCACTTCCACTCAAGAATTGGTAAGGGTTAAAATAAACCACTTGGCTTTTGATGTCCAACCTTAACCCTTTAACACGTGAGACATTTGCTTACCCATTCAGCTATTTCTCTTTTCATATTCGACCACCAAAAGTGTCGATTTAAGTCCTTGTATATTTTAGTACTGCCAGGATGTATGAACAATTTAGAATTATGACCTTCGTGTAAGATTTCATCTTTTAAGGCTTGATTTAACGGAACCCAAATTCTATATTTATATCTTATTATTCCATCCTTGTATATTCTGAATTTGTTATACTTAATATGAGTTAAATTAGACTTAAACTTCTGATATTCCTCATCCTTTTCCTACATCTCTTTGAGTCTATCAAGTAGAGACGAAACTCCCTCTATAATGAATAATTTTTGGGTTGAGGTAGTTGGAAATTCTACCTTACTTTCCAGTTTTTCAAAATCTTTTATTATCTTATCATTGGTGGCTATTACGTTCAACTTTTCTTGATTCTTTCTACTTAATGCATTGGCTACGATATTAGCATTACTGGGATGATATAAGATTTCACAATCAAAATCCTTTATCAGTTCTAACAATCTTCTCTGTCTTAAGTTCAGTTCCTTTTGTGTAAAAATATATTTCAGACTTTTTGGATCTATATATATCTCGCACTTTTCCCCATACAAGTAATGTCTCCAAATTTTTAGAGCAAAGACTACCGCGGCTAACTCTAGGTCATGAGTAGGATACCTCTTCTCATAATCTTTGAGTTATCGTGATGCATAAGCAATCACTTTCCCATGTTACATCAGTACACACCCTAAACCTCTGTGTGATGCGTGACTAAATACTACAAGGCCTCATGTATCATCTAGTAAGGACAATACTGGAGCCATGCTAAATCGCTTCTTCAACTCTTGGAGGCTTTCTTCACATTTATCTGTCCAAACGTATTTCACCGTCTTTCGAGTTAAATTGGTTAGTGGGGTTGCTATTTTTAAAAAATCTTTTATAAACCGTCGATAATAACTCGCTAAACCGAGAAAACTTCTCGCTTCCATTCGAGTTGTTGGTTATTCCCAATTCACAACCGTTTCGATCTTAGTTGGATCTACTGATATTCCATTTTTGTCAATCACATGGCCTAAAAATTGAACTCTCTTTAACTAGAATTCACACTTGGAAAACTTTACATAAAGTTGTTCCTTTCATAATATCTCCAAAATGACTCTCAAGTGTTCAGCATGCTCTTCTCGTGTTTTCGAGTATACCAGAATATCGTTGATAAGCACTATAACAAATTTGCCTAAGCATGGTTTAAACACTCGATTCAACAAATCCATAAATGCTACTGGTGCATTAGTAAACACTCGATTCATCAATGTCCATAGCGTATCCGAAAGTTTGTCTTCGGCACATCTTCATTTCTTACCTTTAACTGATGATAACCTATTCTAAAGTCAATCTTTGAAAAGTATTCAGCCCCTTTTAATTGGTCAAACAAATCATCAATCGTTGGTAAAGGATATTTATTCTTAATGGTTAATTTATTTAATTCTCTATAATCTATACATAACCTCATGATTCCATCCTTTTTCTTTACAAACAATACTGGTGCTCCCCAAGATGAAACACTAGGTTGTATGTACTTTTTATCTAAGAGTTTCTATAATTGTATAAGTAACTCTTTCAGTTTTACAAGTGCCATTCTGTATGGTGCCTTAGAAACTGGTGTCATTCCCGGTGCAAGATTAATGACAAACTCAATTTCCTTATCTTGAGGTAAACCTGGCAAGTCATCTGGGAACACATCGGGAAAATGTGACGCCCCCAAAATTAGGTATACATCACCCATCTTGGGTCGCCACTTACATGGTACAGAATTTAAATACAACTTATTAACATAACTGTCGTGTACAATACGACATAAACTGTGAGTTTAAATACAAATATCGTCTACTAGATATTATACAAACTCAAACAAAAAGTCCTCATTACAATTATTATCACACTATTTCACAGAATAGTGAGGACTACTAATGCTATCTTCAGGACCATCACTTGTTTCCCCACTCGTCCCAAATATATTCTCATTTCACAAGAGAACAAAGAAAGAAAGGGTGAGCTCAACTAGCCCAAGAAGAAATATTATGACTAAGATAATGCGAATAAATTATCAATAGTCTTCAACAATGTTAAACCGATAAAATACAATAGACAACCAGGTTTAATCGCAATGAATATCTGATCCATTAAAAGAGTCAAGTAGAAAATAAAGTCTACTATCTTTTAGGTTTTAAAAGGTTTTTCATCATCATTATAGCTGAGACTCAGCTTTAATAAATATTCCACATCATCGAATCACCCCTGCACTACGGCCAAGGATATTCTTTAGTATCACGACCACAATTATTCATGCACTACGGGCCAAGAATATTTGTGTATTCATTAATGGTCATGATCATGCCAACAATCATCCCATCAATGCACTACTACCAATCGAGGATTTTTACCACATCATTTGTAACATTACGGTCCATGATTACACCGAATAGTCTCTGGTCATAATCATACCAAGTCCATCTATGCACTACAGGCCACAGATGACTTTAAAAAAAATATAAACATGAGGATGATGACAATGATATAAGAATTCAATAAAACAAGTTCAAGAATTATTTTATCCGAGAATTATTAACGTCCAAATTATCAACATGATCTCGTTTTGTAGAGTAAAATTCAAGAATGATCGTAAGAATATGAAAAGATCTTTGGATGAAACGCAAATATCAAGGATATTCCACTAATTTCATGGAGTATAGAAGTCAAAGTTTTAACCAACCGGGTATAATAAAGAATGGAATAACAAAAGAAATCACCATGCATGCGATAGACCGCACAGCATGTGTTATTCCAACGTAATAATAAATAACGGAACCAAAGTCGTGAAATTCACCGACAGGATGTTCCAATGAATGATAAAGATGGAACCCGGATCCGGTGTAAAACACACGTATAGGATATTCCAATGAATGATAAAGACGGAACCAGTCCGGTGTAAAACACATGCATGTGATGTTCCAACGAGAATAATAAAGATTTTAACCAGTCCGGTAAAAACACACGCATGTGATGTTCCAATGTAATAATAATAAAGATTTTAACCAGTCCTGTGTAAAACACACGCATGTGATGTTCCAACAAAATAATAGAAGAATGTCACCAAGTATAGGGTAAACCACTTATACAAAGTTATTCCAATGAAATAATAAGCAATGGAATAACAATGATTCTCTTCTTCATGAATAAGAAAGAATAACACCCCTTACATTTGGTAGGAGATTGAATCTGCAGAAGATGTAGTAACAAAATACTCTTCTTCTTTCTCTCTTATTTTCTCTATACTTTCTCTCTCTATAGCTTGAATGAATTAAGTGAAAAATAATGAAGCCCTAGGCCTCTATTTATAGAAGATTTCTAGCTTAGCACCGCCGTGTGAAAAGCAAGTGGCTTGGCTCACGAATCGGTTTGACGCCTTATAATGTGAAGCGACAAGTGGTTCGGCCTTTTCAGAATGTGAAACGACAAGTGGTTCGACGTCTGGTAAAGGTAATTACTATTAACGAAGGTAAATACTATTGACGAAGGTAAATACTATTCACAAGGATAATTACTATTGACGAAGGTAATTACTATTGACGAAGGTAAATACTATTCACAAGGGTAATTACTATTGACGAAGAGACTCTTAGATGATGACATATGAGCCCCCCATAAAATAATCAAACTTACCACAAATCATTTTTTTTTCATCAACACATATTTAATCTTTCAACAATTATTAATTTAATACTATAACATATTATACAGATGATACTGTGACAATAATTGAATCAATAATATAAGAGATATGATGCAGCAATTACTGTAGCAATAATTGAGCATAGCTGAGTGACTTCTCACGTAAGCATCAATAATCAATACCGTGTGCTACTATGCAACTACGCGTATTACTGTACTTTTACCACCGGGTAGTTCAACAGTTAATTCGGTAACACCTCCGTAGTTATTTTTATAAAAAATATTTTGTCGTTTTCTCAATCCGACAATAATTTCATTGTGGGGTCCACCAATGATTGAGCCATTATGCGAATATTCCCTAACAAAAAGAATATTCCCACCAAACGAATATTTTATAACAACTTGCATACTTTACAAAATTTATAAATATTACCCACAACTATAACATTATATCAAATTTATTCCATAATATTCAAAAAATAATATTTATAGAAAAATTCATCTTTATTTATAAAAGCCGGGTCTTACAACCTCCCTTCTTATGAAATTTAGCCCTCAAAATTAGGGTACGTGCACGGTATGTCGAAGAGGTAAGGATACCTTGATTTCATTTAAGATTCTAACTCCCAAGTCATTTCCTCAACATCGTGGTTCCTCCACAAAACTTTGACTTGAGGTATAACCTCGAGGGCGTAGAATATGTTCCTTCTTATCCAAAATTTGAACAGAACCTCTTCATACGTCAAATCTTCCACTATTTCGTCCGGTTTCTAACTCAATAATATGGTTCGGTCTTTCACATATTTACGTAACATAGATATGTGAAAAACGTTATGAACACGAGACATATTTACAGAAAAGCGAGTCTATAGGCCACACGATTCCTACTCGATCGAGGATTAAAAATGGACCGATGAATCGAGGATTAAGTTTTCCTCTCTTTCCAAATCTTGTAACTCCTTTCCATGGAGCAACTCTTAACAACACATGATCTCCTATATTGAATTCCACGTCCTTTCGATGAAGATCAGCATAACTCTTTTGTCGATTTTGTGAGGTTTTTATACGTTGTCGGATCGTTTGAATCTTTTAGTAGTCATACGTACCAACTCGGTCCCAACAACGTTGCTTCACCCACCTCATCCCAAAGATACCGAGAACGGACACTTTCTTCCATACAATGCTTGAATGGAGCCATGCCAATACTTGCTTGATAACCGTTGTTGTAGGAAAACTCCACCAATGGTAAGAACTTGTCCCAACTCCTTGAAATCAAGGACACGAGTCTTAATAGATCTTCAAGAGTTTAAATAGTCCTCTCCGATCGTCCCGTGCATCTGAGGATGATATGCCGAGCTAAATCGTAAGTCTGTGCCCATAGCTTTTGCAAACTAACCCAAAATCGTGAAGTGAATCTTGGGTCTCGATCGGAAACTATGGATACCGCAAGATACCATGCGCCTTACAATCTCGTTTATGTACATACGAGCAAGACGTTCAAGTGTATAAGTTTCTCGTATCGGTAAGAAATGAGCGGACTTGGTCAATCTATCAACAATGACCCAAATCGCATCAATGCCTTGAGAAACCTTAGGAAGACCAAGAACGTGAAATCCATGGTAATGTGCTCCCACTTCCATTCGGAATTTCAAGTGGTTGCAATGGACCTTTTGGTACTTGATGCTCCGCTTTAACTCGTTGACAAGTTAGACACCTTGAGATAAACAAATATTATCTCTCTCTTCATATTGCTCCACCAAAATGTATGATTTAATATCATGATACATTTTGGTACTCCCGTGATGGATTGCAAATGGTGTGTTGTGCCTCCATCATGATATTATACTTTAAATCGTGGTCGTTAGGAACACAAAGTCTAGAGTTGACTCAAGTATTCCTTCTTCATCGATTCTTGCTTCCCAAGATAACACCTTCTTGCACTTTTTTCCTCATACGCATCAAATTCTAGGTCTGAGAGTGCAAGCAGCGGCTTTAACTTTATCGATTAAAGTCGGTTCTACTCAGATACTCGCTATCATCACATGCGTCCTCAGAGTCTTTAACTCTATCTCCATCCTTTGCAAGTCACACAAAATGGGCCTTTACGTTGACAATATCGCACTCGTGATTGCATATGATTTTCTACTCAATCGCGCTACTACCACGCTCGCTTTTCGGGGATGGTATTGGATGGTATGATCATAATCTTTCAACAGCTTCAAGCCAACGTCGTTGTCGCATGTTGAGTTCCTTTTGAGTGAAGAAATATTTGAGGCTTTTATGATCCGTAAAGATCTCCACTTTCTCCCCATACAAGTAATGCCTCCAAATTTTAAGTGCGAAGACAACAAATGCCAACTCTAGATCACGAGTAGGATAATTACTCTCATATTCTTTGAGTTGTCATGCGAGGCATAGGCTATAACTTTTCCATGTTGCATAAGAACACATCCCAACCCTTTGCTCAAGCATCATCAGAGATGACAAATCCTCTCGAGCCGGATGGTATTGTCGAGCAGTCTTTAAATAAGTCTCCTCTTGAGTTCTTGAAAACTCTTCTCACATTCTTCGCTCCAATCGAACTTTGTATCTTTCCGAAGTCACCGAGTCAATGGAGTAGCGATTCGAGAAAATCCTTCCACGAATCTCCGATAATAACCAAATAAAACCGAGAAAGCTACGTGCTTTCCTTGATTTTAGGTTGTTCCCAGCTTTGAATAGCTTCAATCTTTGCTGGGTCAATAGATATTCCATGACTTGATACCACGTGCCCAAGGAATGCTACTTCTTCAAGCCAAAACTTGCATTTCTTCAACTTGGCATAAAGCTTATATTCACGAAGCTTTTGGAGTGTCAGCCTCAAGTGTTGCTCATGATCTTCACGGCTTTTGGAATAAATAAGGATGTCATCAATAAAGACGACCACAAAGTGATCTAAATATTCCTTGAATACTTGGTTCACCATATCCATGAAGGCGGCGGGAGCATTAGTCAATCCAAAGGACATGACTAGAATTCATAATGCCCGTCTGAGTTACGGCGCCGTCTTTGGAATGTCACGGTTCTAATCTTCAATTGGTGATATCCTAACGAAGATCAATCTTTGAAAAGAATTTGGCTCCTTGCAATCGGGTCAAACAGTCATCAATACGTGGCAATGGATACTTATTTTGATGGTGACATGATTCAACTCCCGATAATCAATACAAAAAGTCGCATACTCCCATCTTTCTTCTTCACGAATAGAAACAGAGCACCCCAAGGAGAAGTACTAGGACGAATAAAGCCAATGTCAACAATTCCTGCAGATTGGGTCTTTAACTCCACGAAGTTCAATAGGAGCCATTCGATATGGGGCTTTGGAAATAGGTTTTGTACCGGGTTCAAGGTCGATACAAAATTCAATTTCACGCTCTGGGGGTAGGCCAGGAAGTTCTTCGGGGAATACGTCAGGAAATTTATTAACAATAGGAATATCGTTTAAAACTGACGTATTTTTATTTAAATCTGTGACATGAGCTAAGAAAGCTTGACATCCGTTTTTCAATAAACGAATAGCTTTATGGCTTGAGATGACCATGATTGATTTTAATGGTTTGGTCGTTTGAATTCGCATAATAGGTTGATTAGGAATATGAAAGCTAACAACCTTACGAAAACAATCAATTTTTGCATGATAAGTAGTTAACCAATCAATCCCTAGAATCACGTCAAATGCAAGTATTTTTAATGAAATAAGATCGACCGGGTAATGTGAGGTACCGATTTGAACCAAACAAGACTTATAAACAATGGGATGTAATGAAGGTTTCTCCCAACGGAGTTTCCACGAGATAAGTCAAAGTCTAATTTCTCCTGAGTCAAATTTAATCGATGAGCGCAAGTAGGAGAAATAAAAGAATGGGTAGAACCCAGTATCAAATAAAGTATAGACTTCATTAGAGTTTATGATAAGCTTACATGTGATGACCTCATTCGATTCCTTGCTCTTTGGGAGGTCACAACAAACGCTCTCCCTTGCACTACTGGGTTTTGAATTTTACGAGATGGCCTTTGGTGCCTCCATCCTAGCTGAATTTGTCTTCATGGCGACAAAAATCGAGCTAAGTGACCTTCTCTTCCACAATTATAACATGCTTTGACGCGGCATGACGCAGCTTTGGATCGATGTGTCCCTCTCCTCCGCATTTGAAGCATATGATAGGTGGTCTTTCTCCTTCCTTAACAATGGGTCTTTGGTCTTTGACGTCTTTCCACCATTGTTGAATCTCCGCTTTCTTGAAATGTCCATTCTTATTGTTTTGGCCGTGATTACCACGAAAGTGGTTACCATATCCGCCCGTTGATTCCCTCCACGCTTGTTGTCACCGCTTGATGACTACTCTCGCCGGTATTATAATTTTGCTTACCGCTTCTTTTTTAGTTGTGTTGACTCATTATCGCGTTCCACTAATCGAGCCCTATTTACAACATCTCGAATACAAACACAGCTTTATGAGAAATAAGATGTTGGCGTATCTCCGCTTCAAACCTCTTAAAAACATTCGCGCCATTCTCTCTTCATTATCCACCAAGTTGGGACGAAACCGTGATAACTCCGCAAATTTTGCCTCGTGTTGTGACACGGTCATATTGTTTTGTTCCAACTTGATAAATTCCACCTCCTTCATGTGGCGAATACTTTCGGAAAGTATTTGTCGTTGAAACGACTCTGGAACTTCTCCCAAGATATCTTCAAGATCAAAGAAGTTGAGTACGTTTTATCGATTCCCACCAATGTCCGCCTCTCGCATGAATATAAAAGCGCAAAGGGAACCTTTTGCTCATTTGAGCATCCCAAGACATCAAATATCTTGGTAACTGTTTTATCCATGCTTCCACTAGAAGTGGTTTTGGCTCTCCTTAAACTCCAAAGTGGTCCCACTCCTTGAATTGTTTAGCGGTGGCCGAGAGAGTTTCCGTGTTTCCACCTACGTTTTGGGCGTGAGTCGCTCTACTTTCTTTGTTGCATAAATTGCATAAAGCCTCTGAACATTTGATCATTCATCATTTGGTCAGTGTTGTTGTTTCCATGAGGATTGTCGCCTTCCTGATGCACGTTATCCTGATTATTGATATGTGGTGAATCAACGATCGCCTGCGCTCCATTGCTATTCTCAACATTCTCAGATGTCATTTTCAGATACTGCCACAAAACAAAAGGTTAATTGACATGTAACAAATTATCCCTATCTTCTGACCAACCAATAAATAGCACATAACTTAGGTATGTCATACTAGCGAAGGTATTCCCCGTCTCTCCGCTCCTAGTACTATTCTCACATCTTAGCCAGGGATCATATCCCTAAGCTCTGATACCAACTGTGACGCCCCCAAAACTAGGTATACATCACCCATCTTGGGTCGCCACTTACATGGTACAGAATTTAAATACAACTTATTAACATAACTGCGTGTACAATACGACATAAAAATCGTGAGTTTAAATACAAATATCGCCTACTAGATATTATACAAACTCAAACAAAAAGTCCTCATTACAATTATTATCACACTATTTCACAGAATAGTGAGGACTACTAATGCTATCTTCAGGACCATCACTTGTTTCCCCACTCGTCCCAGCTATATTCTCATTTCACGAAGAGAACGGTGAAAAGAAAGGGTGAGCTCAACTAGCCCAAGAAGAAATATTATGACTAAGATAATGCGAGAATAAATTATCAATAGTCTTCAACAATGTTAAACCGATAAAATACAATAGACAACCAGTTTAAAATGCTGCGGTATGAATATCTGAATCCATTAAAAGAGTCAAGTAGAAAATAAAGTCTACTATCTTTTAGGTTTTAAAAGGTTTTCATCAACGTTATAGTTGAGACTCGACTTTTAATAAATATTCCACATCATCGAATCACCCCTCGCTTTTCTGACCAAGGATATTCTTTAGTATCACGACCACAATTATTCATGCACTTCACGGGCCAAGAATATTTGTGTATTCATTAATAATCATGATCATGCCAACAATCGTCCATCAATGCACTACGGCCAATCGAGGATTTTTACCACATCATTTGTAACATTACTATTAAGCGATTACACCGGTAGTCTCGGTCATAATCATACCAAGTCCATCTATGCACTTCTGAAGCCACAGATGACTTTAAAAAATATAAACATGAGGATGATGACAATGATATAAGAATTCAATAAAACAAGTTCAAGAATTATTTTATCCGGAATTATTAACGTCCAAATTATCAACACGATCTTTGTTTTGTAGAGTAAAATTCAAGAATGATCGGAAGAATATGAAAGATCTTTGGATGAAACGCAAATATCAAGGATATTCCACTAATTTCATGGAGTATAGAAGTCAAAGTTTTAACTAATTTGGGTATAATAAAGAATGGAATAACAAAAGAAATCACCATGCATGCGATAGACCGCATGCATGTGTTATTCCAACGTAATAATAAATAACGGAACCAGTCGGTGAAATTCACACCGGCGGGGATGTTCCAACAGAATGATAAAGATGGAACCGGATCCGGTGTAAAACACACGATAGGATATTCCAACAGAATGATAAAGATTTTAACCGGTCCTGTTAAAACACCTGCATGTGGATGTTCCAATGCGAGAATAATAAAGATGTAACCAGTCCTGTGTAAAACACACGATGGATGTTCCAACAGTAATAATAATAAAGATTTTAACCGGTCCGATGTAAAACACAGAGCGTGGATGTTCCAATGTAATAATAGAAGAATGTCACCAAGTATAGGTTAAACCACTTATACGAGGTTATAACTGCGCCGTAGTGAAAAGGCAAGTGGCTTGGCGAATGGTTTGGCCGCCTGTAATGTGAAAAGCGACAAGTGGTTCGACGCTTTTGTAATGTGAAACGACAAGTGGTTCGGCGTCTGGTAAAGGTAATTACTATTAACGAAGGTAAATACTATTGACGAAGGTAAATACTATTCACAAGGATAATTACTATTGACGAAGGTAATTACTATTGATGAAGGTAAATACTATTCACAAGGGTAATTACTATAGATCGAAGAGACTCTTAGATGATGACATATGAGCCCCCATAAAATAATCAAACTTACCACAAATCATTTTTTTTTCATCAACACATATTTAATCTTTCAACAATTATTAATTTAATACAATAACATATTATCTGATGATACCTTTGTGACAATAATTGAATCAATAATATAAGAGATATGATCACGACAATTCTTTGTAGTAATAATTGAGCATAGGTGAGTGACTTCTCACGTAAACATCAATAATCAATACTGGTGTAACTACTATGCAACTCACGCTTTATTATCGTATTTTTTACCAATAGGGTAGTTCAATAGTTTTAACGGTAACACCTCCGTAGTTATTTTTATAAAATATTTTTGTCGTTTTCTCAATCCGGCAATAATTTACATAGTGGTCCACCAATGATTGAGCCATTGTATGCGAATATTCCTAACAAAAAGAATATTCTCCCACCAAACGAATATTTTATAACAACTTGCATACTTTGCAAAATTTATAAATATTACCCACAACTATAACATTATATCAAATTTATTCCATAATATTCAAAAATAATATTTATAGAAAAATTCATCTTTATTTATAAAAGCTGGGGTCTTACAGAAAATATTTAACTACAGGTATTTGATCTAGTTTTACTCCTTCTTGTCGAGTATCAACTATGTAGGCCAAATATCCTCAACAACCTTTTCTAAGTAACCTTTCTTCCTGAGTTATGCTCAAGCATCGAATTGAATTGGAATAAGATCTACTAGAAAATTGTGTCTTTTTATCACCACACTACAGTTCCTATAGATGGTCTTAACTGAAATCTTTTCATTGTTCGCGATTTCTACAGAAAACGGTATGTCTAATTTTTCACATGGTATATTCAGGTTTTTAGAAAAACTATTAGAAATGAAGGAACAAGTAGCACCAGAATCGAATAACACATATGCATTTAAAGTGTTGATAGAGATGATACCTGTCACCACGTCCTGTGAAGCAACAACATCCCTCACCAACATATTAAATGTTCTTGCGGCTGGTCGATTCTGAACTTCAATTGTTGTTACTGTTGACTGATTATTATTATTCTTTGGTACTCTATTCCCCTTTCCTTCCTAGTTCTTAGGTTTGGGATAATTCCTTGAGAAATGATCCGACGAACCACATTTAAAATATTTATTTTATTTGGGAGAGGACACTATGGAGAAAGATGTCCCATTTGTCCACAATTGTAACATTTACTATTAAAACATATCCATGTATGTTTCTTTCCACAAGTAGAACAAGGTTTAATGTTATTATTACTGAAGTTATTATTGTTATTACCCATCTTTTTCCCCAGGTTGTTGGAAAAAGTAGTATCCCATTTCTGTTTATTATTGAACCCACATGAACTAGGTTCGAACTTAGGTTTCCCTTTCTCATTTTGGCTCTTCGTTTCCTGATGAAATTTAATGAGACTTTTGTTTTCACTTTCAGCTATAGAAGCTTTCTCGAGTATTTCTGAAAAAGTCTTTATTTGAAGTATTGATAATTTTCTTTGTATCTGAGGTTCAAGCCCTCTTGATACCTCTAAGTCTTTCTAAGTTCAGTACTGACTTGGTGAGGAGCAAACCTAGACAATTCGTTAAACTTGGCTGTATACTGAGATATAGTCAGGTCTCCTTGTTTTAATTTTAAAAATTTTACTTCTATACGATCCTTCACAGATTGGGAAAAATAGTTTTCAAAGAACTAACTCTTTGAGTCAATCCCAAGGTATAATTTCAGTTTCTACCCGACCCTTAGTTGATTCCCACCAGTAATTAGCCTCACCCTTCAAGAAAAAGGTTGCAAAAGTTATCTTTTTATTATTATTGACATTGGTGACTAGGAAAAATTTCTCTATTTCAGAAATCCAGATTTTTGCATTAACAGGTTCAATTGTACCTTTGAACTCAGGTGGACCAACTAATTTAAAATCATTAAAGGAAGTGTTTTGGTTTATGGGTCTATTCATAGCTCCTAACATAAGGTCTACTAACTGTTGGGTAGAATTATCATCATTATTCATTTCTCTTTGGGGTCTTCTGGTTGGTGGCATGGTGCTATATAAATCAAAAACAAAATTCATATAAGAATTTAAATAATACAAACATATCGTTTATTCATATTTCATAAGAGTTGTACAAAACAACTTAGTAGTTTACACATACTACTTGTTTACACATATTACTAGCTATATTACAAACATTAAATGCTCCTTTATTTATACTAATATAGAGCATTTAGATTTCTATACTAACCTCTAGAACTCATAAATATCATCAAAGGAATCCTGGATCATGTGGCATACCACAGATCGATTTATCAAATAGGCAGTTTTCTTCTCCTCCACCGGATATCGAACTACTCAGTGCTGCAAATCATTGAAAACATCTCGAGTACCCAGAGATGATTTGAGAAGCCTTGAATTCATTTCCTTCCTGCCCTTTTGTACATGGTGCAGTTGTACTTTCAGTCGATTACTAGTTCCCCTCTCATGTTCTAGAATCCCTTCAACTAAATGTGCCCTAAACTTCATTTTATTATTCTCATATTCTGTTGTCTTTAATAGTGATGTCATTACTTCATCATGTTCATCAATTGCCCTGCTACTGGATCTTCCTCTTCCTCAGTATCTAGCAATTGTTGGTCATGAAGAAATTCTTCATCCTCTACATCACTAGCTATAAATGACTCAATTTATGGTGGATTGTTTACTATCACCATTTCTTCAGCACTGGAGTTGGCCATCTATAATATAAAAACTCCTTTAATACTGGTATGGAAATTACACAAACATAATATTTTTAGTGTTATTTTTATGTGTACTTTAAAAATTTTATGGACTCAAAGACTATATACTAAGATTCATATTCCTTATATATATAGCTTTAATAGCTTTGAAACTATAAACTGTAACGCATCCATATGTATACTCCCACGGTATCTGATATGGTTCTTACTATAAGTCAAAATATATAACGTATTTAAATCTATACACCCATGGTATCTGATTATATGCTTATATCTAATTGAGTGACTATATAATTTATAACCAGACATAATTCCCATATATCCAAGATTCACAGTATCCCATAAAAGTTGATAAATTCTCCAGTGAAATATTACTGTGTTTGGATACCCTCACTTGGATATATGAACTGTATATGTGAATATTGTCTATTTATCCAAAATTCAGAGTATCAATAATAACATAAACAGCCCATATTACCAATACCCTAATTCAGATGTATATTCTATGTCATGCAAATTACGTTATTGTATCGATAGTACCTATCTATCTGAAATCCAGAGTATTAATAACAACATGAACAACCCATGTTATCAATACTCTCACTCAAATAAATAGTTCCCAAGGATCTCAAACTAGATTGATGATTCTAATTTACATCTATATATGTAAGAAAACACGGTTGCGGAAATAAAAATGTTATATATATCATAAATATTAAGATTCAATTACATGATTCTTTAAAAAGAATTTCTTATTACAAAGTATTCAACTTGACAGGAATATAAGCTAATCTAAGCAGGGACGATTCCCTTTATCTACTCCAGATGTACCGGGGTTACCATCTAATACTGCAAAGGGAATAATTTACAAGGGTGAGCTATGACATGCTTAGCAGGTTTTATATTTATATCAATATATGATTTGAAGAAATATAATAATTTAAATTTAATTGATAGTTGCTAACATTTTTGGATTTCTTTTTCAACCATTTCTGGACTTTTTATTTCTGTCAGTCACACAAACTTAGAAACTTTGTTTTAGATATGAGATAGGGGATTAGCCTATTCAATATCCTAGGAGTATGAATCTCATCCTACCAGCGCTCAAATGCACCCAAATTATTGGCAATTTATTATTGACCAAACCTCGATCCCTAACGGGATACCCAACTTTAATATAAGATGTCTTACCAAAAAAATTTGGTTTGGCATAATAGCTTATGCTTAATAAACAATATCATAAGAATAAACAATTCATTTCTTAGTTATGCTGAATCTATAGCAATAACAGTACAATAAGTGGTAATTCAAGTTTAGGTTTGATTTATCATAACAAAAGTAATTCAAGATAGAAATCTTGTTCAAAGAATAAATAGGGTTTGAGAATTTGTGTAAGTAATAATTTGGAAATGTAATTAGGGTATAGGAAACTTGCGAAAGTAATAGTTTGGGTTTAGTAAACTTGCCTGAGCGAAGATCAATCAAGTATGCTACTCGAATCGTTAATAAACACCTACGATGTTCATTCATATAAATCTAACACATTACTATTGATAACAATACTCAAATACCACATTTAGATATGTTTGAGTTAATTTTAATAGAGTTTCGGTGATCAATGACCTTATCGAGTATTAAATAAGTTGTTATTCCGACTATATTTTATTTATAAGCTTTATTATATTTTTAGATAATTTATATATCCATTATAATAATTTCTAGAAGCTTGTAATAATTTTTAAGTATTTATTTATCCTTTATATGATTTTTAAATCATTTATTTCTATTTCTAAATAATTAGTATTTACTTAGAATTTTATAAAAACCTTGTTTATTATTTTTTAAATAATTTATAACCATTTATTATGATTTTTATATCATTAATATTATTTTTCAATAATTATTTATTATTTATAAGTAATTATTCTAATTACTTTATTATTAACTTAATTATTAATAATATCCAAATAAAATAAAATATTTATTAAATTTATGTAAAATATCAAAAGTTAATTATATTAACTTAATATAATTTTAAAACTATTTTTATATTTATTTATTAATTATTTCTAATTTTATTAATTAATTTTAAAAAAAACCAATTTATATGCTGTCATTTAAAGCCCTATAATGACGATGAAGTGTCGCTTATAGGTGTTCTTGAGTTTCGGGTTTGATTAAATTAAGGTCAGGGACCACTTTGACTATGATCTATCTTACTACTATTAATGATTCTAGGTTTGGACAAGTATTGATGTTATAGTACTCATACAGTAGTACAACATCAGACAAATTTCACGCTTTAACCTACATATAACAAGAAGTTATAGACGCTCAAAGTCACTATCAGAGCTGTTCTTGAGTTTCTGGTTAACCGAGAAAAGTGGTCATGGTCGGTCAACGGTTTTGTGACTTTCATATCTTTGATTCTGTGTAATAGTTTTATGTTTTGTTTGTTGTAATATGTAGTATATATGTCAAGGTACATATATATAACACTGGTTTGGAAAAAGCATAATTCTAAGGCCTCGATCTATGTTGGTCAAAGTACATCCAACATATGTTCTTCATGTTCATCAGTTTTCTGGGTAACCCAGAAAACTTGGTAAAGCTCGGTCAATGACTTTTGACGATTAATTCCAGTAATCCTATAAATTGTTTAAGCAATTTAAGATCATAGATATGCAGTAGGTATGTCAAGGTATTAATTCATTATAAAAAGTCATTATAACAACCAGAAAGCGATTAAAAAGCTAGTCGAAGTAGCCGGCTCAACTTGTTCTTGACTTTTCTGGGTAACCCAGAAAATAGAACTTCGTGACCGGTCAACCACCTTTGACCATCTATATCTTGCAATATATGGTTCTAATGAACCTGTTTTCTTTTCCAGATTAAAGACCTCATATCAGACTACTAATAACATACAATTAACAGACCTAACTATTAACATACACGGATATACAAGCTCTGATATTCGACTGTCAAGCTTATTTTTCCAAATATTCTATATTACTAAAAACATTAATTTGAGGCATCAAGATGTTATAAAAATATGTTCTATCAACCTAACATACTTCTAACATGCTAATACATAATTCTAAACATCTAAACCACAATTTGAACAAAGCGTCAAAGATCAAGCTATGAATTAGGGTTTGCACATTTCTTGCTTGATTTTGGATTTCTGACTTCTGAATCTATTGTTTCTATCACCAAGGCTTATTGAGGTATGATATATGAGTATTTAGGCTTAGAAATTTTGTGAGTTTGAACTAAAATTGGGCTGCTATTTATAGAATTACAAGTTTAGGTTTTTTATGTTATTTTCACTTACTTACCTCCACAAATATCTGATCTTATGACTCATCTGGTTCTTTAGAGTTACAAGCATGTCATGTGAAGCCTAGGGACTTGCATTGGTGACTCCTAACCTACTTGTGAGCTAGTTAGGTTATATTAGTAGAGTAACGACCCCAAAATTCATACAATTTAATTATCGACTTTGGTCGTTAATAACACGTCTAATTTCTGATTTTACATCATTATTTGATGTTAAATTTAATAAAATACAGAATAATTTAAATTTTCTATCTTTCTTAATTTAATTCCCTGAACCATACCCTTTATCATCCAAATGTCTTTGAATCAATCTTATTTTATGATTCTCTTCATCAAAGTTATTATATAAAATCTTACATTTCAATCTGATAACCTTTGTATATCAAATAACTTAAACTTTACAAATTGCCTTGATAAAACACAGTCAATTGCCTTGGAATCACAAAAATTCTCTTTCAAGTTTTCTAAAACTTCTCTGTAAACTCTCTCTTCTCTCTTCTTCTTAGGCTTAGGCCAAACCCTTTTCTCGTAAAAGTAAAACAGACGCTAACATAAAAAAAATAAAACTGACGTATAATAATAAGGCTAGTAAATATTTATCAGTTATTTTTATTTTAAATTTAAATGCCATAAGGCCTTGTTTGGCAAAACCTATTAAAATAATGACTTAATCATTCCTTAAACATTGTTTGGAAAAACAAGATTACCATAAGAAATTTCAAAAGCTCTAAGGCTTTGTTTGGTAAAACCAAATTAAATTACTTTTAATTTATTTTCCGAAGTCATTTATAATATAGTTTATTATCCCACATTGTTTACTTGGATTTCCATATCCAATCTTATTTAAATATACAAAACTAATTACGACAAAATTATAATTTTCATTATAATTTTACTTAATAAATTAACATATCAACTTAATTACTAAATTAAATTAAAACAACATTCTACCAAACTATATAATCCTTAACAACTCTCTAATTTAGTTATTAAGTTAAATTAGAGTATTATCTCATAAATTTAATTAATCTCTTTTATATTAATAAAGTTAATTTTTGTAACTCATGAATTATTTACTTACTAATAAATAATCCAACAAATATCTACTAAACAACAAACACATCAATTAAAAATATTTATTTAATTCAATAAATATTTAAAATTACAAATAAAATTTTATATTGTTATATTTTTCCTACCTTATAAGGATTCCGTCCTCGGAATCACCGATTCCTTACCATCCTCATATTTTCATCAAATCTCTTCGTTGAATAACTTTAACACATTACCGTAATATAAGTTTTATATTTCCTACTACATTCATTTCTTTAACAAATTCTAGGTTTCATTTTATAACTTTCACTTGAAATCAATTATATTCTGAGTATTATATATTCTTTAACCCATTCCTTTTCTTTTCTAAGGATCGTTATCATAAACACTCGGGATATTACATTCACCCATTCTTCTAAGAATTTTGTCCTCAAATTTTTTATTTATTAATCTTCATTCATTCAATCTATCAAAATAGATTTTACGTTAATACTTTATTCATTCATTGGGATCTATAACCACTTTCTTTCTACAAAGATCTTTCTACAATTATTAAATTTTTCTATTAAAAGTTTTACAATATTCTTTGATAACTCATCTCTTTCTCATTTCACAATTTCTTTTCTCACTTATTCAATATATTCATCATTTAGTGTCGCATTCTACGACTTATTTCTTTCTAAGGAATATAATCTATACCACATTCGCCTTTTAGAATAACAAGAATCTTCCACAATTTCTCAATAATTGGGAAGTAGTATGTGTGACGCCCCCAAAATAGGTATACATCACCCATTCTGAGTTGTCAATACATGGTACAGAAACAACTACAACTTTATTATTACAACAGTAAAACTGTGAGTTTGAATACAAATATTATCTTCTAGACAATATCTATACTCAAATAAATCCTCATCACATTTATTGATACATTATTTTACAAAAATGGTGAGGACTACTAAACAACTCTCTAGAACCTTCATTCCATACCCCAGGCTGCACTCGCTATATTCTCGCCTCACGAGAAAAAATGGAACAAAAAGGAAAAGGGTGAGCTCAACTAGCCCAGTAAAGAATATTATGACTAAGATAATATACAACAAATTACCGTTAGTCTTCAACAGGGAAAAATCTAATAGAATACAATAGACAACAAATTTTTAAATCAATATTCGCAGCGGAAATAATAATTCATTAGAAGAGTTAAGTAGAGAATGCAAACTACTATCTTCTATGTATGAATTTAAAAGTTCATCGCTCATCTTTTATCCTGTAACATCAATCAATATATATCTGAATCAAATATTCATCTTTGCACTACAAGGCCAAAGATATTCATCGATTAATCATGTTCATCTAAACACTGCTTCATCTTTGCACTCTGAGGCCAAAGATATTCTTCGAAATCATTCATCTTGCACTCTACGGGCCAAAGATATTCAATAATATCATCATTTAAGATCGAGGATGATGAAAATATTTTAAAAAGCGAATCGAATGAAAGAAACAAAATGACAAGGATTAAGGATTAAGGATTCGTACTTTGTTTTATCCATGTCCAAAATACCTCAAAAATAATTATAGTGGTGTAAAATTCAAGAATGATCAAAACATGGATACAATCAAAGCTAGTATCCGAGATAGATATTTTGGACGAAATAAAATTTTTCATTTTTTTGATGAATAGTGTCGATTCGTGAATAAGATCAGATATCGTGAATAAATAGTCAGATACGTGAATAGTAACTCAGACACCAAAAGTTCCAAATTTGTTAAAAACTTCGATCAATATTTCAACATAATGATATTGAAGAAATAATATCATTATGAAAAAAAAAATATCCCTTACCTCACAAAGACAAGATTTCTAGTTGAAACACCTGATATATAGCTATGACTTGAACTTGCACTTGCAGTATAGCAATACTCAAAGTATACTCAAAATACTCACAAGAATACGCCGATAATATAGAGAGAAAACTTGATTTACGTGTAATTTTCAATTCTAACCTAAGCACCTTATTTATAGGAAATTGCTTAGAACACCAAAGCAAAAAAATTTAATTTAATATTATTATATATATCAAAATTCCTACGCCACTCTTGAAATCGATTTCATTTCAATAAGCACATGCCACATTCTAGAAAAAGTAAGAAAAAACGTTTTTCTAATTTAAAATAATTTAAACTTCCAAAAATCAATTATTTCGGAGCTTCGGAACTTTAATAATTCATAATAAATAGCCCTTTTGTCAGAAAATTTGAAACTTGCAACTTGTTATAGGAAATTCAATTCTCTACAACTTTGCAGAAGAAAATGTATCTCCATCCTTCCCTGCATACTCGTGAGAAAGTAGTTCTCAAAGAATTTCTCCTTAAACCTTACCCACGTCACATTCTCAATACCAGCTCTAGTCTGGTTAGCCTCCCACTAAATATTGGATTCACCTTTCATTATATAGGTTGCAAAGGCAACCTTTTGACTCTCTTCGTCATTTTTTATGACAAATGTCTTCTCAATTTCTTTTACCCATGTCTGGGCTTCTATGGGGTCCGTAGTTCCATTGAACTATGGCAGACCGACACTTTTAAAATCATTAAAAGTAGTAGCTCGTACTACTCCCGAATTTACTAGGATATTAGCCCCATTCCTATTAAATGCGGCTGTTAATAAATTAACAAATTCCTTCATCGGGTTAATCAGACCTCCCTCCGGTTGATTTACATTAGCGTCTTGGTTTCGTTGTCTTCTTCTTGGCGGCATTTTGTTGTTATAATAAATAACACATTTCATTATTATTCCCTTCTTATTAGTTAGTTATTATTCCAGATTAAACAATAACTTCAACATCCATTACTCAATATTTACTGTAAAAACACTTATATTGATTCATTCATTGTAGTATATTACTACATCGTTCCATTATACAGCCTAAGCTGATTATATTACTATCCCGCGATTACTTTCCAAAAATTAGGATTTACAAAAGACTACCATTTGTTATACAAAAGAGGGTTTTACGTCACTAATGGATACACAATATTTATATATCTAAAACTACTCTAGCTACTACTAGATTACATCTGCCTTAAGGCATTATCAAAATCTGTTATGGCCAAACCAGCAACAACATCACGGCTGATTGTCTGCCGAGTCTGCCCAGCCTCTATTGGATATCCAGCTACTTGCTGCTAGAAATCCTTATGAGAAATCCTATGAATATAGGACATTCTCCCTATCTTTTGCTTCTTGGTCTTTAGCTCCCCCTTGAGCTCAAAGACCTCATGGACCTTATCCTTAGCTAAAACTCGTTCATCATGTTCTTGCTCCCACATTGACTCCACATCTGTCTTATCCTATAAGATAGCCCAGAGCTCTGCTTTTAACTCCTTCACCTCTTGAGAGTAGTGGAGGTTTCTGTCTAGCACTGTCATGAATAATGACATCATAGACTCCCCTTGAGTGTCTCCACTACAAGTGTTATAGGGTTGAAGAACACAACCTCCTCCTCTTCTTCTAACATGCCGTCAAATACCGACATGAGGTCGTGGTTCTTTAAGTCTCCAAACTCAATCACCACTACTTCTGGCTCCTCTGCTATTGGGTTTGGTATAACCTCTATCTGGTTAATTGATTCTTCACTGTCTACATGTACGTCTCTATACATTCAATTTCCACCTAACATCTACAACAAAATAATTAAGTTTGATTAGTACATGTCAGTAGAATAATAAAAACATATATCATATATATAATGCATTTTTAAGGTTACTTTCATCTTTTATTTCTTTGAATTCTCTTAAGGTTATAACTTAAGGTTTTATTCCCCCCCCCCCTTAAGTTTTATAACCTAATGCTCTGATACTAACCTGTGACGCCCCCAAATTTGGGTATCTTCTAAGCCGACATATGGTGCTGCACGGTGCTACAGTTCACACAAACATTTAATTCAAATGCCTCAAAAGAACGAATATGTCTTATATATATATTGTAAAACAATATTACCATTCCCTAGGTTCTTTATAACCGTTATATTTGTTCTTGTCATAATATCAAATATTATCATTATAAACCTATATTATTACATAGATAATCCACAAGTTCGCCTTAGCCTTTCTTTTATGCTTGCCGGATCCTTCGGTCCGTTCAGTCTTAGCTGCATTCATATGGTTCAAGCAAGAGTGAGCATAACTAGCTTATCAAGTATAAAAATTCCTAACAATATGCTTGAATCATACAAATTATATATCTTCAATAACTGAACAATAGTAATGAAGTACAATCGATAATTCAAAATAACACTTCTCTTTTCTTTAAAACGTTTTACAATGACAACATTCAGTAAAACATCAATTCTGGTCCAAGACCTTGAGCATTTCATACTTTCTTTGAAAAGGACATCCGGGCACTATGTCTGTAAGTCCAGCATTAATTATGAGCACATCTAGGCGATCAGTCAATAGTACTCTATGTTGATCAACACTACATTCTTTAAACGTATATACGTTTAAGTAGTGGCAACCTCACGTGTGACACCCCCAAATCCAGGTACTTCATTCCCACAGGATTTGGTGCTCACTTATCAAAAACTATTACATCTAACTACCCACAATCAAAGGATAAAGACATAATTTAAATAACTTAAACAATAATCTTCCCTATTAAAGGGTTACATCAATAATTTCAATTAAATCCCAGGTAATCTAACCTTAACATTATTACATAAGTTTGCGGAATACATCACATATTAAAACAAGTCTTTTACATAATTCATTAAAATAAAATTCTCATAAGTCTTCATCATTTGGACATCTTGCCCTTGCCTATGCTAGTCGACGACTCATCAAATTTCTCCACTTTAGCTGTAGTGTTAATTGCAAGAATGAGCAAACAATTGCTCACTGATATAGGGAGTAGTAATAATAACATCATGAGAATGAACAACGAATGCTAACAATAATGTACTTGTTCTGTGAATTAAGAATAGAACACAAGTTCAAAATCAATGTATGAGGGTCTTAGGACCACGAACTATGTCTCTGGTATATAGGTATTATTACCACAACCTTAATAGTCTCTTAGACTATACATACCCTTCTTAACGTACTTAGGGGATCAGCCCTTTGTACCATGTATTGTGCACAAACATCTAAACGTTACACGTACACAAATCCTCTATATTTGGGTTGTTTGTCTTAGATTGAATTTGGAGTTTCCGCACTAAAGAAAGTTTAGCTTGGAACTAGCTTATCAGTGGTTCTAGAATTTTAGAACACTATTCCAAAGTAGACTAATTCAATCAATAAGGGTTTAATATATTTAATCTAGAATTGAACAAGATTATCAAGACCAAGGATCGAATAACAACAATATATATAATCGAATAAACATGATATACATGTAAAGTGCTATATTCAACAGAGTTAGAATAATCTTCTATGAATCAATGTATTAGAACAATATATGCTTTGACTGATATTAAAGAGAATAAAGCTCGCTCGATGTAACGAATTAGGTTACAAGAGCTTGCACAAACATACTTCAAGAGAAACTAGGCTTATTCATCCTTACAAGAATTTTAGGAACTTGTACAATAACGATTTAGGAATGGGAACATGCATTCAATATGAAAAGAATGAAGTTAGAAAGCTTGTTCAATGTAAAGAGTTAAGGTTTAGGAACTTGCACAATTATCAAAGTAAAGTTAGAGAACTTGCCTTGATTGTAAGCTACACAAGTGTAAAATAATCTCCAATTAGCTTTAGGGTTTAAACCATCAATTAAGTCATAACCTTAACTTAGCATCTAACCATGTTGGTTAACATACTTAACGAATCTGAAATCTCATTACGAGCCAACATAGCCTAACCGTTCATCTCTAACCTTTGAAAACATCACATTTGATTTCATTTTAAAACTTATTTAAATAATTATTTCAAATCTTTACACTTTGCATTACAACACATTGGAATATGTTATTATAGTTTCTACTATGCCTTAACATCATTAACATGCTTTCTTAGCTAACATAAGTCCATTATACATGACCTGCAAATTAAGTAGACTTCATCAGATGTGGATCGCTTACTTTACTTTCATGCATATGAAGTAATATACTGGGCTATCGCAAGTCCACAAGACACTGCGCACGCTATGACACGACACAATCATGGGCCAACATTAAATGTCTTCTGCGCTTGGCGCCCAAATGTTATAGCGTGCTTACAGCGCCAGCAGTAATGCCGCGCTTGATGCACCGACTTCAATTTTTTACAGACGCGAACTAATACACTACTAAAGGCCAAAAATCCCAATTCAACACAATTTCTCCTAAATTCAACATCTAACACTTTGTAATATTGTAGTTAAACATGCTAAGCACCATTCTATATACAAAACATCACATATACATCATTTTGAAGAATTAAAACTATAATTTTTCATAATTTCCTTCCATTTTACACTTTTAACGAATTTGATCGCCACGAACTCGTTTCTTAATCAATTGACATAATTTAAATTGCGTTGTTTTTGTTTCTTACCATAGAAACACAATCCAACAACAAATTATATATTACTACACATATTGGACAATAAATTTGGTACTTTCTAAGCTACTTTATATGAACATAAACACTGATATTTCATTTACTTTCTCAAACCCAATTTCACGTGTATGGCAATCAACAATTACGTACATATATATATATATATATATATATATATATATATTGATAATAACAGATTCTACAAAAACAATACATATGAATTCATTTTCAACAACAATCCCACATACTTCCAACAACAATATCAAAACTTAATAGTTAAAATTAAAGTCGGTTATACCTTGATTAGAAAGAACAATAAGGAACCCTTCTCTTTCTCTTGACAATCTCAGAACAACTCCTTTCTTTTCCAATTTCTCTGTGATTCTCTCTTCCAAGCTCTCTCTCAACACTCGGTGTTATCTAGCTAAGCCTTAGGAAAGAGATAGAATGTGTATAATAACCCACGTACTCTTCCATTAACAAAATAACAAAAGACGTCAGTTGAATAATTCCAAAAGCCATATGGCCTTGTTTGGCTAACCAAAAACTCCCTCAATTTAAATTATTATTATATTATTATATTATATAGTTACTACTTGTCACACTTTTAATTTAGTTAATTTATATAACTTTAGTTTAGCTAATTTTAAATAACTTATAATAGTAATAAAATCATTATACCTTATAATTAATAAATAATTATACATCTAATTTAATTAATAAATTAGACACATCACTTTAATTTATTTATTTCCATTAAATTAAACAACTTATTTAGCTTAATTATTTTCTTAAATATTAGGCAATTGATTTAATTTAATTATTTCCTTAAATTAAATCCTTGATTAAAGTATCATTATTCAATTCAATTAACATTAATTAATTTAGTTACTAAATTAATTCACCACAATTCGTCAATTATTTATTTTTCTAAACAAATAAATTATTTAAAATATTTATTTATTTCAATAAATATTTAAATTAAATTACAAATTTCTCGATCGTTACATCTTTCCCTCCTTAAAAAGATTCTATCCCCATAATCACAACTCGAAAAATTTATTTGTTACATTCTTCCCTCCTTAACAAGATTTTGTCCCCAGAATCGCTATACAAAATCAAGCAAACAACTAAGGATAATTCTTCATCATAACGTTTTTATGTTCCCACGTAGCTTCTTCAGCATTGTGGTTCCTCCAGATTACCTTAACAGAAGGTATCACTTTATTCCTCAGTACTTGCTCTTTTCTGTCAATAATTTGAACATGGACTTCTTCATAGGACAAATATTTCTCAAACTATAAGGGCTCATATTATATAACATGTTTATAGTCAGGCTTATATGGCCTCAATACTAATACATGGAAAATATTATGAATATGCTCCAACTCCGGAGGTAAAGCTATCTCATACGCTACTTCACCAACTCATCGAAGCACTTCAAAAGGTCCTATAATTCTAGGGCTCAATTTCCCCTTCTTGCCAAACCGAGTTTTTCCCTTTCAGGGAGACATTTTCAGGAAAACATAACTACTGACATCGAATTCCTGATTTTGTCGATGTTGATCAGCATATTTCTTCTGTCTATCTTGTGCAGCCTATGATCTTACTCGAATAACCTTGATGATCTCGACAGTCTGTTGTACCAATTTTGGACCCAATAGCTGATGTTCACCTACCTTGTCTTAGCATAACGGATTTCTGCACTTCCTGCCATATAACGCTTCATAAGGCGGCATGCCAATACTCACGTGAGAACTATTATTATAGGAAAATTCCACTAATGGTAGATGGTCATCCCAATTTCCCTTGAAATCCATGATACATGCTTTGAGCATATCCTCTAGTGTTTGGATGGTTCTCTCACTTTGTCCGTCGGTTTGAGGATGGTATGCTGTGCTCATTCTCAGTTGTGTCCCCAAGCACTCTTGTAATCGTTTCCATAAATTAGATGTGAAACGTGGATCTCTATCTGACATAATGGATATAGGTACATCGTGCCTCAAAATAATTTCCTTCACGTATAACTTTGCTAACCGATCTAGTGTAAACCGAATCTTGATTGGAAAAAAGTGTGCCAACTTTGTCAGTCGATCGATAATCACCCAAATGGCATCGTAACCTTGCTGAGTCGTTGGAAGGCCTACCACAAAATCCATTGTGATATGCTCCCATTTCCATTCTGGTATCTCCAACAATTATAACAATCCGCTTGGCCTTTGATGTTCAGCTTTGACTTTCTGGCACATTAAGCATTTCGCCACACACTCAGCCACATCCCTCTTCATATTCGGCCACCAAAAATGATGTCTAAGATCCTGGTACATCTTTGTACTCCCATGGTAAATCGAATATCTTGAGTTGTGAGCTTCTTTCAGAATTTCCTCCTTAACTTCTAGTACTTGCGGAACCCAAATTCTCCCTTCAAACCGAAGTAACCCTTCTGAATCGATTTTGAATTTGCTTTCCTCACCTTCAGATATCCTCTGTTTTATCTTTTCACAGTCTCCATCCTAAAGTTGTACATTTTTCACCTTATCCACCAACATTGAACTATTTCCCATCTGAAACAACTTTTCATCGGATTCTGTCGAAAATTTAATTTCTAACTCCATCTTAGCCATTTCTGACACTAGCTTCTCTTTATCAGTTAACATCATTAACTTCTCCCGTCCCTTCCTACTTAAGGCATCAACAACAACATTCACCTTTCCGGGATGATAGAAAATCTCGCAGTCATAATCTTTGCTCAGCTCCAACCATCTTCTTTGTCGCATATTTATATCTTGTTGTGTAAAGATATACTTCAGACTTTTATGGTCGGTATATATCTCACACCTCTCTCCATAAAGATAATGTCTCCATATTTTTAGGGCAAACACCACTGCTGCTAACTCTAAGTCATGAGTCGGATACCCCTTCTCGTAATCTTTCAACTGACGTGATGTATACGCAATAACTCTGCCATTCTTCATAAGCACACAACCTAGTCCTTTATACGATGCGTCACTATATACCACAAAATTCCCTGTATCATCAGGCAATGACAACATAGGTGCTGAACTCAACCTCTTCTTTAATTCTCAAAAACTTTCCTCACACTTCTCTGTCCAACACAAACTTAACCGCTTTTCTAGTTAAATTCGTTGGAAAAGTCTTGAATAAAACGCCTGTAGTAACCTACCAATCCTAAGAAACTCCTTACTTCTGACGGTGTCTTCGGCTTATCCCAGTTTATTATAGCTTAAACTTTTGAAGGATCTACCGAAATTCCATCCTTATCAATCACGTGCCCTAGAAACTGTGCACGTTCCAACAAAAATTCACATTTTGAGAACTTAGTGTACAACTTCTCTTTTCTCAATGTCTCTAACTTTAATCTCAAGTGTTCCACATGTTCCTCTTTGATCTTGGAATACATCAGTATATCATCAATAAACACCACCACAAATTTATCTAAGAGTGGTTTAAACACCTTGTTCATCAAGTCCATGAACGCTGCAGGTGTGTTGGTTAAACCAAAAGACATAACTAGAAACTCGTAATGACCATATCGAGTTCTGAACGCTATTTTTGGTACATCCTCCGGCCTCACCTTCAACTGATGATACCCACTTCTCAAGTCTATCTTTGAGAAATATCTCGATCCCTTCAACTGATCGAACAGATCATCGATTCTAGGCAATGAATACTTATTTTTAATCGTGACCTTATTCAATTCTCTGTAGTCAGTGCAGAGCCACATTGATCCGTCTTTATTCTTAACAAACAACACTGGTGCTCCCCATGGCGACACACTCGGCTGAATATACTTCTTGTCAAGCAATTCTTGCAATTGCACCATCAACTCTTTCATTTCTACCAGGGCCATTCTATATGGTGCCTTAGATATTGGGGCTGTTCCTAGTAGTAAGTCAATCACGAAACTCGATTTGTCGATCTGGTGGAAGACCCGGCAAATCATCTAAAAATACGTCTGCAAAATCTCTTATAATCGGTATCTCTTCTAACTTCACACTCTTCTTCTATGTATCGACTATGTAGGCTAAGTATCCTACACATCCTTGTCTGAACAACTTCTTGGCTTGCATCACCATCAGAAAACTTGCTTGTCGAGGTTACTTGCTGCCATAAAACACAACCTTTGACGGAGTCATAAGGTTAACACACTTCCTTTGGCAATCAATTACTGCTCCGTTATTGAAGAACCAATCCATTCCCAGTATAACATCAAATTCACCAAGTCTAATTGGTATCAAATCTACCATCATCTCATGGCCCTTTATAACCACTCTACAATTCCTATATATAAATCTAACAGGAATCACTTCTCTATTTACAATCTCTATACTTAAGGGAAATTCCAATTCTTCTTGAGGCAAATCTAAGTTCTGAGCAAATTCATCGGATATAAATGAACAAGTAGCACCCGAATCAAATAGTACATAAGAATTAATACCATTAATTGGAATGATACCTTACACCACATCCTTAGACTGTACAGCGTCCTGCACGGTCATATTGAAAGTCCTTGATGTAGGTCGGCTTGACTGAGCTGGTCCAGTGATAGTCAATGCGCCACCACCGTTGTTGTTTCCTTTTCCACCAATTGCACTTTCTGCTGGCTTCTTAGGACAATCACGAGCCCTGTGATCCTTTGAACCGCAGGTAAAACATGCTCCTTTTTTCGGACTAAAATAGTTTGGTGCAATGTGTCCCTCCTGACCACAGTTGAAACACACCCGCTTTCCCTTCAAACATACCCCAGTATGGTTCTTCCCGCAAGTTGTGCAGGCCTCAAACTTTTTCTTTTGCTGATTTCCTTGGTGTCCTCCCGCCGTTGAATTCTCGCTCCACTTCCTTTTCTGACTATTACTTCCAACATTACTACCACCAGCCTTATTCTCATTCTCGTTCTTCTTCTTCTTCTTCTTCTTCTTCTTCTATTCTTGATTGTATTTGGTCAAGGCATCGCTTCTACCTTCCACGATAATTGCCTTCTCTAGTACAGCCGCAAATGTATTCAACTGGAACATTGAAACCTTGTTCTAAAGCCAGGGCTTCAATCCTTGTTCGAAGCTTCTCGCTTTGCGCTTATCAGTATTGACTTGATATGTGGCAAACCTTGCCAATTCGTTAAACTTCACAGCATATTCAGGCACCATCATTGTTCCTTGCTTCAGCTCAAGAAATTGTACTTCCAACTGATTTTGAAAACTCGCTGGAATGTACATTTCAAATAACATCTCCTTAAATCTATCCCACACTATCACTCCTTGTCCTCCACGAACCTTATTTTCTTGCCACCAGTAGCTATCTTCAGACTTCAGCATAAACGTTGCGAACGCAGTCTTCTGGTCTTCGTTAACTCTAGCAACGTCAAACACCTTTTCTATTTCCATAATCTAGGTTTGGGCTTCCACTGGATTCATAGACCCTTGAAATTTTGGCGGTCCAACCGCTTTGAATTCCTTGAAAGTCGTGACTTGAGCTTGCGGTTGATTCGCAAGTGCACCCGTCAACAGAGATATCAACTGCTAAACTGGAATAGCGTTGGCCTTGTTATTATTATTAGTAGACTCCTCAGGAGGTGCTTGTTGTCGTGGTTATCTTCTTCTAGGAGGCATTTTCTGTTAAAATATACGCTTATCAGCTCATTACTCAATTTCTTGGGTATTTAAAGTTTAACTTGAACATTCCAAGACTAAAGCTTTAACACATAACATTTCAAATAAACTCTAATATTTTATTCATTCATAAAGTTTTAGAACATACTTAAAATAGCATAACCACTATAAACATTCACTTTCCTGAACTAAACAAGTTCCAGGATTACATACTCATACCATCCCTTTATTTATCTCAAAATAAGGGATTCATAGTTTATTTATTCACATAAGTAACCACACATTATCATTTATCTTATTCTATCTAGGCATATTAAGACGTCGTAAGGCTTCTCTGCACTCTTCCTCCATGATACGATACGCTATTCTACGATCCATCACGAACCACGGCGAATTCTCAAACTGAGGTGGGTAATAGTAGACTCGATCCTGGGCCCTATCAATCACCGAATTAAAAGCATAATCCATCTCCTTCATCTTGGCTTTCTTCACTTGGACCTTAGCCTCAACACGGTCTGCATGTTGAGTCCCCTTCATCCATGCATCCTCTGCTCTTGCACGCTTAGCTGAATCCTCCTTGAAATCATCTTTTGATTTCTCCATGTCAGTCTTCATCTTCTCGTGTACTGTCAACAGGTCTTCATGCTGACCCTTTATATGAACTAAGTCCCACTCCGTGTTTCCAAGGTTTGAGTCTAGTTCCAGAATCTCTGCATCCTTCTGCTCCATCGAAGCGTGATACATCTCAACCATTCCCTTCAGCTCCTCAACTTCATCCTGTAATTCTATGTTATGATTGTACAAAGCATCATACATCTCGGCTGATATGGAGTTTGGTGGAAACTCCTTAGGATCCTCTTCCTCATCATCCTCCTCTACATCCTCAGAACTAACCTCTTTAGGATCGATCACAGACACGTCCTCTTGGATCAACTGTTCCCGCACAACATGAATATCTCGGGGCTCATCATCTATAGGTATCTGAGGTATCACCTCTCTAACTGGACTGGATCTTCCTTCATTAGACATACTGATAACAAAATATTTTAAGTTTTACTTAACATCTTTCGATACTCGCGAGCACATAAGTTATTAACATATAACACATAATGTATTTTATTATTTAGTTTCAATGGATACCTTAATCCATTCCTTAAAACTCGGTAAGAGTTGAACACCTCTATATTTTTTTATTTCCTTAAAAGTTACTTCCTAAGGTTTCCCAACCTAAGGTTCATAACTTAAAGCTCTGATACCAACGTGTGACACCCCCAAATCCAGGTACTTCATTCCCACAGGATTTGGTGCTCACTTATCAAAAACTATTACATATAACTACTCACAATCAAAGGATAAAGACATAATTTAAATAACTTAAACAATAATCTTCCCCATTAAAGGGTTACATTAATAATTTCAATTAAATCCCAGGTAATCTAACCTTAACATTATTACATAAGTTTGCGGACATCTTGCCCTTGCCTTTGACAGTCGACGACTCATCAACTTTCTCCACTTTAGCTGCAGTGTTAATTGCAAGAGTGAGCAAACAATTGCTCACTAATATAGGGAGTAGTAATAATAACATCATGAGAATGAACAATGAATGCTAACAATAATGTACTTGTTCTATGAATTAAGAATAGAACACAAGTTCGAAATCAATGTCTGAGGGTCTTAGGACCACGAACTATGTCTCTGGTATATAGATATTATTACCTCAACCTTAACAGTCTAAGTATACAGACCCTTCTTAACGTACTTAGGCGGATCAGCCCTTTGTACCATGTATTGTGCACAAATATCTAAACGTTACACATACAAAAATCCCTTATATTTGGGTTGTTTGTCTTAGTTTGAATTTGGAGTTTCCGCACTAAAGAAAGTTTAGTTTGGAACTAGCTTATCAGTTGTTCTAGAATTTTAGAACATTATTCTAAAGTAAACTAATTCAATCAATAAGGGTTTAATATATTTAATCTAGGATTGAACAAGATTATCAAGATCATGGATCGAATAACAACAATATATATAATCGAATAAACATGATATACATGTAAAGTGCTATATTCAACAGAGTTAGAACAATCTTCTATGAATCAATGTATTAGAATAATATATGCTTTAAGAGATATTCAGGAGAATAAAGCTCGCTCGATGTAATGAATTAGGTTACAAGAGCTTGCACAAATATACTTCAAGAGAAACTAAGCTTATTCAACCTTATAAGAATTTTAGGAACTTGTACAATAACGATTTAGGAATGGGAACATGCATTCAATATGAAAAGAATGAAGCTAGAAAGCTTGTTCAATGTAAATAGTTAAGGTTTAGGAACTTACACAATTATCAAAGTAGAGTTAGAGAACTTGCCTTGATTGTAAGCTACACAAGTGTAAAATAATCTCCAATTGTCCTACAAATATCATTGAAATCGCAACAACAATTAATCGCATGAATATTAGCTTTAGGGTTTAAACCATCATTTAAGTCATAACCTTAACTTAGCATCTAACCATGTTGGTTAACATACTTAACGAATTTGAAATCTCATTATGAGCCAACACAGCCTAACCGTTCATCTCTAACCTTTGAAAACATCACATTTGCTTTCATTTTAGAACTTATTTAAATAATTATTTCAAATCTTTACACTTTGCATTACAACACATTTTAATTTGTTATTATAGTTTCAACTATGCCTTAACATCATTAACATGCTTGCTTAGCTAACATAAGTCCATTATACATGACCTGCAAATTAAGTAGACTTCACTTTCATGATCGGCTACTCGTATGGCACATGAGTAATATCTATATCAATATACTCAGGCTACCATGCAATCCAGCGTACTATAAATGTAAGCGCCTGCAATGACGAATAACCGTCGAGCGTGCCCGCGCGATGTACCAGACTCAGTTTTTTTACAGATGCGAACTAATACACTGCTAAAGGCCAAAAATCCCAATTCAGCAGAATTTCTCCCAAATTCAACATCTAACACTTTGTAATATTGTAGTTACACATGCTAAACACCATTCTATATACAAAACATCACATATACATCATTTTGAAGAATCAAAACTATAGTTTTTCATAAATTCCTTCCATTTTACACTTTTAACGAATTTGATCGCCACGAACTCTTTTCTTAATCAATTGACATAATTTAAACTGTGTTGTTTTCGTTTCTTACCATAGCAACACAATCCAACAACAAATTACATATTACTACACATATTGGACAAGAAATTTGGTACTTTCTAAGCTACTTTATATGAACATAAACACTGATATTTCATTTTCTTCCTCAAACCCAATTTCACGTGTATGGCAATCAACAATTACGTACATATATATATTGATAATAACAAATTCTACAAAAACAATACATATGAATTCATTTTCAACAACAATCCCACATACTTCCAACAACAATATCAAAACTTAATAGTTAAAATTAAAGTAGGTTATACCTTGATTAGAAAGAACAATAAGCAACCCTTCTCTTTCTCTTGACAATCTCAGAACAACTCCTTTCTTTTCCAATTTCTCTGTGATTCTCTCTTCCAAGCTCTCTCTCAACACTCTGTGTTATCTAGCTAAGCCTTAGAAAAGAGATAGAATGCGTATAATAACACACGTACTCTTCCGTTAACAAAATAACAAAAGACGTCAGTTAAATAATACCAAAGGCCATAAGGCCTTGTTTGGCTAACCAAAAACACCCTCAATTTAAATTATTATTATATTATTATATTATATAGTTACTACTTGTCACACATTTAATTTAGTTAATTTATATAACTTTAGTTTAGTTGATTTTAAATAACTTATAATAGTAATACAATTATTTTACCTTATAATTAATAAATAATTATACATCTAATTTAATTAATAAATTAGACACATCACTTTAATTTATTTATTTCCATTAAATTAAAAAATTTATTTAGCTTAATTATTTTCTTAAATATTAGGCAATTGATATAATTTAATTATTTCCTTAAATTAAATCCTTTAGATAAAATTATCATTATTTAATTCAATTAACATTAATTAATTCAGTTACTAAATTAATTCACCACAATTCGTCAATTATTTATTTTCCTAAATAAATAAATTATTTAAAATATTTATTTATTTTAATAAATATTTAAATTAAATTATAAATTTCTCGATCGTTACATCACGTGCTTGTCGTTTGACGACAAAACATTTGTTTAGCATACTCAGTCTTCATTTGAAAACCAAACCAATATTGTTTGGTAAAACATTGACAATACTTCGATAGATTATAAGAAATCCAACATATTGTAAGTCTAGCTGAAAGAATTGGCTTTGACTTCATCATACATCAATTCATGCGTAAGAATACATGAATCACAAAACTTGTCTAGATTGAACATAGACAAGGGTTAGAATACTTGCCTTCAGCGTTTGCTACTGTTATTACACGTTCACATTAAGTCTTTAAGGTCTCTACAATAGATGATCACATAACATAACACATTAGGTCATGATTAAACATACATGGTTCCTAATGAATCTTACCCTTCTTCTCAATCTAATCATGTATTAGATTTGTTACTATTGGTTCCGGCTTTCCGTTATAGTTTACATCATCATTACGTTCATGTTCATTTGATTATCTTCAACCTTTAGGTATCATACTTAAGGTTTAACAATGCCTTAACAATGTTATAATTAAGCTTTACTTCATTGTTAATCAATTACCATCCTTGCTCTACTTACAAACATTCATTATTGTCAAAACCCTAGGGTTGGCACTGCGGTGCTAGCTTTCCTTCTTTGTCTTTGCTACATGGCGCGAGTTAACAAATGACGAAGGTCGGGACTTGGCGTTGCTGTAGCGAGTCCTTGTCAAGATGGGTTGAGTCATGCGGTGCCACTCTTCAGTGCCTAACTTCCCGACTCGGCATTGCGGCGCGAGTCTCAATACACTATGTCGCGCTGCGGCACGACTCCTCAGTAGGTCAAGACACTATGCACAGCTACTGAACGCCACCATTGGCCTTGCCTTTGGGTAGTGGCAAGGCTGACTTCCTGTGAACTAGACAGTGAAATTTATTTCTTTACATAACGAACTTCTCGGACTATAAATTTGATCATTTTAAGTCTGAATTGGCTCGTTCAAAAGCCATTAGGTCACAAATCACATACTCTATGTGTTCATGAAAGAATTTTATATTTTCGACTTCGTTAACTCAAAATTCACCATTTTTAACAAAAAAGATAAATGTTCGTGAATGTTCAACACTCGTTTCTTCATTCTAAGTCAGAATTCGACCATTTTCGAGTCTGCAACACTATAATGCCAAATAAGACTTGTGCACATCAAAAACCAATGTTTCTGAGATCAATAACAAAATTTAACTTCAAATCCAAGAATTTCATGAATTGGACGATTATCGTCCAATCGTGAGAATTCCGGCATAACTTCGTTACTTATGATTTGTTCATCATTTCAAATGTATTATATCCATCACATTGACATCTCAACCTACATATTACATCAACTTATTTTCATGATAAGTTATTATTTATGCTTCATGAGTTTATAATTTATCAAAGTATAAAATACATATTATTTCATTTCTCATGACTTATAATGGTTTAAGTCCTCTAACCAACATTCTTACATCCTTTTAACATATAAATTTCATTCATGTAAACATGATACAAGTCTTACAAGTTCATCCTTATTTCATATCTTATCTATGAACAAAGTGCTTATTCTCGGCTTATTAGGACTTAGGTCCTTAGATTATTTAATCCTATCATTTCTTAGCATACAAGTCCATTAATCCACACTTCTCTTATCAACCTACCATGGTAGAGATGGAAGACTAATGACATAAGAGGATTACCCTTGATGAACAGGCTTTTCTTCTTCTTTTCTAACAAATGAAAATCTAGTTTATTCTTGTTTAATCTCTCTAACAATTAAGTTAAAAGTGTTGGGTGAAAATGAACAAGCAACAAATGAAATCCTAGCTTGCTATTTATAGAATTTCCTAAGTTAGGGCATTAGGGACAAAATCCAAATCTCACCTCCTTAGTAACCTTCATACTATTCATTACCTAGCTCTTAAGTAAACTTGCTCCCTACTTCTTTTGCTTGGTTATTACATAATTATCTTGGTCACCAAGATTAACCAAATGATCATGGGTTTCCCCATGGATCACCTTAATCCATCAGATCATAGCTTGGGCTTAGGTTTAATTTTCTTAACTTAAGCTTTGGGGGCTTGTATTGACAAACTTAATTGGGCTTCATATTAACAAACACTTGGGTTTGCACAATCAATTCTATTGGACTTTACAATTTACTAAACAATCCTACAAGTTTATTTCATTTGGCTAAAAGCCTTATAACGTATTATTTACATATCATTCTCGTATTCTAACTCGTATACTAATTCATAATATACAATATTCCATCCTTCATATATAGTCGTACAATATTCGTATCATACTCGTATTCGTTACCTCGTACAATACATACGTATCATACGATCATCACATTAGTTTCTAACGTTTTATTTTCCCTAAAATTCTCGAATTGCATCCTAGAGTGCAGCTACGCCCCAAATGACTTAGGGCACAGCACAGCTGCGCTCGTTAGCAAAAACGGGACTCTAAGTTCACTGTTCTCGTAATTTTTGAACCTTTTCTCCTTCTAATCTTCATAACTTGAGTTATACACATCCAAATTAGTCCGTTTTTGATTCTATAGATTCGTAATTTATAGAAATAAAACATAATATAATTATAACAATTTACAGAAACACTAACTAGCCTAAATCTTGACCCAAAACTCGTGTTCATGCTAAACTTTTATATTTTAACATGTTTAGCGAATTCATTCACTAGGAATTCGTTTCTTAACCAAATTGATTTATTCAACTTGCGTTCTTTTCGTTTCTTATCATATTAACATATTCTAGACTAAATTTATAGTTTAGTTCACAAACTAACTACCAATTTTTTTACTTTCACAGGCTATATACATAACCATATACACTATAAACAATTTTCTTTCTTTTTGAACATAATTAGCACACTAATTCCTTGTCTAGATGTTAATTCTAACATCCCAAATACTTACAAACTCAATAATTCAATTTGTATAACTACAATTCATCAAACATGCAATTTACAGAAAATATTGAAAGTGAAGAACATGAACTCTTTTTATAAACATACAACTAAAGGTTGAGAGGTTATACCTTCAATTTCTTGGAGATAGTCCTTGATAAAACACAGTGAATTGCCTTGAAATCATTGAAATTCTCTTTCAAGTTTTCTCAAACTCTCTCAAACTTCTTTGTAAACTCTCTCTTCTCTCTTCTTCTTAGGCTTAAGCTAAACCCTTTTCACGTAAAACAAAAACAGACGCTAACATAAAAAAATAAAACTGACGTATAATAATAAGGCTACTAAATACTTATCAGTTATTTTTATTTTAAATTTAAAAGCCATAAGGCCTTGTTTGGCAAAACCTGTTAAAATAATGACTTAATTATTCCTTAAGCCTTGTTTGGCAAAACAAGATTAACATAAGAATTTCAAAATATCTAAGGTTTTGTTTGGTAAAACCAAATTAAAACTCTTTTAATTTATTTTCATAAGTCATTTATAATTTAGTTTATTGTCCCACATTGTTTACTTGGATTTCCATATCCATTCTTAATTAAATAAACAAAACTAATTACGACAAAATTATAATTTTCATTATAATTTTACTTAATAAATTAACATATCAACTTAATTACTAAATTAAATTAAAACAACATTCTACGAAACTATATAATCCTTAGCAACTCTCTAATTTAGTTATTAAGTTAAATTAGAGTATTATCTCATAAATTTAATTCATCACTCTTTTATATTAATTAAGTTAATTTACAGTAACTCATGAATTATTTACTTACTAATAAATAATCTAAAAAATATCTACTAAACAACAAACACATCAATTAAAAATATTTATTTAATTCAATAAATAATTAAAATTACAAATAAAATTCTGGATTGTTACATTCTTCCCACCTTATAAGGATTCCGTCCTCGGAATCACCGATTCCGTCCTCGGAATCACCGATTCCTTACCTTCCTCAAGGTTTTCATCAAATCTCTTCATTGAATAACTTCAACACATTACCTTAATTTATGTTTTATATTTCCTACTACATTCATTTCTTCAACAAATTCTAGGTTTTTTTTCATAACTTTCACTTGAAATCAATTAAATTCTAAGTATTATATATTCTTTAACCCATTCATTTCCTTTTCTAAGGATCATTATCATAAACACTCGGGATATTACAAGTAGCATAATTATTCCCTAATCTTCACTAATCTTGATTAGGGTTTTGTTTTTAATGATAAGAGTTGCTTAATGATGTTTATTAGTACCTAATTGAAGTTTAGTAATCATGATTAGGTGTTAGGATAACCAAATTTGGGTTTAGTCTAGATAATTAGGGTTAGGGTTTACAAATTAGGATTATGGTTTGTAATCTAGGGTTACTAACCTTGATTTTACACATATCCTAACAAGCACGACCAAGTGTTTTGTCAGTGTAAGCACGACAAAGTAGCTTGTCAAAACAAATATACCGAAAAGTCCATTTTCGAAAGAATTTTTTTTAAGCACGAGGTGTCAAACACGTCAATTTTTGGACAAAAATTTATTTGACCTAATTTGTTAAACAGAGTATATATTAACATGTAATACTTTCAGAACAGAGAGATTTTATTAATATAACTGAATTTTACATATCTGAGTCTTATTAGGGTTTTGGGTTTTTACATTCACCCCCACTAATAAGAATTTTATCTTCGAAATTATAGTACAGGTTAAGTAAACAGTGAAGGATAGTTCTCTCGCATTTTATCTTTAAGCTCCCATGTAGCCTCTTCAACATTCTGATTCCTCCAGATCACTTTAACCGATGTTATCACTTTATTTCTCAGCACTTGCTCTTTACGATCGACGATCTGCACAAGTTCTTCTATATAAGAAAGATCTTCTTCTATTTAGATTAGCTCATAATTTATAATGTGTTTATAATCAGGTTTGTATGGTCGTTATACGGACACATGAAACACATTATGAATATTGTTCAACTAAGGAGGTAGTGCTATTTCATTGGCAACTTAACATATCCTTCTCAAAATTTCAAAAGGTCCAATGAATCTTGGACTCGGTTTTCCTTTCTTGCCAAAACGTATCTTGCCCTTCGAAGGAGATACTTTCAAGAATACGTGACTTCATATGCTAAAGTTTCGTTGTTGACGATGTGGATCAACGTATTTCCTTTGTCGATCTTGAGATGCTTGTAATCGTTCACGTATAATTCTGATGGTTTTAGTAGTTTGTTGAATTATTTCAGGTCCTAGCATTTGTCTTTCCCCGAACATAAAGGTGTTCAACATTTCCTCCCATACAAGGTTTTATAGGGTGGCATACCTATACTAGTATGATAACTATTGTTATAGGAAAATTCTACCAATGGTAATTGATCTTCCCAACTTCCTTTGAAATCAATGATACATATTCGTAACATATCCTCTAGTGTGTGTATGGTTCTCTCACTCTTGCCATCTATCTTAGGGTGATAAGTTGTACTCAATCTCAGTTGTGTTCCTAAGTATTTCTGATGGCTTTTCCAAAAATTTGAAGTAAAACGTGGATCTCGATCTGATACTATAGAAACAGGTACTCCATGTCTACAGATGATTTCATTAATGTACAGTTTGGCAAGGTGGTCTAAGTTATATGTAACTTTAATAGGTAAAAAGTGAGCTGATTTGGTTAAACGGTCAACTATTACCCAAATGGCATTGTGGCCCTTATGTGTAGCTGGAAGGCCTACCACAAAGTCCATGGTTATATGTTCCCACTTCCAAACAGGAATTGGTAAGGGTTGAAGTAAACCACTTGGCTTTTGATGTTCAGTCTTAACCCTTTGACACATATAGATGCCTCAAATTAGTGTTTTTAGTAATCTGGAAATTTTGTAAAAACAAGCCTTATAACGCCCGAGAAAATCGAATTTTTATATGAATTAAATTTTTTTTTGATTATGTGGATTAAATGAATTTAATTAATTAGTTATGTGAGTAAGGTGTATGAAGGTCATTCTATGACCTAGAATGTGTGGATGTGGTTAGAATTCTGGCTATGTGCTAGGATTAATTATTTTGAATTTCCAAGACGAAAATAAAATTTTCCGAGAAACTTTTGTAAAAACATTATTCATCCATTTCTGCTCTAGAATTAAGTTTGAAATTCCAAGAAATGTGTAATGATAGAATTCGAAGACGAGATGGAATATCCAATAATATTTCAGTTATGGCAAACGAAGTTTTCGCTTGCGGACTCCAAACCTAAGGGTTAGGGAAAGTGAATTTTGAGAAGCTCACTACAACAAAAAATGTTTATCAGCGACCTCCTATCTGTGACCGCCTATGGTCGCAGATGAGTATTAGCGACCGCATGCGGTCACTGATATTAGTTAAAGGTAATTTGGTCGTTGGATGGACATCAACGACCAATAATAGCGACCGACATATTAGCGACCGAATCCGTCGCTAATCTGACTCATGTTGAGTCCTTTGTCAGGTGTGATGTGGCACACGTGTCAGCGACCGATAATAGCGACCGCATCGGTCGCTAGTTTCCAAGTAGTTATCCGCGATCGCGTTATAGTATTAGTGTGACGCCCCCAAAATAGATCCACATGACCCATTCTGAGTCGCCAGATATCACACTATAAAAATCAAATACAAACTTCATTTATACAACTGTTGAACTGTCTTGCAGAATACGACCACAGTTAAACTCTGAGTTTTAATACAAATGTATGTAACTCTCATGGTGCCTCAACCATGACCTTACAATGGTACTTTACATAAAAGTACAGTCAAAAACTATTTTAGAAATTAAAATCTTTGGGAAGTGCTTAAGGAAACCTTCGTACATGGGAGGTCATGTGTCTAGGTTATGATAGATATCATATGTCCACAGAATTATCCTTGGTTGACAAAATAGACCCCAAAGAAAAATGAGAAGATTACTATCATGTTCTTTCCAATTGTGAGTCTTCTCTTGACATATAACTATCTCCACTATCTGCAATTGAAAATTACATTTCAACCAAACTCCAAGATCATATAGGTAGTGCTCGGAGATATACTCAGCAAGTGGATGTGCACAACCCTGTCTTATGATAACACGAGGTTGTATGTCATTAGACATCTTGTATGATAGTGGCAAAACACCCTTCCAAAGTTGGGTTCACCTCACCCAATTCGGTTCACCAAAATTAAATATCAAATGACGTATACAATACGACACACTTATCTAAAGTTCTCAATAAAATTATTTTTATACTATTTAGGGAGAACCTCAACATTTATATAGACCACCGTTCTATTCCCTATTATCCCCGGCCGACCTTAAGAACACTCTTATTACACTAAAGGAATTGTGAAGCAAAAGGGTGAGCCTGAACTAGCTCAAGATAAAGAATATCATGACTAAAGATAATTAAATTATCAATAGCCTTCATAAGTAATAAATCAGAGATTTAGAACATATGGTAGATGGTAAAACTTTTCAACCATAGTTGCAGCTGAACGAGCAATCCATTAGAAGAGTCAAATGGACCATAATGTCTATTATCTTCTCCATGTTAAAAGTCCACCAATAATGTTTTATCCCTGTAACATCAATCAACAATTCCTATCCACAATCATATTAATAACTCATAACCATAATTGTGATTCTAAATTCCTCTTCACACCCAGGAAGAAGATAATTTTCATCACCTATCTTCACCTAAACCATCAAAAATCATGGTTATACCAAATCACAATTCCTGCTCATAATCATACTAATAAATTCATCTTTGCACTACAGCCAAAGATATTCATTAACAATTCACTTTGCACTACAAGCAAAAGACATACAACTATATTTTAGAAGAGTCAAGTAGAGCATCATATCTACTATCTTTTACGAATTAAAAGTGTATAATAAATATTTTATCGTTGAGACTCAGCTTAATAAATAATTCACATCATCGAATCATCCCTGCACTACGGCCAAGGATATTCATTAGTATTATGACCACGAATTATGCCTGCACTACGGGCCAAGGATATTCGTGTTTTAAACAATGGTCATGATTATACTGAATAATCTCTGGTTATAATCATACCAACAACTGTCCATCGATGCACTATGGGCCAATGAGGACTTTTACCACATCATTTTTAATATTACAGGTCATGATTATACCGAATGATCCCTAGTCATAATCATACAAATCAACAGTTCATATATGCACATAAGCCAAAGATACTTATCAATTAATAGTTCATCTTTGCACATAAGCCAAAGATATACAACTGTAAAACCAATAATCAACAGTCCATCTTTGCACGTAAGCCAAAGATATACAACTGCAAAACCAATAATCAACAGTCCATTTTATGCACGTAAGCCAAAGATGACTTTCATCACAATATAAGCATGAGGATGATGACAATGACATTAATCAAACGAAATCGAGGATAAATATTAAATACTTTAAATTTATCCAGAGTTTAAAAATATCCAAATTGTCAACATGATACTGCTTTGTGGAGTAAAATTCAAGAATAATATTCATGTACCAAAAATAATTTGGACAGAAAAGAAATATATTTTTTGGGTGAATAGTACCCCGTGAAAAAGTACCCTGTGAATAATACTTCGGGAATAGTACCTCGTGAATAGTACCCCAACACAAAAACTGTCCCGAATACCCGAGTGAATAATACTAGAGTGAATAGTAATTGGGTAAATAGTAACCTATGAATAGTAACTTGTGAATAGTACTCTGGCACGAAAAGTACCCCGAATACCCGAGTGAATAATACTAGAGTGAATAGTAATTGGGTGAATAGTAACCCATGAATAGTAACTCGTAAAAGAAAAATACAAAATAAAATGATATTCCATGACGAGTACAAAACAAATGATATCTCATACGAGTATAATAGAATATACGAAACTGCAAATGGATTTTCACCCACTATGCCGTAATCCACGTGGATAGATCATTTCCATAATTTAATAAAGAATGAATATGAAGGGTCATTTACCATGCATGCGGTAGTCCACATAGACATGTTATTCTAACAAAATAATAAAGATTGGAATAACAGAAGAATTCACCATACATGCGGTAGTCAGCGTAGACAGGTTATTCCAACAGAATAATAAAGAATGGAATAATAGAAGAATTCACCAGGCATGCGATAGACCGCATAGACAGGTTATTCCAACAGAATAATAAAGAATGGAATAACGGAAGAATTCACCAGCATCACGATGATAGACCGCATGCAGACGGAGTTATCCCAATGTAATAATAAAGAATGGAATAACAACCCTTACGAATATTGAAAGAAATAACTCTCTTCATGAATACGAAAGAAATAATACCTCTTACTATAATAATAATATCCATTACCTTAGAAGAAAACTGGATACTGGAATAGTGAGGTAGCAGACTTTTCTTCTTCTTTCTCTCTATAATTTCTCTCTATAATAATTGCTTTATAGCTTTAGTGAATTGGTGAAAATTAATGAAGGAATGAGCTTCTATTTATAGGAAAATATAGTTTCGATAATTGCACGTTTTGGGGCTCAAAATATTACAATATAATACCTTCCTCTTTTTCTTTATTTTTAATTTAGTCCTGCAAGTATTATCAAACTTGCACCACCTCCCCTAATAGTAAATCATGTGAATTAATAGTAAATCATGTGACTCAATAGTTCTAAACATGTGAAAAATTAATTATAGTATAGTACCTTCATCTATACCTCCATTTTTAACTTTAGTCATGCAAGTATTATCAAACTTGCACCAACTCCCCTAATAGTAAATCATGTGAATAAATAGTACACACATGTAAACACATAGTTATAAGCATGTGACTTAATAGAAATTAATTGCTCATTTATCCGGTTAATTACCTGATTGGTCAATATAACCTCCAGACATCAATTATTCTCGAAATAAATATCGATTTTCACTAACACTAATAATTCTCACACAATGGAACTATCAATTTCATCTTTAATCAACACGAACTTATTCATCATTAATATTATAATTCAAAATATTTAACAACCAGGTCGTTCCCAGGATAGAGGGGGTTTTCCGATAAGGATTTCTCCTTATTGGCGCGCAATTAGGTGACCAAACCTCTCCTTGACAGAACTTTTAGACATTGTCAATATTGCAAATAATAATATGAATAACTTTGTCATCTCAATTATTGATTTAATAACATATCATATTATGCAGATGATACTGTGACAATAATTGAATCAATAATATGAGAGATATGATGCATCAATTACAATAGCAATAATTGAGTATAACTGAGTGACTTCTCACGTAAGCATCAATAATCAATACCATGTGCTACTATGCAACCATGCGTATTACTGTACTTTTACTATCGGGTAGTTCAATAGTTTTAACGGTAACACTTTCGTCGTTATTTTTATAAAAAGATAATTCTGTCATTTTCTTACTACGGCAATATTTCCGTTGTGGGGTCCACCAATGATTGTCTCATCATACGGATATTCTCGACAAAAAGAATATTCCCCGATCAAACGAATATTTTATAACAACTTGCTTACTTTGCAAAAATTTTAACATATCACCCTTAACTTTAACCTTTTATCAATTTAACCATTTACGAAATAAAATAATAATTATAAGAAAATTGAATACTTTCATTTCATAAAATTTGGGGTCTTACAATTAGCTACCCCATGCGATCGCTGATGTTATTTTTTAAAATATTTTCCTATTTTATTGATTTCCCAAAAATAACCTGCTTTGTACCTGCTTTCTATCCCAACACACAGTAGTATATATAAGCATCCATATAAACATCCATCCATGATAACTACTATATGATAAACATTCATCTATATAATAGAATCGTAAACCAACACAACACAATACAATCATAAACATCCATATAATAGAATCGTAAACTAATATAATTGTCCAAAGAATGAATTTAAAAGAGTATAAGGCTTTAAAAATCTAAAAAAACAAGTGTAGCTCTTCATGGATCATCTAAATTAGGACCTTGTAATTAATTAAAGAATAAAACATGTTACATGTGTTGGTACTGCTATGACTTCGTGAAAGCTAAACAATAGATAATGTAGTGAAACATACAAGTAAGATAGTAGATGAGAATAATATCGATATATACCGGTCGCCATCCTCGATCTTTGCTGCTACTGCTGCCTGCTTCTTTCTTCTTGCCATCAGATCCGCTCTTCTTGCCGCCATCGTGCATCCGCCAACTCATCAGGACTCAGAGATTGTAGATGTCCGCCCAATATACGAAGAAGATCACAATCCTAACCGATTGCTCCCACACATGCAGCATGAGTATGATAGGCTGGATGACATGATGACTGTGTAGACTGGGTAACAGAGCTGCCTTTGCCATTGATGGTCGGGCTTCGTTTTTATCCTTGACCTTTAACATAGTTTTTCTTCACAACGGATGCCCTGTCCCATAATTCTTGATCAATCGACGGACGCGAGGTGCCTTCAGGATAGGGGTCGTTCATTAAGCCCTTATAAGTGTCCTGTCAGAAGGTCAACAATTAAATAGTTAAAAATAAATAAAAAATGCTAAAAAAAGGTCTTCACAATTTATCAAAAACATATTATTATAAAGTTAATTTATTACCGCTATCTGAACAGCCACAAGCAGACCATCGCGGGTGGCCACATACACATCCAACCAATTAATAGGTTGACCTAGAGAATGAGACTCCTACAGTTTATTTTCTCATATTAATATGTAAACATATGATATTTTAGCTACAAAAGATGACTGTAAACATAACATACGTACCATGTCAGCAATATGCTGCAGCTGTGACATATTGTCACCCCGATACGTGCATTTTGCCTTTTCACCTTCAGATACACTTGAGGATCTGTTCGAGGCGGCAGTCTTGTGCCTCTTGACCCAGCTCTCAACTCTCCACTGGTCACACATCTACACCCATATGGGTTGTGCGAACCACCAGGGGCTATGCTCATGCATATACTACTCACCTTGTCCTGAATGGTCAATCTCAGCATTATGCAGGGCTTTCTGTCATTCCTAGTTTAGATTATCTTTAGTTCGGATAGCGCACTTTTGGCGTAATGTTGTCTAATAATCGATGCACGTAAGGTCATCCCCATATATACCGCTTCTGCAAATAAAACAACAATAATAATGTTAAAACTGTTATAGTACCATAATCCAACATTACTAAACAATATTGTTTGATTAACTATGTATTATCTATTAGAGTGATAAAATAATATACCTGAAATTCAGCCCAAACTGCATCCTTATGGGCGAGATGTGCGTAGGCCAGTTCTGTAAGCATAATTATGAAATGCACTTCACAATTTTACTATCTTGAAAATCACTACAATATACAATAATTTACATTAAAATATATTTATAACAATGGAAATATTAAATTGTTATATATACATGATGTTTAACTAATGTGCTTTCTGGAGGAGGACGGATCTGTGTGAGAATACGATCATTCAGATTAGCCAGGGCCTTCGGCACATGATTAGGGCCCCGAGCCAACCCGCACTTTCGTGCTGCTGGTTCAAAAGACATCTATAAATAAAAAATTTAGGATGTTAGTATGAGTTATAAATGAAAGGTACATAAACATGTCAAGGATATGGAGAACATATATATATATATATATATATATTGTATGTAATGCAATTAAAACTAAACATACATTTTATAGAAAAGGACAATAATGACAATTAATTGTATGAAATAATTAACTACGATTCTTATAAATGAAAGATACATAAACATGACTGCAAAATAGTTAACTACGACAACTATAAATGAAATGTACATAAACATGTTAAGGATATAGAGAACATTCCTATATGTAATTCATTGTAATGCAATTAAAACTAAACATACATTTTAATGAAAATCATTGTCTGAGTTAGAATCATTTTGTACAAGTATCGGAGATTCATAACCATTTTCTTCTTCAGATTTTGTGTCGGTGTCAGTCAATAACTCTTCCTCAGTATCACTGTTATCTGGCACAATAACAGTCTCGGGATCCAATTCATCAGGTTTATCTCCACCCTCTAACTGGATTAATTCATTGGTGTCCTCTATATTTATTATAGGAGGTCTATGAAGCATCTCCTCTTGGTAGAAATCCATGTCTATTACTTGGACACAACTGGGCGCGGGAGTATGAATTACAACTTGCCAATCTATAGGCGGTCTATCCCTTTTCCTAATAGGACTAGGAGTGTAGTATACTTGTACTGTTTGAGTTGGTGAAACAAATGGTTCGTTGGAGTACGCAGACCTATTGAAGTCAATATCGATGATTCCATGTCTGTCAACACGTATCCCTTTTTTTAAATCAAACCAATGACACTTAAACAAGTTAATATGACCCCCATACGTGCCCTTGTACGACAACTCTATGATTTCCTCCAACTCTCCATAAAAGGCATGACCAAGCTCATTATAACAATCTCATTGAACACACACTCCAGTATTAGTTATTCTTTTATCGCGAGCATATGTCTTTGTATGAAATTCACATTCATTTATTTTGTAACCAATGCGAATGACTTGGTCCCTGTCTGGACCCATAGCCAGGACTTGTATATTTGGAGAAATCGTTCCCTCATTAAGAGCTAACAAAAATTCTATTAAATTAAATACATTCATAAATTAATACGATATATGTCATTCTTAATTAACTTAACTTACTTTGTCCTTTAGCCAAAGAGTAAATTTTTTATCACGACTAACATGAATATCTTTATCAGTGATGTCGGTCTGATTTGCTCTTAACTCGTCATCGTATGTTCTATACAATTTTATAAACATTAACATATATTAGTATGAGAATGCAGGTTAAGATATAGGTCTTAACATATATTAACTTGACTTTTGTCGTCTCATCCAACTACGATCTGAATAGAGGTCCATGATACCACGGTACCTATGTTGACATGAATTATTGTGTTCCCTTCTTAGAGATTTACAGTTCAGCTCAATGCCATTTATGATGCTTATAAATACATATAGATGTATATGTACATATATAACATGAGTGTGCATCATATATGATTATTCGGGAATTAAACAAGGATACATGCCAAAATAAATTTACACAGCTTGAGATCGACAACCCAAAGGCATGGTATATTTTTATGGATCTTAAATTAGAATGAGGTATAGTCTTATGTCATCCTACATATTTTAACTGACACCAACCTAAAGACAATAGATTCTTAGGGGTATATATATGAATCATTGCATAAAGCATGGTCTGCATATGCATTGGGACAAGTCTAAATTACCCGACCAACGAAAAAAATTTGGCAGAGTCTCCCCTATAATATGGACTATCCATATGCACGAGGGCATGCGTACTTGACCATTTGCAGGCATATAAGAGTAACAAGAATGTATAAGCAATTAATATAACATCACATATACTCATTGCCTTTATATATTCCAGGGTCCATATCTAAACACAACAAAAACTCTTCTAAATAGGATAGGACATTAGGTGATGAAAATATCTTGATGGTCAAGTTTGAAGAACAACCAATGGACTTTGCAATGTGATCTAGAAACTACTCGATTTATCTTATGTTTCTTGTCATAGCTTTGTTTGTTTGCTGTTTCATTTTTTGAATATTACCATTATTGTGTTAATAAACTTTCCCTTACCACACAAATTGAATGAATGAATGTTCTGAGTATCCATTTTTCTAAATTTAGGCTTCAACTCAGGAATTTGTGGAAGCTGTTCGTTTAATAATCCATAATTTTAAATTTTAGTTCAAAATATTTATTGAGTTATATAAATATTTTAATTGAAGTGTTTATTAATCGAATAAATATTTGTTTAAGGTGATTTGATTTGATTATTTATTTGTTAAATAAATAATTTATGAGTTAAGAAAATTGATCATCTTGAGATAATATTCTCATTTTATTTAATAATTAAGTTATAGAGTTTATAATGATTAAATGAATTATTATAATAATACTTTAATGTGAATTTATAATTAAAATGATGTGTTAGTTGATTAAATAAAATTATAATTATAATGAAAATTATAATTATGTCGTGATTGATTTATGTGGTGAATTAATTTAATAAATTGTTATTAGAATTAATTAATTGAATATTAAAAATTTAATTAATTAATGTGTGACCATAAACTATGCTATAAAGGAGTTATTAAAATAAGTTAAAGGAGATTAATTTAGTTTTGCCAAACAAGGCTTAATGCATATTAAGTATTTAATTTAAATATGTTTTACCAAACAAGGCACAAGGATTTAATTGATTAAATTTTAAAGTAGTTAGCCAAACAAGCCATATGGCTTTTGATTTTTTAAAAAATAAGATAATTGATATAAGTTATACATATAATTATATTATATAATTAATACCTATATTATTACTTATACGTTATATTTTAGTACGTAAGTTAGAATAGAGAAGAAGAACACAGAAGAAGAAAAAGAAGAAAAATTGATAGAGAACTTGAGAGAATTCTAGAGAGGTTTTAAGAGAAGAATTGGGGAAAAGAAAGCTTGTTGATCAAATGGAAGGTTAAGGTATCATCTTACTCTTTTAAATTTCTTTAAAGTTATAATTTTATTCTCTTCCAAAAAATAATTTGTAAAAACTTTGTGAAGGTCAAATTATTTGTGTTATATAGTTTCTGTGTGATAACTAGTTGTTATGAAATTATTTTCATAAGTTTATATATGAGTATAGTAATTGAATTCATGTTATGTATGTATTTTGTGAAGGAAATTATATTGTAGTGAATTGGTATGAATATATATATATATATATATATATATATATATGTGTGTGTGTGTGTGTGTGTGTGTGGCTTAGTTTAAAGAAAAATTGAGGTTTAATTCTCTGTATAATATATAAATTTACTATTGAATTTGAAAGAGGATGAATAAACATAAACAAGGTATTTTGAATGAACTGTTTTGGTTGAAAAACACAATCACAATGATGATTTTCACTGAAAATATCAAAGAGTGAAGTTTTATCAAAAACTGTGAAATAAAATGTTTTAAATTTGATGTCTTTATTGTTATATGGGTGAAATCATGTTATGAGTCCTTAATGTATGTTTGTGTGAAGTCTGTATATGTTTTATGTGTTAATTCAGTTGTTAGAAAGTAGCTTGTAGGCCAAAATTGGCTTTGTTCATGCTGTTGATGAGGCTGGTCGCCGAGGACTGTAGTTCGACGCCGTAGCGTGGCCCAACAGTGAAATTCTCGTCTTTGCGGCCTTGACTCTATATTATAACGCCAAGCATTGGCTTGTGCCTCAAGCAAGAAACGCCATCGTCATGTGCAATAGCAGGCCCATGTAAATCGTGGAAAGCCGCAGTGTGAAGTTTTGAGAATGGTCGAATTAAAGTGTTTTAGTTACACAAAGTCTGAAAAAGTTGTTATGATTTAATAGAGGAGCTGTTAAGATATGATTTCAGTATTACTATACTAAGAATGAGCATATTTTTATTAAGCTACTAGTTTTATTACTAATGTAATTTGATTATGTGATTAAAAATCAAACCTTACATGATGTAAATACTTATTTATATATAGAGTGTTGGTAATGACTAATTATGTCATGATAATATGTGTATAGAATATTGTGAATCGAATTGTTAATGTTTAGCTTACACGCAAGGCAAGTTTCTTACTCTACCTTGTTATTATTGAGCAAGTTTACTTACCCTATCTCAATTACAATTACGCAAGTTTCCTAAACTTTATTCTTATACTTGAGTAAGTTTCTTGTATCTAGTTTATTTATGATGATGCAAGTTTTCTAAACCTTATTCTGATATTGAGCGAGTTAATTTTATCTTTAACTTGTTATTTAGCATGCAAGTTTATATATTATGATATACTACTGTTGAACAAGTTTTATCGTTCACTTTACTATTTGTTATGCATGCTTAGTGTTCAATTCTAAATGACCTTGGCTTAATATTGTTCAAGCAAGGTATGTTATAGTTATTCAATGTTTATGCTCTTAGATTATACCTAAAGCAGGACCTTAGTATACAATGTTGATTTCGTTAGGATTTATTCCATAACATAAAGTTATTACCTTTTTATTCAACTACTTCGTAGTTAATGTTCGTTGAATTCAAAATTATCTTGAAACTTATCTAAACCAAACTTACTTTGGTGTGAACTCGTATTATAAATGCTGAGATGAACAACACTATTTATTAGGGGATAATTTACGCTTAGCGTTGAAATGTTTGTGCATAATACATTGTACGAAGGGCTGATCCCCCTAAGTACGAGGTGTCCCTATAGTCTTATGACTTTTAAAGTTTAAGTTGAAAGATTACTTATAACTATGGACATAGTTCGTGGTCTTATGACCCTCAGATGTATACATTTCAAAATTTTGATTATCATTAATAGAGCATATTATTCAGTTATATTGAGCCTATTATCTGGAAATTGTTGTAAAGTTTTATTCTCATTTCAAGTGAGTCTTGTTTGCTCACTCTTACTTATATAATTATTACAGCTAAAGTTGAGAAGGTCGATGTACCTAGCACCAGTAAAGGAAAGGGAAAGATGAACGAGTATTGAAGACTTGTAATCATGTTGACATTTTGTTGTCGGACTTCATTATAATTATTGTAATGAACTTATTTAATTTCCCGCACATGATGTTTGTATTTGAAGGTTAGATAACCTGGGAGATTTTTATTAATGTAATCCTTTAATGGGAAGGATTATTATTCAATTTTATTATGATTGGGTAGTTAGACATAAATGTTTTTATTAAGTGAACACAAAATCTTGCGGGAATGAAGTACCTAGATTTGGGGGTGTCACAGGTTGGTATCAAAGCCTTAGGTTATGAACCTTAGGTGGGGGGAAAGCCTTAGGAAGTAACCTTTGAAAAGATAGTGATGATAAACTCTTAACGAGTTGTTAAGCATGAAGTAATAAAACACTTATGTGCTTATGTAATTGTAACTTATGTGCTCGTGAGTGTCGAGTAGTAATGATTAGTAATTTTTTGTTGTCAGGATGGCTAATGTAGGAGAATTTAGTCAGGCTAGGGAGGAAGGATCCCAAAGGCCTAGGGAAGAAGAGTTGGGAACAACTACTGCCACGGAAAACATCTTCGTTGGTCACAGTGGTTGAGCAGGAGGGTTTACCTAATGAGGATGATAATGCAGAAAAGGATGAGGAGGATCCCGTCGAGCTGCCTCAGTCGAATGAGGATAACGAGGATGAGGAGGAAGAGATTCCACTAAACTTGATCGCTGCTCGTATGTACGGTGAATTTTACGACCGCAATGTGGAACTTCAGGATACCGTCAAGGAGTTGGAAGAGATAGTAGCTGAAGAACAGACCTCGATGGCACAGAAGGACGACAAGATCCAGGATTAAGAGGAACGTTTGAATAATGTTGAAGAGAAGTTGGTCCACACTGAAGAAGAGAATGAACAAATGATAGCGGAGATTGCAGAGCTGAAGAACAAGTTGAAAGAGGAATCTACTTAGAGGGAAAGAGCTGAAGACGTGGACGAGGAAGCTTATCAACGAGCCGAAATAGCAGAGAGAGACGCACAAACAAAAAGGATGAAGACGGAGGAGATGAATAACGTATTCAACACCATGATTAATCAAGCTCAAGATCGGGTCATGGGTTATCCAATTCAGTTCGAGATACTGCCATATTTCATATTAGACCGCAGAACAATGTTTCGAATCATGGAGGAAGAGAGTCGTAAGGCTACGCAGTATCTTAGTAGGACATCGTAAGGAATGTACCTGATATGCAATTAATAAAATGTTGAATAATATGTAAATCCCTAGTGATATGTAATCGATGGGATATGATGATGTTGTTGTCCTAAAACTTTGGTAGTTCAGGAAAGTAATGTAAATAGTAGTGATGCTATTATTCTTATGTTTTCAGAAAGATTTTGAATGAATAAAAGTTATTATTTTATTTTATTTAAAGTGTTATGTGTTATGAGATGATTTCTTTTGTGAGGTGCAAGTTAAGTAGAAAATACTTAAAAAAGTCGAGTAATAATCTAATGAGTGTATTTTAACAGAAAATGCCTCCAAGACGTCAACCACGACAAAGAACCACTAAGGGAACCACCAATAACGACAATGTTGATGTTAACCCAGTTCAGCAGCTGGTGACGTTACTAACGGGTGCACTGCAAAATCAACTGCAGAATCAAGCTACAACGTTTAAGGACTTCTAGGCGGTTGGACCACCAGAATTCCATGGGTCCATGAATCCAGTTGAGGCACAGACCTGGATCATGTAGATAGAGAAAGTGTTCGATGTTGCGAGAGTAGAGGATAATCAAAAGACTACTTTTGCAACATTCATGTTGAAAGTAGAGGCTAGTTATTGGTGGCAGGCCAATAAAACTCGAGGAGGACAAGGGGTTATGACTTGGGATAGGTTTAATCAGATATTCTTTGAGACTTATTTCCCAGAGAGTTCGAAGAGTCAGCTAGAGGTGCAGTTTTTAAAATTAAAGCAGGGATCAATGACTGTATCGGAGTATGCCAAAAAATTTAACGAGTTGGCGAGGTTTGCGTTATATCAAGTTAGCATAGATGAACGCAAGGCCAAGAGATTTGAACAGGGACTGAAACCCTGGTTGTACAGTAGGGTCTCCCTATTCCAGCAGAAGACATTTACAACATTAATGCAGAAGGAAATTCTCGCTGAAGGTGGAGGCGAGGCAGTAACAAATTTTAATTAAGAACAAAAAAATAATAAAGTGGAGGTTAAGAATGGTGGTGGTGGTAGTGGAAACGGTAACAATAATCTGAAAAGAAAATGGAATGGAAATGTGAGCGCTGGAAATTAATAGGGTAACCAGCAGAATAAGAAGTTCAAAGCATGTGCTATATGCAAAAAGTTTCACAAGGGTGTGTGCTTAATGGGGAAACATGTATGCTTTAACTGTGGCCAGGAGGGTCACATCGCCCTAGATTGTAATCAACCCAAGAAGAACGTTTTCTTCACGTGCGGGTCCAAGGATCACTTTGTTCGTGAGTGCCCTAAGAAGAAAGCTGGGGAGACAACATGAAGCAAGGGAGGTAGCAGTTGAGGTACATGAGCCATTGCTGACCAACGTCATCAAACAAACCCACAGCCAGAACCTTCAACATGACTGTGCAAGATGCTGTGCAATCAAAGGATGTTGTGTCATGTATTATCCCAATCAATGATATAGATGCTTATGTATTATTTGATTCAGGTGCTTCTTGTTCATTTATATATGATGAATTTGCTAAGAGGTTAGGATTGTCTAGTGAAGAATTGAATTTCCCTTTAAACATAGAAATTGCGAATAAGGAAGTAATTCCTGTTAGGTTCGTATACAAGAATTGTAGGATGAACATTAAGAGAAATGTTATGGTGGTAGATTTAATTCTAATAAAACTCAGAGAGTTTGATGTTATTTTGGGAATGGATTGGCTGTTCAATTATGGAGCGACTGTGACGCCCCCAAATTCGGTTACTTGAAACTTAGAACTTCGGTGCATCACGATACCATTTCTATCAAGATAATAATACTAATCATAATATTAATAACAATATTATTGATACCAAATTTAATTTACATATGCATCAAAGTTTAAATCCCAGGTACGAGACCTTTAAACATTCATTACATCATAGATAATAAGTATCATTGTCTTAATAAACTATAACTGTTACAAAGAATATTATAAATCTCATTCAAACATCTTTCCTTTCCCCTTGTTCTTCCCTGAGCCTTCGGGTTGATCATACTTAACTGAAAACATTTAATTTAAGCAAGAGTGAGCATTTGAGTGCCCAACAAGTAATAATAATTAAAAATATTAGCTGAAAGGGTTAAATGTTTTCTTTGTACTACCCTTCTACAACAAGTCCATAGTTGTGAAGTTATCTGAACTGATAATAATAACATGACAATCCTCTATCAAATTTTTGAAACTACGTATTGACTATAAATAGGTTTAAGGTGACATACTATGAACATTGTTTTCTATTTTTGAAAAGGTTAAACAAAAATTCATCTGCAAACCATCATAACTTACGGGCACGGGGGTGATCATCCCGTTATGCCCTGTATTGATCAATACTACATGCAAGAACGATATTATCGTTCACTCTGTCCACCTTGGGTGCATAAAAGTTTTCTCGTGTAAGGGATGTTCATACTTATTGGGGTTCCAAACCAAAGCAATTCGGTTGGATAATAGTAAGGCTTTATCTTATTCAACAATAATCTATAATTCATCATATATATAAACGGGTAATTAACAAAGGTGTATCAACATATGATTAAATACAATGACTATCCAAGTTGGGACACTTGTATAACCATATATAGGAATTAACAAACAAAATATATATCTGAATTACCATATACTAACTTGTTGATAATCAATGATCGGATATATATATAAAAATAGGGTTAATAATTTGGTAATAATAATAATATAATTCTGAAACTTCTTACGCATGTCTATTGCATAAAGAAAATGCAAAGGTAGGATACTTGTCTGGTATGCTACTTACAATTTGCAATTTAGTTTTGTCTTTTATGTAATCACCTATCAATAATCAGATCATTTTAGTGATTAGAATAACATATCACAACAAATAATTCTGCCTATTGCAGTTAGAACATAACCTAATTGTGACGCCCCCAAAATAGGTATACGTCACACATCTTGAGTCGCAAGAAAATACACTACTGATAACTTCATTTATACAATTGTCGTGCAAAATACGACGACATATATATTGTGAGTTAAAATACAAATATATGTAACTCTCATGGTGCCTCGACCACAACCTTACAATGGTACTTTACATAAAAGTACAGTCAAAAATTGTTTTAGAAATTAGAATCTTTGGGAAGTGCTCAAGGAAACCTTCGTACATAGGAGGCCATGAATCTAAATTATGATAGATATCATATGTCCACAGAATTATCCTTGGTTGACCCAATAGACCCCAAAGAAAAACGAGAAGATTACTATCATCTTCTTTCCAATGGTGAGTCTTGTCTTGACATATAACTATCTCCATTGTCTCCAAGTGAAAATTATATTTCAAATAAACTCCAAGATCATATAGGTAGTGCTCGTAGATATACTCATCAAGTGGATGTGCACAACCCTGTCTTATGATAACACGAGGTTGTATGTCATTATACATCTTGTATGATAGTGGCAAAACACCCTTCCAAAGTTGGGTTCACCTCACCCTATTTGGTTCACCAAAATTAAATATCAAATGACGTATACAATACGACACACTTATCTAAAGTTCTCAATAAAATTATTTCCATACTATTTAGGGAGAACCTCAACAACTATAGATAATTATCCCCGCTCGACCCAGCTACACTCTTATTACCTGAAAGGAATTATAAAGCAAAAGGGTGAGCACAACTAACCCAGTAAAGAATATCATGACTAAGATAATTACATTATCAATAGCTTTCATCAATAATAACACAGAGATTTAGAACATATGGTAGATGATAAAACTTTTTAACCATAGTTGCAGTGGAACGAGCAATCCATTAAAAGAGTCAAATAGACCATCAGGTCTATTATCTTCTCCATGTTAAAAGTCCACCAACAATGTTTTATCCCTGTAACATCACTCAACAATTCCTGTCCGCAATCATATGAATAACTCCATAACCATAATTGTGATTACGAATTCCTTTTTGCACCGGTGACGAAGATAATTTTCATCACCTATCTTTACCTGAAACATCAAAAATCATGGTTATACCAAATCACAATTTCTGCTCATAATCATACTAATTAAATAATCTTTGCACTACGGCCAAAGATATTCATTATTATCACATCCATGAATTAATATTTCATTCTTTGAGACTCGACTTAATAATTAATCCACATCATTGAATCATCCACCACTTTCTGAGCCAAGGATATTCTTTAGTATCACAACCACGAATTATCAATGCACTACGTGCCAAAGATAATCGTGTTTTCATCAACGGTCCTGATCATGCCATAAAAAATTCATCTTTGCACCCTTGGCCGAAGAGAATCCATAGCCATAATCATACCAAAAATTGTCCATCAATGCACTACGGGCCAATGAGGACTTTTTCCACATCATTTGTAATATTATGGTCATGATTATACCGAATAATCCCTGATCATAATCATACTAAGTCCATCTATGCACTACAGGCCACAGATGACTTTCAACCTAATATAAATATGAGGATGATGACAATATTATAAGCATTAATCAAACTAAATCAAGGATAAATAATAAACACTTTAAATTTATCCAAAAATTATCAATCACTTAATAAAATCATAATCTAATATTATTAATATTATAACAATATTTTAATCACTTCTTAAACTTTTCCAAATAATGCATTGAATCATTCAAAAATGCCATACTCATAAGATTTTATCACAAATAATCAAATTACTCATTAAAAATCTGCACATACTTTATATAGGATTTTCAAGCCCTAAAATCCTATTTACCAATTCTTCAACTTCACATAACATATTTAACTCATATGTTTGTAACTAAACTATTTTCATGAAAAATACCAAATCAGTCCCAAAAATTATTCTTTTCTGGGATTAGGCAGAATATAGTCCCATATTGAACATATATTTTTCTCAGAATTTTGTAAATTCATTTACTATTTTTCAAAAATTAATTTCTAATTAATTCCTTAATACATTAGCTACCTCAAGGTTAACTCCAAAAATTCACAAATATTGGCAGGATCTTACACATGTTAATGTGAACTTCCAGTTTAAATTTCATGGTCATCGGAGTTATAGAACTCCGGTTATAGCATTTTTCGTCGAAAAAACCTAAATATTGAAATGGTCATAACTTGATCATTTTAAGTCGAAATGAGCTCATTTTTGGACAGGAGGTATTTCATACCATATAATTTCATGTCCCAAAAGGCCGGATTTTTTTTCATAAATTAAGTGGCTGAAAATGCTCTTTTAAAAATCTGGGCAATAGTTTTTTCCCATTTTTCACTTTTTCGTGCTTTGCTAAAATCAGTCCACACGAAAATCTACAACACCTTTTCCAGTGATTCCACTTGGATAAGTTAGGAAACTCATAGATCTAACTCTAGAACTTGACCACACTCAAAAATTCAAAATATAATAGGAGATATGGTCAATTGAATTTCATGTTCCATTTTTACCAAAACCTGATTTTCAACCCTTTGTGATTTCTAAGAAACATTCATGTTTTCACATAATAACCAACATAACTCATCATAACACTTACTAATACTATATTTACCCATGATTTTCATCAGTCTAATGCTTTTATTATGACTCTCATCATAATCAACGTAAACAGATCATATCCACAATTTAATAAGGAATGAATACAAAGGATCATTCACCATGCATGTGGTAATCCATATAGACAGGTTATTCCAACAGAATAATAAAGAATAGAATAACAGAAGGATTCACCATAAATGCGATAGACTACACGCATAAAAGTTATTCCCAATGTAATAATAAATGATGGAACCGGTCCCATGTAAACGCACGAACAAGATATTTCCACATAATAATAAATAATGGAACCAGTCCAAATAGTAAATGCACGACATGATATTCCGAGAATAATAAATAATGGAACCAGTGCACTGCGTAGAACGCATACGACGAGGATATTCAAATGAGAATAATAAAGAACGGAACAACAGAAGAATTTCACCATGTATGCGGTACTTCGTATAAACAAGTTATTCCAACATAATAATAAGGAATGGAATAACAGAAGAATTTCACCAAGTATAGGGTAGCCCGCATATACAGGTTATTCCAACAGAATAATAAAGAATGGAATAACAGAAGTTCTCTTCATGAATACAAAAGAAATAATACCCCTTACCACAATAATGATATCCCTTACCTTAGAAAGAAATTGGATACTGGAGTAGAAAGGTAGCAGACTTCTCTTCTTCTTTCTCTCTATAATTTCTCTCTATAATAATTGCTCTATAGCTTTAGTGAATTGGTGAGAAATGAAGGAAGAATGAGCTTCTATTTATAGGAAAATATAGTTTCGATAATTGCACATTTTGGGGCTCGAAAAATTACAGTACAATACCTCCAACTTTTCTTTCATTTATAATTTAGTCCTGCAAGTATTATCAAACTTGCACCACCTCCCCTAAAAGTAAATAATGTGAATCAATAGTTCAATCATGTGAATTAATAGTTATAATCATGTGAAAATACGAAGTACAGTATAGTACTACCATCTATACCTCCATTTTTAACTTAGTCATGCAAGTATTATCAATCTTGCACCAACTCCCCTAATAGTACATGAATGTGAATCAATAGTAAACACATGTGAACAAATAGTTATATAAGCATGTGAATTAGTAGCAATTAATTGCTCATTTATTTGATAAATTACCCAATTTATCAATATAACCCCCAGACATCAATTATCAGCGAAATAGATGTCGATTTCAACAAACACCAATAATCCCAACACAATAGAACTATCAAATTCATCTTTAATCAACACGAACTTATTCATCATTAATATTATAACTCACAATATTTAACAAACAGGTCATTCCCAGGAAAGATGGGGCTTTCCAATAAGGATTTCTCCCTATTGGTGAGCAATTAGGTGACCAAACCTCTCATTGAAAAAACTTTTAGACATTGTAAATATTGTAATTTATTAATATGAATAACTTTGTCGTCTCAATTATTGATTTAATAATATATCATATAATGCAGATGATACTGTGACAATAATCGAATCAATAATATGAGAGATATGATGCAATAATTCTGTCAGAGCAATAATTGAGTATAAGCGAGTGACTTCTCACGTAAGCATCAATAACCAATACTGTGTACTACTATGCAACCACGCGTATTCATCGTACTTTTACTAATGGTAGTTCAACAGTTTTAATGGTAATATCTTAGTTATTATTTTTATAAAAAAATAATTACTTGCTTTTTCTAAATACGATAATACTTCCGTTGTGGGTTCATGATGATTGTGCTTGAGTCAAATGCGGATATTCAAAACAAAAATAATATTTCCAGACCAAACAAAATTTTATAACAATTTACTTACTTGCAAATTTATAAATATTACCCACAACTATAACATTATATCAAATTCATATTTAAAAAAATATTTTGAGAAAATTAAATCTTTATTCATAAAATTTGGGGTCTTACACTAATCACCTTGTCACACATATCCCATAGTCATTGAATCACAAACAATCATTAATACAGTCAAAATATCTAAGTCTATATCAATTTTTGAAACATGTCGGTGTACCGACAGTTTTATCGGGTAATAATCGAGTCTAAGACTCTATCTAGTTAGTTCAATAACTGTAATTATCAGTCATATTATTTTTAAATGACTTAAAATAATTTTTAAACACTTATTATAATTTATCATAATTTTCAAACACGAAATCATAATTAAATGATTTAAATATTAAACAATTCTACTATCATTAACATTTAATCAATATTAAACAATTAATGAAACCATTGCCAAAAATATTAAAGTTATTTATAATAACTCAAAATATTTTTAAAGTATTAATATTACCCTTAAATGCTTTTTAAAACATTTAAAATTATTTGTAAATAATTATCATTAATTTTAAATATAAATGTACTATTTATCCAAATATTAAACGTCATTAATTATAACTTAAAATATTTTAATTCAGTTATATCCTTTTAAATGATTTTTAAATTATTAAAACCATTTTAAAACAATTTATTTAATATAATTATTAAATAAATTAAATATCATTAATGTTAAATTAATATCATTAATATTAAATTATTAATGAAATTATCCTTTAAATATTAAAAGTTATATTTTATAACTTAAAATATCTTTAAATACTTTATTTTTATTTAAAATGATTTTTATAATAATAAAATCATTTTAAAACTAAATTATTTAATATATTTATTAAATAATTTTAATATCATTAATAATAATTAATTAATGAAATTTACTGTAAATATTAAAAGTTATATTTTATAACTGAAAATATCTTTAAATACCTTATTATTATTTAAAATAATTTTTCATATAAAAAAATCATTTTAATTTATTTATTTAATTCATTTATTAAATAACTAAATTATCATTAATTTTAATTTATTAATGAATTTCATCACAAAATATTAAAAGTCATTAAAAATAACTAAAAATATTTTCTTATTCCATAATATAATTTTAAATGATTTTTCAAATATTAAAATCATTTTAAATAATTTATTTAATATAATAATTAAATATTTTAAATACCTTTAATATTTCAAAAATATTAAATATTTATGAAATATAATTAAAATAATTAAAAACTAATTTTTAGACCTTAAAATAATTTTTAATAATTTATTTGGTAATTTTAATAATTAAAAACTAATTTTCTATAATTATTTAATAAAAATATAATTTTTATAATTAAACTGTCGCTAAAGACCACCTATAGCGACATTACCGTCACTATAGGTGTTCTTCATGTTCTCATGAAAACCCAAAACACCAAGTTAGGTACCGAGCTAGCTAGTTTGACCATGAATAATTCTTAGCACAAAGTGTTTTTGAACATGTTGTTGATTAGATCGTGTAGGGCTAATGTCAGTCTACAAGATTCAACTACAAACATAGCTAAAAAGCATGAAATCAACTAGATCTAAGCCAATGAAAACACTGTCAAAGTTGTTCTTTATTTTCTAGGTTACCCAGAAATGAAGAACAGTTCGGATGGTCATATTTGGGCTTCCATTACTTGTTGTACATATGAGGTTTTAGTAATCTAAGACTTCCAGATTGTAGCCCACATGTAGCACTACAGATCTATTATAAAACATAACCATAACATCAAAACAATAACAAGATATTGATCGGCCAAAGGCTGTCAGAATATGAGTTCTTCACGTTTTTGGAAATTCTAGAAAAATGCAATTGTGACCGAGTGGCCTGATTTGACCACTCACTACGTTCGATCAGTTGAGTCTTTAAGGGATCTAAAGGATAGGATTCAAAGTCCAGATTACAGTATACAATCTAGTTATAAAAACAACATCAAAACTTCAATAATCTGACAGATCTTGGCCTTCAAACATCATGTCAGACGCTGAAAACCCATTTCTGGGTTACCCATAAATGGTCGGGTCATGGTCAGTCAACGACCTTTAACAAACAATATCATGCAATCTAGAACAGATCTAAGTCTGATTTCAAGCCCAGATCCAAGAGCACATATCAGACTACAACTAACAACTTTCAAAACACAAAACACATTAAATATCACAGAGATAGAAGGCCTGACATTTGGTTGTCAGACATCAAAAACAAAATTTCCAGATTTTGTAAAATGCTAGATCTGAGCCTATAGATGTTATGGATCTAACATCTATCAACCCAGATCACTTAAATATACTATAAACAACATGTTTTAACATAAAAACACAACATTAAACATATGATCAAAAGTCAGATTTCTAGATTAGGGTTTACCTCTTTATGAACAAATACTGATTTCTTGGCTTATGATCTGTTATTGAAAATCATGAGGCTTGATTTGTGACTGATATGAGCAATAAATTTCGGAAGTTTTAGATAGAGAAGTTTTAATATGAGAGTTCTGAACAATTTAGGCTAAATGTGTACTTTCTCTCTCTTGAATCTATATAAAAATTATATACAAGGCCCTTGGCTAATGCATTGAACCTGTTGCTGGAAATTATAGCTGATCATAGCTTAGACTAGGGTGGCTAGCAAGATTTGGCAAGATTTCCTAGCAATAATTCATCAAATGGGATAAAAAAAGTAAAATGGTAATTTGTATTTTAATTTAAGGGTATTCTTATCCAAGGTACTTGAATCTAGGGTTTATTCACTAGATTTTAAATCTTAAAGTTTCCCAAATAATTACTAAGGTTTGAAAAATTAAAATTAAAGTGTAAAAAAATATTAATTAAAACACATTAATTTAGAATTAGGGTTTTTAATAGAAAATTAGGGTTTAAATAATCAGGGGTCCTTAATATCATTAGGGTTCCCAAATTAACCAATTAATTTACTAAAATAGTAGTTAGGGTTTCTAATTTTAGCAATTAGGGTTTCTAATTTTAGCAAATTAGGGTTTTCGAATATTAATTAGGGTTTTTCCTAATTAACAGTAATTCTATAATATGCACATAATTCATATAACATAATATCAGACCGATCTTAAATTCTAGTTTTGAGTTTCCAATTATGGTTTATGACAATATTACTAGGGTTTGTCGTGATAAACCATAATTGCCTAACCATTATCAGTCTACTCATATACAGTACATATTTATAGCACTAAAAAATTAAAATATAATTAATATTACATTATTATTCTCATCCCTTGGTCAAATTCCAAATTTAGGGTTTGGATTCCATATCTAATTTATATTTCATATACAACATCAATAATTAAGCTAAAATAACTAACTTAAATATTCTCAAGAAATTCATATAATAAAATATTTATTATTATAATTCTAATAATCATTTGATATATTATTTAAATAATATAAAATCATGTTTTCATGAAACTAATTAATAAGAACATTTATGCTACAAAAATTAATTACAATAAGAATATAATTTGTAATGATCAATAATTCTAAAATTATTTATAATTTTTCAAGTAATAAATATATTTGCATTTATCAGACACATTACTTGACACTTATTCTCATCATTAAAAAAAATTATATGCACCATTTCTTATTTATTTATATGAAAAATATCGGGTTATTACAACGATAATTGATTGCCAAAAGAAATGCATAAATCTTATGACTCCGTCAAAGGTAGTTTTCTATGGTAGCAAATCGCCTAGACGTGCGAGATGTCTGACGATTATGCATGCCAAGAAGTTGTTGAGTCAAGGCTGTGTGGTTTATTTAGCTTACATAGTTAATACTCAGAAGAAGGGTTTGAAGCTGGAAGAGATACTAGTGGTTAGGGAATTTGTAGACGTGTTTCCAGAGGATTTTCCAAGACTTTCGCCTGACAGAGAAATTGAGTTCGTGATCAATTTAATGCCAAGAACCGCTCCGATATCGAAATCCCCGCACAGAATGGCTCTGGTGGAGATGAAGGAACTAATGATACAACTGCAGGAACCGTTAGACAAGAAGTATATTCAGCCGAGTGTATGATCGTGGGGAGCGCCGATGTTATTCGTAAAGAAGAAGGATGGGTTGATGCGTCTTTGCATTGATTATAGAGAATTAAACAAAGTCACTATTAAGAATCAATATCCATAGCCAAGAATAGATGACTTGTTTGATCAATTGAAGGGTGTTAGATATTTCTCAAAAATAGATTTGAGAAGTTGGTATCATCAAATGAAAGTAAGAAAGGAAGATGTACCAAAGACGACATTCAGAACTAGGTATGGACATTACGAGTTTCTGGTGATATCTTTCTGATTGACCAATGCCCCTGCTGCATTCATGGATTTGATGAACATGGTGTTTAAACCATTTTTAGATAAGTTTGTGGTGGTATTCATTGATGACATTATGGTGTACTGTAAATCTCAAGAAGAACACCTGGAACATTTACGTTTAACATTGGAAACCCTAAGAGAAGAAAAGTTGTACGCGAAATTCTCTAAGTGTGCATTTTGTCTAGATCGTGTATAATTTCTTGGGCATGTGATTGACAAAGATGGGATTTTAGTGGATCCATCAAAAGTTGAGGCCATAATAAATTGGGAACAACCAAGAACACCTTCGGAGGTGAGGAGTTTCTTGGGACTGACCGAGTTTTATAGACGATTTATTTAGGATTTTTCCAAGATTGCCACGCCGTTAAAAAATTTGACAAGGAAAGCTGTAAAATTTGTTTAGACAGAGAAGTGTGAAGAGAGTTTCCAGGACTTGAAAAAAAAGTTAAGCGTGGCACCTGTGTTGTCATTACCAGATAATACAGGAAACTTTGTTGTATATAGTGATGCCTCACATAAAGGATTGGGTTGTGTTCTTATGCAAAACGGCAAGGTTATTACATATGCATCAAGACAACTGAAGGACTACGAGAAAGGGTATCCCACTCATGATTTAGAGTTGGCTGCAGTAGTATTTTCTCTGAAGATATGGAAACACTATCTCTATGGAGAAAAGTGTGAGATCTACATATACTGTGAAGCCCCCAAAATAGGTATACATCACCCATCTTGAGCCGCCAAATACATGGTACAAAATTCAAATACAACTTAATTATACAACAGTCATGTAAAATACGACAAAACATAATATAAGAGTTTTAATAAGAATATTGTCATCTAGACAATATCCACACACAATGGAGTCCTCATTACATTTATTATCACACTATTTAACAGAATAGTTAGGACTACTAATGTTATCATCTGGACCGTCACTCCGTTCCCCGACTAGTCCCAGCTATATTCTCATTTCCTGAAGAGAAGAATGAAAGAAAAGGGTGAGCTCAACTAGCCCAATAAAAAACATTATGACTAAGATAATGCAGAATAAATTATCCTTAGCCTTCAACAGTATAACAACTGATAAAATATAATAGACAACAAGTTTTAAATCAACAACTGCAGCGGAATAAGCAATCCATTAGAAGAGTCAAGTAGAGCATAAAATCAACTATCTTCTATGATTTAAAAAGGTCTTTCATCACTTTTATAGCTGAGACTCAGCTTAATAAATAATCCACATCATCCCTGCACCACGGCCAAGGATATTCATGTAATCATCAATGGTCATGGTTATACCGAATAATCCTTGGTCATAATCATACCACCTACTGTCCATCAATGAACTACAGGCCAATGAGGACTTTTACCACATCATTCGTCACATTACAGTCATGATTATACCGAATAATCCCTGGTCATAATCATACCAAGTCCATCTATGCACGTAAGCCAAAGATGACTTTAATCACAATATAAGCATGAGGATGATGGCAAAGACATAATAATTCAATAAAACAAGTTCAAGGATAAATTTTAAAGATTTATAATTTAATTTATCCAGAAATCAATAACGTCCAAATTGTCAACATGATACTGCTTTGTAGAGTAAAATTCAAGAATGCTTAGAAGAATATTTCAATGAAAAAATGATGGATGAAGCGCAAATATCAAGGATATTCCACTAATTTCATGGAGTATAGAAGCCAAAACTTTAACTAACTAAGTATAATAGAATATATGAAACTACAAATGCAATTTCGCCCGCCATGCGGTAATCCACGTAGACAGATCATTTTCACAATTTAATAAGGAATGAATACAAAGGATCATTCACCATGCATGTGGTAATCCACATAGAAAGGTTATTCCAACAGAATAATAAAGAATGGAGTAACAGAAGAATTCACCATGCATGCGATAGACCGAACAAATAGGTTATTCCAACAGAATAATAAAGAGTGGAATAACAGAAGAATTTCACCATGTATGCGGTACTTCGCATAGACAGGTTATTCCAACATAATAATAAAGAATGGAATAACAACCCTTACGAGTATTGAAAGAAAATAACTCTCTTCATGAATATGAAAGAATAATACCCCTTACCTTAGAAAAAACTACATACTGGAATAGTGAGGTAGCAGACTTCTCTTTTTCTTTCTCTCTATAATTTCTCTCTATAATAATTGCTCTATAGCTTTTGTGAATTGGTGAGAAATGAAGGAAGAATGAGCTTCTATTTATAGGAAAATATAATTTCAATAATTGCACGTTTTGGGGTCAAAATATTACAGTATAATACCTTCCTCTTTTTCTTCATTTTTAATTTAGTCCTGTAAGTATTATCAAACTTGCACCACCTCCCCTAATAGTAAATAATGTGAATCAATAGTTCAATCATGTGAATCAATAGTTATAATCATGTGAAAATACGAATTACAATATAATACCTCCATTTTTAACTTAGTCATGCAAATATTATCAATCTTGCACCAACTTCCCTAATAGTACAAGAATGTGAATTAATAGTACACACATGTGAACAAATAGTTATAATCATGTGAATTAATAGCAATTAATTGCTCATTTATCCGATTAATTACCCGACTGATCAGTATAACTTCCAGATATCAATTAATATCGAAATAAATGTCGATTTCCACTAACACTAATAATTCCAACACAATGGAACTATCAATTTCATCTTTAATCAACACGAACTTAATCATCATTAATATTATAACTCACAATATTTAACAACCAGGTTGTTCCCAGGAAAGAGGGGGATTTCTGATAAGGATTTCTCCTTATTAGCGCGCAATTAGATGACCAAACCTCTCCTTGACAAAACTTCTAGACATTGTAAATATTGCAATTTAATATTATGAATAACTTTATCGTCTCAATTATTGATTTAATAATATAACATATTATGCAGATGATACTGTGACAATAATTAAATCAATAATATGAGAGATATGATCGACAATTACTATAGCAATAATTGAGTATAATCGAGTGACTTCTCACGTAAGCATCAATAATCAATATTGTGTGCTACTTATCTGACCACAGCGTATTCTTTGTACTTTAACTACCGGGTAGTTCAACAGTTTTAACAGTAACACTTTCACCATTATTTTTATAAAATGATAATTCTATCATTTTCTAACTACGACAATACTTTAGTTGTGGGGTCCTCCAATGATTGTGCCGTCGTACAAATATTCCCTGTTAAAACGAATATTCCCCAACCAATCGAATATTATATAACCACTTGCTTACTTTACAAAATTTGTAAATATTACCCACAACTATAACATTATATCAAATCCACACCATAATATTCAAAAATATATTTCGAGAAAATTATTCTTTATTCATAAAAGTTAGGGTCTTACAACCTCCCCTTCTTATCAAATTTCGTCCTCGAAATTAGGGTACATACCTAGTATATCGAAGAGGTGAGGATATCTTGACTTCATCTCAGATTCTAACTCCCAGGTCATTTCTTACACATCGTGGTTTCTCCACAAAACCTTGACTTGAGGTATAACCTTGGAGCGTAGAATATGATCCTTCTTATCCAACATTTTAACAGGTAACTCTTCATATGTTAAATCTTCCTCTATCTCATTTGGTTCTAATTCAATAATACGGTTCGGGTCTTTCACATATTTACGTAACATAGATATGTGAAAAACGTTATGAACACGAGACATACTTGGCGGTAAGGCGAGTCTATAGACCACAGTTCCTACTCGATCGAAGATTATAAATGGGCCAATGAATCGAGGATTGAGCTTTCCTCTTTTTCCAAATCTCGTAACTCCTTTCCATGGAGAAACACGTAACAACACATGATCTCCAATATTGAATTCCACATCCTTTCGATGAAGATCAACATAACTCTTTTGTCGATCTTGTGAGGTTTTCATACGTTTTCGAATCGTTTGAATCTTTTCTGTATTCATACGTACCAAATCTTATCCCAACAACGTTGCTTCACCCACCTCATCCCAGCATACTGGAGAACGACACTTTCTTCCATACAACGCCTCAAATGGAGCCATGCCAATACTTGCTTGATAACTATTGTTGTAGGAAAACTTCACTAATGGTAAGAACTTTTCCCAACTTCCCTTAAAGTCAAGGACACAGAGTCTTAATAAATCTTCAAGAGTTTTGATAGTCCTTTCCGATTGCCCATCCGTTTGAGGATGATATGCCAAACTAAATCATAAATTCGTGCCCATAGCTTTTTGCAAACTAACCCAAAATCTTGAACTGAATCTTGGGTCTCGATCAGAAACTATGGATACTGGCATACCATGCAATCTTACAATCTCGTTTATGTACATACTAGCAAGACGTTCAAGTGTATAAGTTTCTCGTATCGATAAGAAATGAGCATACTTGGTCAATCTATCAACAATGACCCAAATCGCATATATGCCTTGAGAAACCTTGGGAAGACCAGTAATGAAATCCATGGTAATGTGCTCCCACTTCCATTTTGGAATTTCAAGTGGTTGTAATGGACCTTTTGGCACTTGATGCCCCGCCTTGACTCATTGACAAGTTAGACACCTTGAGAAAACCCCGCTATCTCTCTCTTCATATTATTCCACCAAAATGTATGTCGAAGATCACGATACATTTTGGTACTCCCAGGATGGATTGCAAATGGTGTGTTGTTCGCCTCCATCATGATTTTATACTTCAAGACAGAATCATTAGGAACTCAAAGTCTGGAGTTGACTCGAAGTATTCCTTCTTCATCGATTCTTGCTTCTTGAATATCACCTTCTTGTACTTTCTTTCTCATACGTATCAGCTCTAGGTCTATAGCTTGAGTAGCTTTAACTTTATCGATTAAAGTTTGTTCCACTCGTATATTCGCCATCATCACATGGGTCCCTGGAGTCTTTAACTCTATTTCCATCCTTTCCAAGTCATACAAAATGGGCCTTTGCGTTGACAATATTGCACTCGTGCCCGCATATGATCTTCTACTCAATATGTCAGCTACTACGTTCACTTTTCCAGGATGGTATTGGATGGTATGATCATAATCTTTCAACAACTCAAGCCATCGTCATTGCCGCATGTTGAGTTCCTTTTGAGTGAAGAAATATTTGAGGGTTTTATGATCCGTATAGATCTCCACCTTCTCTTCATTCAGGTAATGCCTCTAAATCTTAAGCACAAAAATGACTGTTGCCAACTCTAGATCATGAGTAGGATAATTCCTCTCATATTCTTTGAGCTGTCGTGAGGCATAGGCTATGACTTTCCCATGTTGCATGAGAACACATCCTAACCCTTTGCCTGAAGCATCACTATAGATGACAAATCCCTCTAAGTTAGATGGTATTATCAGAACAGGTGCTGAAATGAGTCTTTCCTTGAGTTCTTGAAAACTCTTTTCACATTCCTCGCTCTAACCGAATTTTGTATCTTTTCGAGTCAACTGAGTTAATGGAGTAGCGATTCGTGAAAACCCTTCTACGAATCTCTGATAATAACCAGCTAAGCCGAGAAAGCTACGTACTTTCTGATCCTTGACTTAGGTTACTCCCAGCTTTGAATTGCTTTAATCTTTGCCGGGTCAATAGATATTCCATGATTTGATATTACGTGCCCAAAGAATGTAACTTCCTCAAGCCAGAACTAGCATTTCTTCAACTTGGCATATAGCTTATTTTTATGAAGCTTTTGGAGTATCAGCCTCAAGTGTTACTTATGGTCTTCACGGGTTTTGGAGTATATGAAGATGTCATCAATAAGGACGACCACAAAGTGATCCAAATATTAATTGAATACTCGGTTCATCATGTCCATGAAGGCAGCAGGAGCATTAGTCAATCCAAAAGACATGACTAGGAATTCATAATGCACGTCTCGAAGTTACGAAAGCGATCTTTGGAATGTCATCGCTTTTAATCTTCAATGATGATATCCTAACGAAGAATCAATCTTTGAAAAGAATTTGGCTCCTTGCAACTGGTCAAACAGGTCATCAATGTGAGGCAACGGGTACCTATTTTTAATGGTGACATGATTCAACTCCCGATAATCAATACAAAGTCGCATACTTCCATCTTTCTTCTTCATGAATAGAACAGGAGCACCCCAAGGAGACGTACTAGGATGAATAAAACCGATGTCTAACAATTCCTATAGTTGGATTTTTAACTCCTAAAGTTCAATAGGAGCCATTCGATATAGGGCTTTGGAAATGGGTTTTGTACTGGATTCAAGGTCGATACAAAATTCAATTTCACGCTCTGGGGGTAGGCCAGGAAGTTCTTCAGGGAATACGTCAGGAAATTTATTAACAATGAAAATATCATTCAAATCTGACGTATTTTTATTTAAATCCGTGACATGGGCTAAGAAAGCTTGACATCCATTTTTCAATAAACGAATAACTTTATGGTTTGATATGACAAGGATTGATTTTAGTGGTTTGGTTGCTTGAATTCGCATAATAGGTTGGTTAGGAATATGAAAGCTAACAACCTTACGAAAATAATCGATTTTAGCATGATGAGTAGTTAACCAATCAATCCCTAAAATTACATCAAATGCAAGTATTTTCAAAGAAATAAGATCGACAGGTAACGTGCGGTTACCGATTTGAATCAAACAAGACTTATAAACAGTGGATGTAATGAAGGTTTCTCCCAATGGAGTTTCAACCGATAAGTCAAAGTCTAATTTCTCTGGAGTCAAATTTAAACGTTGAGCGCAAGTAAGAGAAATAAAAGAATGGGTAGAATCGGTATCAAATAAAGTATAAACTTCTCTATAGTTTATGATTAGCTTACTCGTGATCTCCTCGTTCGGATTCCTTGCTTTTTAGGAGGTTATGACAAACACTCTCCCTTGCACTACTGGTTTTGTCTTGTCTGGGACACCCTTTGAGGCCTCCATCCCAGTTGGACTTGACTTTGGTGCACGATAAAATTTGACTAGGTGACCTTCTTTTCCACAATTGTAACATGTTTTGGACTGCATCGCGCAGTTTGGACTGATGTGTCCTTCCCCTCCACATTTGTAACATACGATCGGCGGTCGTTCTGCTTCCTTAACAACAGGTGCTGGTGCTGACGTCTTTCCATCATTGTTGAATCTCCTCTTCTTGAAATGTCCACTCTTATTGTCATGGCCATGATTACCACCGAAGTGATTACCATTTCTGGTATGTTGATTCCCTCCACGCTTATTGTCACTGCTTTGATGACTGCTACCACTGGTATTATCATTTTGTCGGCTGCTCTCTTTTGGTTAGGTTGACTAATTATTGCGTTCCAATAACTGAGCCATATTCACAACATCTAAATACAAGCAAAGTTTGTGAGAGATAAGGTATTGACGTATCTCAGGTTTCAAACCTCTTAGAAACATCCGCGTCATTCTCTCCTCATTATCAACCAAGTGGGACGCAAACCGAGATAACTCGGTAAACTTAGCTTTATACTGCGCCACGGTCATATTGTTTTGCTCAAGCTTGATGAACTCTACCTCCTTCGTGTGACGAATACTTTCAGCCAAGACATCAAATATCTTGTTGATCTGCTTTATCCACGTCTCCGCCTTAAGTGGTTTTTGCTCTCCAAAAAACTCTGGTGGTCCCGGCTCCTTGAACTACTTAGCGGTGACCGTCCGAGAGTTGTCAGTGTTTCCATCTGCATTTGGGACAGGAGCCTCTCTCGCCTGATGTTGTATGAATTGCATAAAGCCTCTGAACATCCCATCGTTCACCATTTCATCGGTGTTATTGTTTACCTGAGGATTATTGTCTTCCTGTTGCACATTACCCTGGGTATTGATCATTGGTGACTCAACGGTCTCATGTGCTTCATTGCTTATCTCAACATTTTCGGATGCCATTTTCAAATACTATCACAAAATAAGGGTTAATTAACATATCACATATTATCCTTGTACTCTGACAAACCAATTAAATACCAAATAAACTTAGGTAGGTCATACTAGCGAAGGAATTCTCCGTCTCTCCCCTCCTAGTTCTTGTCTCACATCTCAGCCAGGGATCATATCCCTAAGCTTTGATACCAACTGTGACGCCCCCAAAATAGGTATACATCACCCATCTTGAGTCACCAAATACATGGTACAAAATTCAAATACAACTTATGTGACGCCCCCAAAATAGGTATACATCACCCATCTTGAGTTGCCAAATACATGGTACGAAATACAATAAAAACTTAATTATACAACTGTCGTGTAAAATACGACAAACATATTCTATGAGATTCAATACAAATATTGTCATCTAGACAATATCCACACTCAATGGAGTCCTCATTACATTTATTGTCACACTATTTAACAGAATAGTGAGGACTACTAATGCTATCATCTAGACCGTCACTCCATTCCCCGACTAGTCTCGGCTACGTTCTCATTTCCTGAAGAGAACAATGAAAGCAAAAGGGTGAGCTCAACTAGCCCAATAACAAATATTATAACTAAGATAATGCAGAATAAATTATCGTTAGCCTTCAACTGTGTTAAACTGATAAAACATAACAAACATCAAGTTTAACTGCAGCGGAACAAGCAATCCATTAAAAGAGTCAAGTAGAGAATAAAATCTACTATCTTTTATGATTTAAAAGGTTTTTCATCACTTTTATCGGCGAGACTCGACAATAAAAATAATCCACATCTTCCCTGCACTACGGCCAATGATATTCATTAGTATCACAACCACAAATTATCCATGCACAATGGGCCAAGGATATTCGTGTATTCATCAATGGTCATGATCATGCCAACAACTTTCCATCAATGCACTACGGGCCAATGAGGACTTTTAGCACATCATTTGTAATATTACGGTCATGATTATACCGAATAATCCCTGGTCATAATCATACCAAGTCCATCTATGCCCTACAGGCCACAGATGACTTTCAACATAATATAAACATGAGGATGATGACAATGATATACGAATTCAATAAACAAGTTCAAGAATTAATTTATCCAGGAACTAATAACGTCCAAATTGTCAACATGATACTTCTTTGTAGAGTAAAATTCAAGAATGCTCAAAAGAATATTTCCATGAAAAGATTCTGGATGAAGCGCAAATATCAAGGATATTCCACTAATTTCATGGAGTATAGAAGTCAAAACTTTAACCAACTGAGTATAATAAAGAATGGAATAACAAAAGAAATCACCAGGCATGCGATAGACCGCACAGACAGGTTATTCCAACAGAATAATAAATAATAGAACCAGGTCATGCGTAAACGCACAGACAGGATATTCCAACAGAATAATAAACAACGGAACCAGGTCATGCATAAACACACAGACAGGATGTTCCAACAAAATAATAAATAACGAAACTAGGTCATGCGTAAAGCACAGACAGGATGTTCCAATAGAATAATAAATAACGGAACCAGGTCATGCGTAAAGCACCGACAGGATGTTCCAACAGAATAATAAAGAATGGAATAATAGAAAATTTTCACCATGTATGTTGTACTTCGCATAGACAGGTTATTCCAACATAATAATAAAGAATGGAATAAAAGTAGTTCTCTTCATGAAGACGAAAGAAAGAAATAATACCCCTTACCTTATAAAGAAACTGGATACTGGAGTAGAGAGGTAGCAGACTTCTATTCTTCTTTCTGTCTAAAATTTCTCTCTATAATAATTTCTCTATAGCTTCAGTGAATTGGCGAAGAATGATGAAGAAATGAGCTTTTATTTATAGGGAAATATAGTTTCGATAATTGCACATTTTGGGGCTCAGAATATTACAGTATAATACCTTCCTCTTTTCCTTTATTTTTAATTTAGTCATGCAAGTATTATCAAACTTGCACCACCTCTCCTAATAGTAAATAATGTGATTCAATAGTAAATCATGTGAATCAATAGTTCTAGACATGTGAAAATATGAATTACAGTATAATACCTCCATCTATACCTCCATTTTTAAATTAGTCATGTAAGAATTATCAATCTTGCACCAACTCCCCTAATAGTAACAAGAATGTGAATCAATAGTACACACATTTGAACAAATAGTTATAATCATGTGAATTAATAGCAATCAATTGCTCATTTATCCGGTTAATTACCTAATTGGTCAATATAACTTCCAAACATCAATTATTATCGAAATAAATGTTGATTTCTACTAACACTAATAATCCCAACACAATGGAACTATTTTTATCAACAATATAAATTTTGAAATTTTGTAGTTTGGCTTTTCCTAAAAAAGTCAACTGTTGACTTTTTGACCAAATAGTTAACCTAGAAAATTTTGTGTTTATAGTCTATTTTTACTAATTTCATCGTTCTGGACTCAAATATCACGTCCGCGTCTCCAAATTCAACTCTAGACTCAACTTCAATTTTTAATAACTTTCATCATTAATATTATAACTCACAATATTTAACAACCAGGTCGTTCCCAGGAAAGAGGGGGCTTTTCAATAAGGATTTCTCCTATCACGCCGCAATTAGGTGACCAAACCTCTCCTTGATGTAACTTCTAGACATTGTAAATATTGCAATTTAATAATATGAATAACTTCGTCGTCTCAATTATTGATTTAATAATATAACATCTTATGCAGATGATACTATGACAATAATTGAATTAGTAATATGAGAGATATGATGTAGCAATAATTGAGTATAACTGAGTGACTTCTTACGTAAGCATCAATAATCAATACCGTGTGCTACTATGCAACCACGCGTATTACTGTACTTTTACTACCGAATACTTCAACAGTTTTAATTGTTAAACTTCCGCCTTTATTTTCATAAAAATATTTTTATCGTTTTCTCAATCTGACAATAATTCCGTTGTGGGGTCCACCAATGATTATGCCATCGTACGAATATTCCCTGTTAAAATGAATATTCCCCGACCAATCGAATAAAACAACTTGCGTACTTTGCAAAATTTGTAAATACTACTCACAACTATAACATTATATCAAATTTATTCTATAATATTCAAAAATGATATTTATAGAAAAATCACCTTTATTAAAAAGTTGGGGTCTTACAACTTAATTATACAAAAGTCGTGTAAAATACGACAAAGCATAATATAAGAGTTTTAATAAGAATATTGTCATCTAGACAATATCCACACTCAATGGAGTCCTCATTACATTTATTATCACACTATTTAACAGAATAGTGAGGACTACTAATACTATCATCTGGACCGTCACTCCTTTCCCCGACTAGTCCCATTTATATTCTCATTTCCTGAAGAGAACAATGAAAGCAAAGGGTGAGCTCAACTAGCCCAGTAAGAAATATTATGACTAAGATAATGCAGAATAAATTATCCTTAACCTTCAACAGTATAACAACTGATAGAATATAATAGACAACAAGTTTTACATCAACAACTGCAGCGAAATAAGCAATTCATTAGAAGAGTCAAGTAGAGCATAAAATCTACTATCTTCTATTATTTACAAAGGTCTTTCATCACTTTTATCGCTGAGACTCAGCTTAATAAATAAACCACATCATCCCTATACCACGGCCAAGGATATTCATGTAATCATCAGTGGTCATGATTATACTGAATAATCCCTGGTCAAAATCATACCAACTACTATCCATCAATGAACTACAGGCCAATGAGGACTTTTACCACATCATTCGTCACGTTACGATTATGATTATACCGAATAATCCCTAGTCATAATCATACCAAGTCCATCTATACACGTAAGCCAAAGATGACTTTAATCACAATATAAGCATGAGGATGATGACAATGACATAATAATTCAATAAAATAAGTTCAAGGATAAATTTTAAAGATTTATAATTTAATTTATCCAGAAATCACAACGTCCAAATTGTCAACATGATACTGCTTTGTAGAGTAAAATTCAAGAATACTCAGAAGAATATTCCCATGAAAAGATACTGGATGAAGCGCAAATATCAAGGATATTCCACTAATTTCATGGAGTATAGAAGCAAAAACTTTAACCAACTGAGTATAATAGAATATATGAAACTGCAAATGGATTTTTGCCCGCCATCCGTTAATCGACGTAGACAGATCATTTCCACTATTTAATAAGGAATGAATACGAAGGATCATTCACCATGCATGTGGTAATCCACATAGACAGGTTATTCCAACAGAATAATAAAGAATGGAATAACAGAAGAATTCACCATGCATGCTATAGACCGCACAGACAGGTTATTCTAACAGAATAATAAAGAATGGAATAACAAAAGAATTTCACCATGTATGCAGTACTTCGCATAGACAAGTTATTCCAACATAATAATAAAGAATGGAATAACAACCCTTACGAGTATTGAAAGAAAATAACTCTCTTCATGAATACGAAAGAATAATACCCCTTACCTTAGAAAAAACAGGATACTGGAATAGTGAGGTTGCAGACTTCTCTTCTTCTTTCTCCCTATAATTTCTCTCTATAATAATTGCTTTATAGCTTTTGTGAATTGGTGAGAAATGAAGGAAAAATGAGCTTCTATTTATAGGAAAATATAGTTTCGATAATTGCACGTTTTGGGGCTCGAAATATTACAGTATAATACCTTTCTCTTTTTCTTCATTTTTAATTTAGTCCTACAAGTATTATCAAACTTGCACCACCTCCCCTAATAATAAATAACGTGATTCAATAGTTCAATCATGTGAATCAATAGTTATAATCATGTAAAAATATGTATTACGGTATAGTACCTCCATCTATACCTCCATTTTTAACTTAGTCATGCAAGTATTATAAATCTTGCACCAACTCCCCTAATAGTACAAGAATGTGAATCAATAGTACACACATGTGAACAAATAGTTATAATCATGTGAATTAATAGAAATTAATTGCTCATTTATCCGATTAATTACCCAACTGGTCAGTATAACTTCCAGACATCAATTAATATCGAAATAAATGTTAATTTCCACTAACACTAATAATTCCAACACAATGGAAATATCAATTTCATCTTTAATCAACACAAAATTATTCATCATTAATATTATAACACTAACAGTAATAATTCCAACACAATGGAAATATCAATTTCATCTTTAATCAACACGAAATTATTCATCATTAATATTATAACTCACAATATTTAACAACCAGGTCGTTCCCAGGAAAGAGGGAGCTTTCTGATAAGGATTTTTCCTTATTGGCGCGCAATTAGATGACCAAACCTCACTTTGACAGAACTTCTAGACATTGTAAATATTTCAATTTAATAATATGAATAACTTTGTTGTCTCAATTATTGATTTAATAATATAACATATTATGCAGATGATACTGTGACAATAATTGAATCAATAATATGAGAGATATGATCGTGAATTCTTATCGTAGCAATAATTGAGTATAACTGAGTGACTTCTCACGTAAGCATCAATAATCAATACCGTAATATTACTATGCGCAACTACGCCAGACATTCTTCTTTTACTTTTACTACTTGGGTAGTTCAACGGTTTAACTAAGGTAACACTTTACTTTATTTTAATAAAATGATAATTCTGTCATTTTCTAACTACGATAATACTTCCGTTGTGGGGTCCACCAATGATTGTGTCGTCGTACGAATATTTCCTGTTAAAACGAATATTCCCCGACCAATCGAATATTATATAACCACTTGCTTACTTTGAAAAATTTGTAAATATTACCCACAATTATAACTTTATATCAAATCCACACCATAATATTCAAAAATATATTTCGAGAAAATTATTCTTTATTAATAAAAGTTTGGGTCTTACATAGACCATAAGAGTCTGAAGTATATTTTCACTCAAAAGGACCTGAACATGCGTCAAAGAAGATGGATGGAATTGATAAAAGACTGCGATTATGTGATCTTCTATCATCCAGGCCAAGTGAATGTGGTTGCAGATGTTTTAAGCAGGAAAGGTCGGGAAAAGTTGATGTTGATAACCACTCAGGAGGAGCTTATTTCAGCAATGACAAAGCTAGAGTTGGAAATAACATTTCCAAAAGAATCTGATGAGCAACTATTTCAAATAGAAGCTAGTCCAACTTTGGTGGACAAGGTAAAGAATGCTCAACTACAAGATGAAGAGTGTGGAAAAATCACAGAGAAAGTGGTTGAGGGTAGTGAAGCGAAATACAAGATTGATACTGAAGGGTTACTAAGATTCGAGGGAAGAATTTGGGTTCCAGCAGTACCAAAAATCAAAGAAGAAATTTTGACCGAAGCTCATAATTCAAGATATTCGATTCATCCGGGAAGTAAGAAGATGTATCAAGATTTATGACGTCATTTTTGGTGGCCAAACATGAAAAGAGAGGTTGCAGAATGTGTCATGAAATGTTTGACATGTCAAAGAGTCAAGGCCGAGCATCAAAGACCAAGAGGATTACTTCAACCATTAGAAATACCAGAATGGAGGTGGGAACACATCACAATGGATTTTATGGTGGGTCTTCCAACTACTCAAAGAGGATACGATGCGATTTGGGTGATGGTGGATAGACTGACAAAATCAGCACACTTTTTGCCAATAAAGATTAGGTTAAATCTTGATCAGTTGGCAAGGTTATACATTAAAGAGATCGTTTTGAGGCATGGAGTGCCAGTGTCAATTGTGTCAGATAGAGATCCGCGATTCACATCAAACTTCTAAAAGAGACTACAAGAATGTATGGGAACACAGTTGCGAATGAGTATGGCATAGCATCCGCAAACAGATGGCCAAAGCAAACGAACAATCCAAACATTGGAAGATATGCTGAGAGCATGCATCATGGATTTCAAGGGGAGCTGGGATGAACATTTAACATTGGTGGAATTTGCCTGCAAAAACAGTTACCACGCAAGCATAGGCATGTCACCTTATGAAGCATTATACGGCAGGAAATGCAGAACTCCACTATGCTAGAATGAAGTCGGTGAACGTCAACTGTTAGGACTGGAACTGGTACAACAAAATGCTGAGGTTGTCAAACTCATTAGGACAAGATTGGTAGCTGCTCAAGACAAATAGAAAAAGTATGCTGATAAACACGGATAAGATCGTACATTCAACGTAGGAAATTACGTAATCCTAAGAGTTTCTCCTTGGAAGGGAAAAATTCATTTCGGTAAAAAGGGAAAGCTAAGCCCAAGGTTTATTAGACCCTTCAAAGTGCTGCGAAGAGTAGGAGAAGTGGCTTACGAAGTAGCTCTACCTTCAGAGTTGGAAAACGTTCACAATGTTTTTCATGATTCAGTGTTACGACCGTATAAACCTGATTACAAGCATGTGATTGAGTAATACCATCCATGAAGGCGATATGGAGGAACCACAATGCTGACGAAGCTACGTGGGAACTCAAAGATAAAATGATGAAAGATTACCCTGAGTTATTTGTTTAATCGGTGTCTTCGATTCTGAGGACGGAATCTTTGTAAGTAGGGAAGAATGTGACGAATGATTTTTTTAGTTGTGATTTTGGGGACAAAATCCTTGTAAGGAGGGAAGGATGTAACAATTCATAATTTTAATTTAAGTGTTTATTAATCAAATAAATATTTGTTTAAGGTGATTTGATTTGATTATTTATTTGTTAAATAAATAATTTATGAGTTAAGAAAATTGATCATCTTGAGATAATATTCTCGTTTAATTTAATAATTAAGTTAGAGAGTTTATAATGATTAAATGAATTATTATAATAATACTTTAATGTGAATTTGTAATTAAAATGATGTGTTAGTTGATTAAATAAAATTATAATTATAATAAAATTATAATTATGTCGTATTGATTTATGTGGTGAATTAATTTAATAAATTGTTATTAGAATTAATTAAATTGAAGATTAAAATTTAATTAATTAATGTGTGACCATAAACTATGCTATAAAGGAGTTATTAAAATAAGTTAAAGGAGATTAATTTATTTTTTACAAACAAGGCTTAATGCGTATTAAGTCTTTAATTTAAATATGTTTTACCAAATAAGGCACAATGATTTAATTGATTAAATTTTAATGTAGTAAGCCAAACAAGCCTTATGGCTTTTGATTTTTAAAAAATAAGATTACTGATATCAGTTATACATATAATTATATTATATAATTAATACCTATATTATTACCTATATGTTATATTTTAGTACGTAAGTTAGAATAGAGAAGAAGAAAACAGAAGAAGAAAAAGAAGAAAAATTGTGAGAGAACTTGAGAGAATTCTAGAGAGGTTTTGAGAGAAGAATTGGGAAAAAGAAAGCTTGTTGATCAAATGGAAGGTTATCATCTTCTAGAAAATAAGGTATCATCTTCCTCTTTTAAATTTCTTTAAAGTTATAGTTTTATTCTCTTCCAAAAAAAATCTGTAAAAACTTTGTGAAGGTTAAATTATTTGTGTTATATAGTTTCTGTATGATAGCTAGTTGTTATGAAATTGTTTTCATAAGTTTATATATAGAGTATAATAATTTAATTCATGCTACGTATGTATTTTGTGAAGGAAATCATATTACGTTGAATTGGTAAGAATATATATATATATATATATATATATATGAGTATGGCTTAGTTTAAAGTAAAATTGAGGTTTAATTCTCTATATAATATATAAATTTACTATTGAATTTGAAAGAGGATGAATAAACATAAACAAGGTATTTTGAATTAACTATTTTGGTTGAAAAACACAATCACAGTGATGATTTTAACTGAAAATGTCAAAAAGTGAATTTTTATCAAAAATAGTGAAATTAGATGTTTTAAATTCGATGTCTTTATCGTTATATGGTTGAAATCATGTCCACAGTCCTTAATTTATGTTTGTAAGAAGTCTGTATATGTTTTATGTGTTAATTCAGTTATTAGAAAGTAGCTTGTAGGCCAAAATTGGCTTTGTTCATGCTGTTGCCGAGGTTGGTCAATAGAGGATCAGAGTTCGCACACGTTAACGCTTCAAAGATCTAATTCTCACGCCGTGAGCCCGACTCCATGCAAAGAAGTAGCCAAAGCATTGACTTATGCCTCATGGCAATGCAACTTCACCACGTTGTAAATTGTGGTAAGCAATGCGAAGTTAGCAGAATGGTCGAACAAATGTGTTTTAGTTACACAAAGTCTAAAAAATTTGTTATGATTTAATAGAGGAACTGTTAAGATATGATTTCAGTATTACTATACTAAGAATGAGTATATATTTAATATGCTACTAGTTTTATTATTAATGTAATTTGTTTTTGTGATTAAAAATCAAACCTTACATGATGTAAATAATTATTTATATAGAGAGTGGTTGTAATGACTAATTATGTCATGATAATATATGTATAGGATATTATGAATCGAATTGTTACGGTTTAGCTTACACGCAAGGCAAGTTTCTTACTCTACCTTGTTATTATTGAGCAAGTTTACTTACCCTATCTCAATTACAATTACGCAAGTTTCCTAAACTTTATTCTTATGATTGAGTAAGTTTCTTATATCTAGTTTGTTTATGATGAATCAAGTTTTCTAAACCTTATTCTAATATTAAGCGAGTTATTCTTATTTTCAACTTGTTATTTAGCATGCAAGTTTATATATTTTGATATACTAATTTTGAACAAGTTTTATTGTTCACTTTACTATTTGTTATGCATGCTTTGTACTCAATTCTTAATAACCTTGGCTTAATATTGTTCAAGCAAGGTATGTTATATTTATTCAATGTTTATGCTCTTAGATTATACCTAAAACAGGATCTTAGTATACAATGTTGATCCCGTTATGATTTATTCCATAACATAAAGTTATTACCTTTTATTCAACTACTCCAAAGTTGATGTTCGTTGAATTCCAAATTATCTTGAAACTTATCCAAACCAAACTTACTTTGGTGCGGACTCGTATTCTAAATGTTGAGATGAACAACCATATTTATTAGGGGATAATTTATGCATAGCGTTGAAATATTTGTGCACAATACATTATACGAAGGGTTGATCCCCCTAAGTACGAGGAGTCCCTATAGTCTTATGACTGTTAAAGTTTAAGTTGAAAGATTATGTGACGCCCCCAAATTCAGGTACTTGAAACCCGAACTCGGTGCTTCACGATACCATTTCTATGAGCGGAAAAATACTAATAATAATAATAATAATATAACTACCAAACTTAATTTACATATGCATCAGAGTGTTCTCCTAGGTACGCGACCTTTAAATATTCATTACATGATACTTAATAGTTATCATTATCATAATAAAGTCATACTATTACATAGAATACCAACTTATTCTACAACCTTCCATTTCCCTTTGTTCTTAGTTGAGCCTTCTGGTTGCTCACACTTAGCTAAAAACATTTAAATTAAGCAAGGATGAGCATTTGAGTGCCCAGCATGTAATAGCAATAATAAATATTAGCTGAAAGAAGAAAATGTTTTCTTTCTATGACACAACGAATCAACAGTTGTGAAGTAAGCTGAACCAATAATAACAATATATTAATTCTATATCAAATTTTTGAAACTACGTACTAACTATAACTGGAGATTAGTCGACAGACTATGAATATTGTTGTTCTATTTTTGAAAAGGTTAAACATAACTTCATCAGCAAACCGTCATAACTTACAGGCACGGGGGGTGATTAGCCCGTTATGCCCTGTATTGATCAATACTATATGCAAGAACGATATTATAGTTCATCTAATCCGCCTTTGGCACACAAAAGTTTTCCCATATACAGGATGTTCATACTTAGTCGGGAATCTGAACCAAAATAATTTGGTCGGATAATAATAAATTTCTATCTTGTTTAACAATATTTTTAAGTTTGTGTCTAGTTGGATCAAATAGCTTAGATAACTTTTAAGTCAACGTATACGTAATGGAAATTAATAAGTATGTATCAACATGTGATTAAATACAATGATTATCCAAGTGAGGATACTTGTATAACCATATTTAGAAAATAAGGAATAGAATAAATATCTAAATTATACAATAATACTGTACTAATAAATAATGATCAGATACATAATCGATAACAATAAAGTTAATATTCTGGCATAATGATAATATAATTCTGAAACTTTCTTACTTATGTCCATTGCATAAAAGTAAATGCAAAGGTAAGATCTTGCCTGGTCTGCTGCTTACACAACTTAGTTTTATCTTTTATATCAAGTCCTATCATTAATAAGATCATTTATTTGATTAGAATAATATATCATAACACATAGTACTGGTATTTGCAGTCAGCAGATAACTTAAACACATTGTCACATATGTTTAATGATCGTTTGAATCACAAACAAATACGTTATCTGTAAAAAAATTATACAAGTCCGGATCAATTTAAAAACGTATGGATTATCTTAATTTTATCGGGTAATTAACAAGTTTAAAACTCTATTCTGTATCCTTAATATTATTTTAGATAAATTAAATATCAGTCATACTATTTTTTATAGCCTTATAATAATTTTTAAATAATTATTATAATTTATCATGATTTTTCAAACACTAGAAACATTATTAAATAATTTAAATGTTATATAATTCTATTATCATTAATATTTAATTAATATTAAATTATTAATGAAACCATTGCCAAAATATTAAAGTTATTTATAATAACTCAAAATATTTTTAAAGTACTAATATTACCCTTAAATGATTTTTAAAACAATTAAAATAATTACCATTAATATTAAAATATTAATGTATTATTTATCGAAATCTTAAAAGTCATTAATTATAACTTAAAATATTTTAATTCATTTATATCCTTTTAAATGATTTTTAAATTAATAAAACTATTTTTAAACTATTTATTTAATATATTTATTAAATAAGTCTAATATCATTAATATTAATTTGTTAATGAAAATTACCTTTAAATATTGAAAGTTATATTTTATAACTTAAAATATTTTAAACACCTTAATTTCATTTAAAATGATTTTTATAATATTAAAATCATTTTTAAACTAATTTATTTAATATAATTATTAAATAATTCTAATATCATTAATTGTAAATAATTAATGAAATTTACCTTTAAATATTGAAAGTTATATTTTATAACTTCAAATATTTTTAAACTCTTTATTCATTTAAAATTAATTTTCTAATATTAAAATCATTTTAAATTAATTTATTTAATATAATTATTCAATAAATCTAATATTATTAATATTAAATAATTAATTAATTTTTCTTTAAAATATTAAAAGTTCTATGTTATAACTTCAAATATTTTTAAATACCTTATTATCATTTAAAATGATTTTTAATATAATAAAATTATTTTTAATTAATTTATTTAATCCATTTATTAAATAAATTAAATATTAATAAAATTTAAATAAATATTAATATTTATGAAAAATATGTCAAATTATTAAAAGTTAATTTTTATAACTTAAAATAAATTTTAAAATTATTTTTGTAATTTTCAGAAATATATTTCTATTTTTAAATGATTTTTGGAAATTAATTAATTAAAATTAACAAAGTCTGTCTCCAAAGCCTTTGGCGACAGAAAGCGTCGCCTTAGGTGTTCTTGAGGCTCAAGAACATTCATACGCCAGTTTCGTGTTAGCTAGTTTGACCAAGTTTAATTCGTAAACTGTAATGTTTCTGGGTATGTTGTTGGTCAGATCTTGTAGTGCTAGTGTAAAACTACATGATCCAACAACAATCTTGGCCAAACAGCATAACACAAAGGAGATCTAAGCCTTCAAAGTAGCTGTCAAAGCTGTTCTTCATTTTCTAGGTTACCCAGAAATGAAGAAGAGTTCGACTAGCCTACTTTGGGCTTGCACTACTTGTTGCTCGTGTAATTTTTTAGTGATTTAATTCTTTCAGTGTGTAACCAATATACAAGTGAAGAGATCTATTACATAAAATACATATAACATCAACAGAATCAACCGCTAAGATTCGGTCAAACCATATCAGAACACAAGGCCATAGGTTTTCTGGGTTGCCCAGAAAACCGGATTTGTGTTCATCTTACCTACTTTGACCAACCACTGCAATCGACTCATTTGATGTTAAGGAGATTTTAAGGCATAAACATGTACTCTATATAACATACTATTGAAAGTAATATGCACACAAGCCAATCATGTTTGATGATAAAGCATATACTTTGTAACAATCTTATTCATTTATTAATAAAAAGTATTAATTTATTAAAGGCTTTTAATTATCTACATGATCTTTGTTTTATAATATGTGATAAACCCATAGTTTTAAGCAATGCTTTTAGAATAATGATGATGATCATTCTAATGAGATCTAAATTCTTAGAAAGCTTAAAACTAAAATAGTTCCCAATCATTGGATTACTAAATTGGGGATTAGTGAATCCGGATAGATTGGTACATCGTTGCTTCTTGCTCATTGGATGAGGATGATTGATCTCATGATCATTTGTGTGGAGACACTAAAGCAAGTATGTAGGTGCTTATTAGAGAATAAGTTCACTTGAACGTTGGCTCGCTAAGGAATACCTAATTGAGTTTTATTTGCTGTCGATAGGAATTCTGTAGTGATAGTAGTACAAGTAATCCTTGGACTTGAGATCATCATAGTATCTTGTGTATGATAGTTATACTTTGACTTATTCCTTAAGACCCTTAGGGTATATCAAAGGGTATGCTTGGGTATAATAAGTTGTATACGAGATAATGTATGATCAATAAAGAATCTACCACTTCTAATAAAAGAAGAGAAATGTCCTATGTGATTCGATAAATGACAACCCAAAGAGTCCTTGGCGGCGGCGAATGAAATTAGAAAGGAGTTTCTAATTTGCATTATTTGAGTTGTGCATTTAAGGATCGAAATACATATAATTAAATAAAATAAGACTTGACAAGAATTCCATGTCTTATATTTAATTGGGACATTGTATGGTGGAAGGATTGAATTATGCTGGTAACTATTTACTCAAAGGTTCTTTAATGATTAATGTTGAAATCTATATTATCCGGAAAGTCGTTGATCGCTAGGGAGGCTTATCCCTATTGTAGAATAAATATTATTTATTTAAATAAATTAATTGTTTAATTTATTTATTTAAATAAGATTAGAATTGTTCTAATTGATTTATTCACAACCTATTAATATGGAGAACCTAAAGGGTCACACCATAAAAGGAAGAATAATTATTTAAGAAGTTAATGGCATAATCGTAATAATATATTTAAGTATATTTAATTTAATCTATGGTGATAGAATAAATTAAATAGCTTAATATTATTATTTAATATTTTAGAAATATTAAATATTAATTAATAAGAGGAGTCTTATTAATATTATTACAATTATTATTATTTTAATTTCTAAAAGAGTTTAGGAATTAATTTAATATAAGTACTCTCATTTATTCCTAATTGGATTAGGAAGTTAAATTAATTAAAAGAGTTTAATTAATTATCCCTAATAAGATTAGGGAGCTTAATTAATTAAAAGAATTTAATTAATTAAATAAATCCCAATTCCTTAATTGTTAAGGTGGGTTGCCCACATCTATAAATAAGAGGAGTCTTATTATGGGTGGTGTGGTTGTTGACTTTTTAACAACATACGACATAATTCCAATTGTTGGGAGAGTACACCCTTTTCTATATAGAGATAGAAAAACTAGGGTTTAGCCAACCACCCTTTTTCTTGAATCATTATTATTCCTTGGTGGATCACCTCTAGAGGCCAAACATATGGGTGGCTAACGTTGATCAAACGAAGGAACAAAACCCCAGTGGATTCAAGTTGAACGCGAAAGGATTTGGAGGTGAACTTGTACCTGAGGAAGCTCGATCTTCAACGGTATGATTTTATTCTTTATCTTTTCGTTTAATTAATAATTGTGCATAAAGGGTGATCCGGGTATATGGTTTGTAAAATTTTAAACTCTGATTTTACTCGCTTCCGCTAATTTTTGCAATTTGATTGCGTTCAAGAATATTACAAACCTAACAGTGGCATCAGAGCCAAACCTTTATGCGAATTATTAATTGTTTTAATTTGATATATATATATATTGATATGTGTTTAGAACAATTTAATTGGGCATAATTTTATTGTATAAAATTTATTAAATAAAAAAAATAAAAAATAAAAAAATAAAAAAAAGCAAGCGGCCAAGCGATTTAAAAAAAAATGACCACCCAATGCTTGTCATGATTATCATTTTACGGAAAACAAAACAAAAAAACAAAAAGTTCCAAATATATCGAAAATCAAGGAAGATTGGCTAATGATGGCATGATAAGTTAATGATTGGCATGATTGGCGATGATGGCTAATGATGGCATGATAAGTTAATGATTGGCATGATTGGCCAATGATTGTTAATGATGGCATGCAAAATTATTTTTTTTTTGAAATAACAACACGAAAATCGAGGATCTTTTGTAAGCAACTTGGTATATTATATTTATATACGGATATTATATATAATATTTACTGTAATATATATTATATATATAATAAGATTTACGGTAATATTTATATATATATATATAATATTTTAATAATTTTATAATTAAAATAAAAGTTTATTTTAATTTTAAAATAAAAGGTTTATTTTAATATTAAAATATAAAGTTTATTTTAATATTAAAATATAAAGTTTATTTTAATTTTAAAATTAGAATTTCATGCTAACTAATTAGAGTTGGAATTGGATTCCATGATAACTAATTGGAGTTGAAATTGGATTCTATTTTTCCTTAAATAAAGGAGTTTATTTTGATATGAAATTAGATTTCATATTATTCAAAATAAAAGAGTTTATTTGTGAATAGAAAAAGAATCAGTCTTTCCTTAAATAAAGGAGTTTATTTAGATATGAAATAAGATTTCATATTATTCAAAATAAAGGAGTTTATTTGTGAATAGGAAAGATTATCCGTGTTTCCTTTAATAAAAGTTTTTTTTATTACATGGAATTGGATTCCATAATTAATTAAAATAAATGAGTTTATTTTGATTAAAATTTTGATTAAAATAAAATAGTTTATTTTATTCAAAATTAGATAAATTAAAATAAAATAGTTTTATTTTGATTTAAATTTGGATTAAAATAAAAGAGTTTATTTTGATTCAAAAATAGATTTTATACTAACTAAATTTGCCCATTAAATGATATCAATATATATATTAAATGTTTATTATTCATAAGATGAATGTTATTTATTGATGCATATGGTGATGTGTATGATAATAAATGGGATTGATTATGGACTATTGACCAATATGATTGGATTTTATTTTAGTTGGATGCATGAATGTATGGGTTTTATTAAATGGGGTCTGCGCACCTCGCCTTCTCTAATTTTTCTTAATGTAAATTCTATCTCCCTCCTATGTACTTCCCCTTGACTGCTGATCAAGGTTTCTATTTATTTTAAATAGTTTTGTAATAGGAATAGTTAGAATTAATTTTGAAAAATTGGAGATCAAGGACAAGAAGCGCTTGAAGACCCGTTTGTAATGGAGCCCGGGTTTAAATGTAATAGTTATATTTAAATATTATTTCTTGCACCCCTAGGGTTTGACCTTTTGGTTCACTTGGTGGCTCTAGTAAACCAAACTAGAATAAAAGTCCATAATCAATCCGGGTAGAATATAGTATTCTATATGTGCATGCTTATACTATATATATTATATATTATGCAAACATGTTTCGCATGTTCATTAATATATGACGCTTTTATATTTATATGTATATATGCATGCCAAACAAAACAAGATGAGATAAATTAATAACAAACCCCTCAATTTTTATATTAAGTCCTAAGCGTTCAAAGATATTTGGAATATCGAACGTCATTTTCTAGCATGATAAAATTAATAGAGTATTAAATATTTAATATGAGTTTGTTGTGTCACCACAAGGCAAGTATTAAGTATTTAAGATGTTAATTTATCACATTTGATGCTTATAAAGAAAATTGAACAATATTGTTTTGTTGTGTCAAAGACAAGGATGATATTTTTCTTTTTGAATATATGGAGTGCTAGGTTGGACTTAACTTGGATAATTTTGATTCGGATGTGCCACCACTGATCAAAATAATCTAAGAGGCAAAAGAAAAGGAGTTGCATAGTTGATGTAATTGACAAAAGTTGTCTACCTATTTATTTATATATAGTTTGTTGTGTCACCACAAGGCTATATACATTTGAAATGGGATCCTTATTCTCACTAGCAAATCTTTTAATTAGATTTTGCTTAGAACTATATAAGTGAGGGTAATATAGTTTGAAGAAAATAGTGGGAGATACCAATTTAAAACAAGACCTAAATTATTTTGGTAATTAATAAAAGAATGTATGCTAAAATGTTGTTAATTACAAATTCATTTACAGAATTTTACAATGTCTAAAATTACTATCACTGCGAAACATATATGATGTTAATTAACCAGACCGAATTATACGGATTGGTTAAGGAATTTGAGAATAGTTCTCATAGCTGAAAAGCTATCTTATGTCCTTAATACGCCTATCCCTGCAATGGTTGCAGACAATGCCTCTGAGGAAGAGATTGCTACTTTTAGAAAATGGCAAAATGATGCACAGTTGGCTCAATGCATCATGCTCGCATCCACGAAAGTAACGAGCTTCAGCCACAAGATGAAACTATGGATGCTCTCTACTATATTCTCGCACATCAAGTAGTTGATGGTGAGGAAAGTAGGACTGATAGATATCAGATATCTAAGGAGCTCTTCCGATCTAGAATGGCCAATGACACTATAGTACAGACAAAAGGTTCTTAACATAATCAATTTGATTGATCAATTAAGACAACTGGTTTTGTCATGGATGGAGAGTTGAGCCAAGATTTGATCTTGCACTCACTCCGGGACTCTTTTCACAATTGTTGTGAATTTTCATATAAACAAGCTAGATATCGCCTTCATTTGCTTAACATGTTGAAAATGTTGAGAGTCACTTTCCAACCAAGAAAGATCAAGTCTTACTAGTAGGGGCCAAAGGATCTTCCGAAAAGAAGAACGATTCAAAGAAGGTAAATAGAAAGGCGTAAACAAAGGATAATAAGAACAAAAAATTCTGGATAGCAAAGGAGTTTGCTTCCACCGCAATAAGCCCGGACATCGGAAAGAAATCTGCAAGAAGCATCTTGCAGAGGCTAACCAAAGAAGCTTAGTGAAGTTTCTCTACAATACGCTTTTGTTCATGATTGAAATAAATTTTTCTTTAAGTCAAGGTTCTACTTGGGTATTGGATACCGACTTTGGTTATCATAAATATAGATTTATGAAGGGACCAAGCAGAAGTAGAAAGCTAAACAAATATAAGTAATCCTATGTGTGGGAAATGAAGCAAAGGTTGCTGCATTAGCTATAGAAACTAATAGTTTAGCAATGCCTACGGGCAAATCTATTAAGTCAATAAGTTGTTATTGTATTCCAGTTCTTGTTAGAAACATTATTTATATTTTGTTGTTGGACAATGAAATCTTTGGTATTATATTTAAGAACAATTTTTGTTCTATATATATAATAATAATGTTTTGTATAGAACTGGATTATTACTTAATGGATTTTATATACTTGACTTACGTGAAAAATAATTTTACAAATTGAACAAACTAGTATAAGAAAAGGAGATGATCATTCAAAGAGTTGAATATATGTATTTGTTGAAATACAAGTGTGAATTATTTGAAAGGTTCAAAGAATTCAGAAGTGAAACAAATTGATAATGTATTAAGATTCTTTGATTAGATCAAGGAATAAATACTTGTGAAATAAGTTTCTAGATCATCTCAAATGGTTTTGTCATAATGGACACCTCATGATACGTAATAATTGATTGATGTATCTGAAAGGTAAAATCATACCTTGTTGAACATGGTACGGTCCAAAATGATTTTACCGACATTCTAGTATCCTTCTAGGATCATGTCCTAGAAATGGCTGCATATCTACGAAAATGGTAACCTCAAAATCCAGCCCCAAGACTCCATAAAAATTATGGACAGGGAGGATTCCTAATCTTAAGTATGTCAAGATAAGGGGTTGTCCAGCTTATGTGAAAAGGTTTCGAAGGATAAGCTTGGGACAAGATTTGACAAGTGTCGATTTGTGGGATATCCTAAAGTAAGTTTAGGGTATATGTTCTATAATTCTACTTAGCAAAAGGTGTTTGTTGTAAAACACGCTGCCTTCTAAGATAAAGGTATTTATCATTGAAGGGGCTAGTGGGGAGAATAATAGATCTTGAAGAGCTCAAGAACCACAAAACACTATATAAGTCAAATAAGAGGAACACAGAGATAGACCTATTGTACCACAACCGAATCATAAATCTGGAATAGTACCGAAGATACCTAAGAGGTATGGATTCATCATGGATGATGATGATGAGGTACGCATCATAGAAGATGATGATCCAGAGTTACATACGATGAGGTAAGAGTTCTAGTGTGTACAAAAGGGTCAGTGGGAGTGTCGTGAAATTTCTAGTATTATATGTTGATATACTACGGATGAGGAATTACATACCAATGCTACAATCAGTAAAGATAAAGTTGTCTAAACAATCCTCCATGAATGATTGAGAAGAGTATCTTAATTGGGGATATAAATCTATATAGATAGATTTAAGAGGATGCTCGACTTAACCCAAGGAACGTATATTCATTTGATGCTAAAGTCATTTAGCATGGCAAACTCCAAGAGATGTCTCATGTCGATGAGCTATGGAGTGTATCTCTCTTAATAGTCCCCACAGACTCTTGAAAAGAGAGGTTGCATGAGTGACAATCATGTATGCAATAAAATGTACGAGACCTGATATTGATTAGTCATAATATGGAGAAGTTCACTATGAGTCAATGAAAAACATCTTAAAGTGCTTAACCGGCACTAAGGATGTGATCATATTCATGGTGGGTCTAAATTAAAACTAGAGGGCTTAATGCACTCAAGTTTTTCGACGGACACAAGATGACGTAAAATCCACTTTAAGGTAAAGCGTTATCTTGAACAAAGGTGCGATGAATTGGAAAGGTTCCAAACAAAGAAAGAGTTGTTGGTTTAGCGATAAAGACAAAGTATATAGCTATAAATGAAGTCGCAAGTTGATTGTTTGGATTAAAAGTTCATTACGTAAACTAGGAATAGTTCCTAAGTCTCATCTTGGATCTAAACATGTGTTGTGGCACTTTCATTTGATTATTAGAATCATTGAAAGATGGAAAATCACTATAGAGATAGTGGACTCTCATGAACAACATTACATATCCATTAACTAAAGCTTATCCAACAAACAGGATAATCGTCACTTAGAGAAGAAGAGTATGAGATACCATGACGATTGGCTTTAGTGCAAGTGGGAGATTGAAAGTAATATGCACACAAGCCAATCATGTTTGATGATAAAGCATATACTTTGTAACAATTTTATTCATTTATTAATAAAAAGTATTAATTTATTAAAGGCTTTTAATTATCTACATGATCTTTGTTTTATAATATGTGATAAACCCATAGTTTTAAGCAATGCTTTTAGAATAATGATGATGATCATTCTAATGAGATCTAAATTCTTAGAAAGCTTAAAACTAAAATAGTTCCCAATCATTGGATTACTAAATTGGGGATTAGTGAATCCGGATAGATTGGTACATCGTTGCTTGCTCATTGGATGAGGATGATTGATCTCATGATCATTTGTGTGGAGACACTAAAGCAAGTATGTAGGTGCTTATTAGAGAATAAGTTCACCGAACGTGGCTCGCTAAGGAATACCTAATGGAGTTTTATTTGCTGTCAATAGGAATTCTCAGTAGTGATAGTAGTACAAGTAATCCTTGGACTTGAGATCGCCATAGTATCTTGTGTATGATAGTTATACTTTGACTTATTCCTTAAGACCCTTAGGGTATATCAAAGGGTATGCTTGGGTATAATAAGTTGTACATGGAGATAATGTATGATCAATAAAGAATCTACCACTTCTAATAAAAGAAGAGAAATGTCCTATGTGATTCGATAAATGACAACCCAAAGAGTCCTTGGCGGCGAAATGAAATTAGAAAGGAGTTTCTAATTTGCATTATTTGAGTTGTGCATTTAAGGATCGAAATACATATAATTAAATAAAATAAGACTTGACAAGAATTCCATGTCTTATATTTAATTGGGACATTGTATGGTGGAAGGATTGAATTGTACGGTAACTATTTACTCAAAGGTTCTTTAATGATTAATGTTGAAATCTATATTATCCGGAAAGTCGCCGATCGCTAGGGAGGCTTATCCTATTGTAGAATAAATATTATTTATTTAAATAAATTAATTGTTTAATTTATTTATTTAAATAAGATTAGAATTGTTCTAATTGATTTATTCACAACCGGTTTAATATGGAGAACCTAAAGGGTCACACCATAAAAGGAAGAATAATTATTTAAGAAGTTAATGGCATAATCGTAATAATATAGTTAAGTATATTTAATTTAATCTATGGTGATAGAATAAATTAAATAGCTTAATATTTATTATTTAATATTTTAGAAATATTAAATATTAATTAATAAGAGGAGTCTTATTAATATTATTACAATTATTATTATTTTAATTTCTAAAAGAGTTTAGGAATTAATTTAATATAAGTACTCTCATTTATTCCTAATTGGATTAGGAAGTTAAATTAATTAAAAGAGTTTAATTAATTATCCCTAATAAGATTAGGGAGCTTAATTAATTAAAAGAATTTAATTAATTAAATAAATCCCAATTCCTTAATTGTTAAGGTGGGTTGCCCACATCTATAAATAAGAGGAGTCTTATTATGGGTGGTGTGGTTGTTGACTTTTTAACAACATACGACATAATTCCAATTGTTGGGAGAGTACACCCTTTCTATAGAGATAGAAAAACTAGGGTTTAGCCAACCACCCTTTTTCTTGAATCATTATTATTCCTTGGTGGATCACCTCTAGAGGCCAAACATATGGGTGGCTAACGTTGATCAAAGGAAGGAACAAAACCCCGGTGGATTCAAGTTGAATGCGAAAGGATTTGGAGGTGAACTTGTACCTGAGGAAGCTCGATCTTCAAGGGTATGATTTTATTCTTTATCTTTTCGTTTAATTAATAATTGTGCATAAAGGGTGATCCGGGTATATGGTTTGTAAAATTTTAAACTCTGATTTTACTCGCTTCCGCTAATTTTTGCAATTTGATTGCGTTCAAGAATATTACAAACCTAACAACTATAACCTAGATACAAAACCAAAAACATATAATCAAACCACTGTCAGATCAAAGCCCATCAAGTTACTATCAGAATGTTCGGGGCACGTTTCTGGGATACCCAGATTTGCAAAGTTATGGTCGGTCAACGGGGTTTGACCACCCATAACTTGCAATATAGACACGATCTAAGCTTGATTCCAGATCCAAATCAAAGACCACATATCAAACTACATATCTAAAACATAAAACAACAAAAATCATGATCAGGAAAGAATCTAGAGCCACTGACATTTGTTGTCAGACCATAGATGTCATGGATCTAACACCTATCAACCCAAATCACTTAATAACACTATATTCAACATGTTTAACACAAAAAACTAACATCTAACACATCTAGCATGATCAAATTCTAGGTTAGGGTTTATACCTTCTATGAACAAGCTTTGATTCTTGGCTATTGATCTGTTAACGAAATTCGTGGGGCTTGATTTTGTGACTGATATACTTATAAATTTCGTGGGTTTGAGCTTGAGAGAGTTTGGTTGGGTATTCGAGAATAAAAGAGCTAATAATAGACACTTTTCTCTCTCTTGATATATATAAATATAACATGTAATGAAGTGGCTGATATATTTAGGCTGATAGCTGGAGATTTTAAGTCACATGTGTAATCTAGTTTGGTCACCAACTAAATATTTGGCAAGATACACAAGTTATCTTCAATTATATAAGAAGGGTAAAATAGTCAATTGGCTTGGGATTTTAATGGCACTAATGTAACTTGACAAACCCTTAGGGTTTGACCCTTAAGGTTTAACCCTAAGGTTTAGCACAAAAATTGTAGGATTTCTACTTAGGGTTTAAAATAGCAAAAATTAGTTTCTAAAAATGGAAAATTTGGGTTTGTTAATTAGTTAGGTTTTCTAATTACACAGACTTGAAAATTATGTTTAAATACTCACTAATTAACATTAAGCTTGCTTAATTAGTGATTAGGGTTCCTATTAAGCAAATTAGGGTTTCTAGTTTAGTAATTAGGATTTTTAATTACTAGTTAGGGTTTTCAAAAATTAGGGTTTCCCTAATTAACAATTATAATTTTAACACTTTTTATTAGTCACCTTAACACAATTTCTTATCTATCGTAAACTTCGGTTTGAGTTTTAAATTAGGGTTTATCCCATTAATATTAGGATTTTGTCATGTTACATTAAAACCGTTTCTACATTAACATTATACATATACATTACATATTTATATAGCCTTTGAAATATAATTAATATTATATTAATATTCTCATTCCTTAATCAAAATTCAAAATTAGGGTTTGGATTCCATATTCGATTTACCTTGCATATATAGCATTATTAATTAAGTTAAAATAACTAACTTAAATCATCTCGAACTAAAATTCATATAATATAATAATTATTATAATAATTCTAATAATCATTCCATATATTATCAAATAATATATAACATATTTTCATGGAAAATAATTAATAAATTTTTTATTACCAATTTAATTTATTGTAAGATTATAATTTATAATGATCATTAATTCTAAAATAAAATCATTTGTACTTATTCATGTAATAAATATATTTTTATTTATCACATAAATACATATACTTTGCCTTGCACTTATTCTCGCCTTTAAAATAATAATAATAAAAAATTATACGCAAAATTTCTGATTTAATTATATAGAAAATATCAGGTTATTACAGATTACTTATAACTATGGACATAGTTCGTGGTCTTATGACCTTCAAATGTATATATTTCAGAATTTTGATTATCATTAATAGATAATATTGTTGTTCAGTTCTATTGAGCCTATTATCTGGCAATTGTTGTAAAGTTTTAGTCAGTGTCATTTCAAGTGAGCCTTGTTTGCTCACTCTTGCTTATATAATTATTATAGCTGCAGTTGAGAAGGTCGATGTACCTAGGTGTTCTTAAGGTGTTATATAATTATTTCAAAGCCTTTGGCGATAGAAAGCGTCGCCTTAGGTGTTCTTGAGGCTCAAGAACATTCATACGCCAATTTCGAGTTAGCTAGTTTGACCAAGTTTAATTCGTAAATTGTAATGTTTCTGGGTATGTTATTAGTCAGATCTTGTAGTGCTAGTATAAGACTACATGATCCAACAACAATCTTGGCCAAACAGCATAACACTAAGGAGATCTAAGCCTTCAAAGTAGCTGTCAGAGTTGTTCTTCATTTTCTAGGTTACCCAGAAATGAAGAATAGTTCGACTAGCCTACTTTGGGCTTCCACTACTCACTACAAAAAAATGGGCCTTTAGCAATGATTTTTCGGGCAACGACTTTATAAGTCGTTGCTAAAAGTATATGTTTAGCAACGAAAGTTGTCCTTCGTTGCAAATTGTGTCAGGTTTTCACTTTTTGTAACGAAATTCACAAGTGTTGCAAAATTTCGTTGCTAATTCATTGGCGGGAAAAAATTTCGTTAGAAATTCGTTGCCAAATTTTCTGCCACTTGATTTCCCGTCATCGTGGGCAACAAAAGTTTTTTTGTTGCTAAAAAAGGGGACGATTTTTCAGGCAACGACTTTATAAGTCGTTGTTGCCTTTATAAGTCGTTGCTAAAAGTGTAACTTTAGCAACAAAACTTGTCCTTCGTTGCAGATTGTGTCAGGCTTTCACTTTTTGCAACGAAATTCATAAGTCGTTGCAAAATTTGGAAACAAAAATCGATAGAAATTCGTTGCAAAATTTCTAACCACTTGATTTCTCTTCATCGTGGGTAACGAAAGTTTTTTTGTTGCTTTATTTCGTTGCCTAATATGGACCACATTCATTGGCAACAATTTTTATTTTTGTTGCATATTTTAAACAACTTTTTGCAACGACTATTAAAATGTTGCCTTAAATTAAGATAATAGTACTAATAATAATAATAATAATAATAATAATAATAATAATAGTACTAAATTTTATAGAGTGAAATGTTCATATAAATATTTATAAATTTATCTCTAAATATTCATATAAATATTTATAAAAATATTCATATCTAAATTTTAGATTAAATATTTATAAATTTATAAATAAATATTTGTTTATAAATTTTAAAGATAAATTTATATGAATATTTGTTTATATATATATATATATATATATATATATCGTAATAGAATTTATATAATACAAAAAATATATAACATAAGAAGCAAAAATATCACAGCTAGGTTTTGAACCTAAGAGCTATGGGTTATTAAGTCATTATGCTACCATTGAGCCATTCTAATTTATTAGTTAACTAAACTAACGCCATAACTTGTAGTCTCCAATATTTTTAAATTTATTCTATCGATATATATATATATATATATATATATATATATATATATATATATATATACATACATACATACATACATACATACATACATACATATTTCTTTTCAAAATTTTTTGTCAAACTAAATAAAATATTAAACAAATCTCAACATTAAACTAAATATATATAAAGTAACTATGAATATATATATATATATATATATATATATATAAACAAATATTCATATAAATATTTATAAATTTATCTCTAAATATTCATATAAATATTTACAAAAATATTCATATCTAAAGTTTAGATGAAATATTTATAAATTTATAAATAAATATTTGTTTATAAATATTTGTCGCTAAAAAGTTGGCTAAAATATTATACAAAAAATAATGTTGTAGTGTATATAGCGTGAAATATTTATGGTGTATGGTTAAAAATTAAATTTATTTGTTATTGTTTTTACATATTACAAATATATTTTGAATGCATTAAATTGTTTTTTGTATTATAAAGCTATAAATATTCTATATTTTGTTTACCCTTTTTAAATACTTGAGAGAACAATATGTTGGATAACTTAAATTATACTCCTTCCTTTGATTGACATTTTAGGAGAAAGTATATATATAGATTGAAAAACTAATAAATGGTGGACTAAATTGGATAAAAAAAATTAATATTATTATTTTAAAATTCATTAAAAAAATAAAATATAAATAAATTAATATTTAGTGACAATACAATAAATAAGTCGATAATATTTTTTTGAAATCTACAAATGAAAAACACGTTCATTTTTCAGTTGAGTTACAGTGGAGTTTTATTTATATATATTTTTAGCAAGGTTAATAGATCTTCAATAAAATGTTAACATGATATTTGTTTTTTCTTTTAATATTTTCTTCATTTTAAACCTAGCTTAAATAGACAGAAAATGAAATACTATAATACAAATCCTAAATTTCAAATCAATCAATCTTAGGCTGGCAACACTCGTGAACAGAACATTTTAATTATTATTATTATTATTTTAATTATTATTATTATTATTTTAATTATTTAAAGTTTATTATTATTAATTCAACAATAATTATTATAATTTTAATTATTATTACAATTATTATTATTATTATTATAATTCCTAGTACAGTGGCCAAAAAGTGTATTATCTCATCTTCACATGCATAGAAACGATGCTAGGTGGTTTAAATATTAGTGTTACATAAATTCTAGCATGATAGGTAGTTGGTCCAGTGACTTTTGTTGGAATATAAGGTTTCTAGTTTGGAGAGATCTGGAGTTCAACACTCGTGAGCAACATTTTTTTTAAGAAAATTTTTAAGCCTGGCAAGCCCAACTCCACGTCAGAAAAAATAACAGGCCACGTCAACATTCCGTCCATTTTTTTGGACGAAAATTAAAAATAATGACCATTTTGTAATTTTTAAGAGTACAATTATTCGATTGTAACAAAAAAAGTTTTGGTAACCACAATAAAAATCAGACCCCAGTACAGTGACCAAAAAGTGTATTATCCCCTTTTTCAAAGTCTTGTGGTATAATAATTATATAATTAATTTTTCATCATATATTTTACATAAAGTAACAAAATTTAATTTCTAAACTTAATAATTTAATCATATGATTCGTGAGGTAGCAGACTTCTCTTCTTCTTTCTCTCTATAGTTTCTCTCTCTATAATTGCTCTTATGAATCTTATTGAATTGGTGAGAATGAAAGAAGAATGAGCTTCTATTTATAGAAAAATATAGTTTCGATAATTGCACGTTTTGTGGCTCGAAATATTTACAGTATAATACCTTCATCTTTTCCTTCATTTTTAATTTAGTCCTACAAGTATTATCAAACTTGTACCACCTCCGCTAATAGTATATCATGTGAATCAATAGTACAATCATGTGACTCAATAGTTCTATACATGTGAAAAAAAAATAATTACAGTATAGTACATTCATCTATACCTCCATTTTTAATTTAGTCATGCAAGTATTATCAATCTTGCACCACCTCCCTTAATAGTACATGTATGTGAATCAATAGTACACACATGTGAATAAATAGTTATAAGCATGTGAATTAATAGCAATTAATGTGACGCCCCCAAAATAGGTATACATCACCCATTCTGAGTCGCCAAATACATGGTACATAATTCAAATACAACTTACTTATACAACTGTCGTGTAAAATACGACAAAACAAAATCTGAGAGTTTTAATACGAACATTGTCTTCTAGACAATATCCACACTCAAATTCAATCTTATTACATTTATTATCTTTCTATTTCATAGAATAGTGAGGACTACTAATGCTATCATCTGGACCATCACTCCGTTCCCCGACTAGTTCCTGCTACGTTCTCATTTCCTGAAGAGAACAATGAAAGCTAAAGGGTGAGCTCAACTAGCCCAGTAAGAAATATTATGACTAAGATAATGCAGAATAAATTATCGTTAGCCTTCAACAGTGTTAAACTGATACAATATAACAAACATCTAGTTTAACTGAAGCGGAACAAGCAATCCGTTAGAAGAGTCAGGTAGAGAATAAAATCTACTATCTTCTATGATTTAAAAAGTTTATCATCAATTTTATCGTTGAGACTCAGCTTAATAAATAATCCACATCATCAAATCATCCCTGCACTACAGGCCAAGGATATTCATTTGTATCACGACCACAAATTATCCATCCACTACGGCCAAAGATAATCGTGTTTTCATCAACGGTCCTGATCATGCCATAAAATAATTCATCTTTGCACCCTTGGCCGAAGAGAATCCATAGCCATAATCATACCAAAAACTACCATCAATGCACTACGGGCCAATGAGGACTTTTTCCATATCATTTGTAATATTACGGTCATGATTATACCGAATAACCCCTGGTCATAATCATACCAAGTCCATCTATGCACTACAGGCCATAGATGACTTTCAACATAATATAAACATGAGGATGATGACAATGACATAATAATTCAATTAAACAAGTCCAAATTGTCAACATGATACTTCTTTGTAGAGTAAAATTCAAGAATGTTAAAAAGAATATTTCCATGAAAAGATACTAGATGAAGAGCAAATATCAAGGATATTTCACTAATTTCATGGAGTATAGAAACTAAAACTTTAACCAACTAAGTATAATAGAATATATAAAACTGCAATGGATTTTCACCCGCTATGCGGTAATCCACGTAGACGGATCATTTCCACAATTTAATAAGAAATGAATATGAAGGGTCATTCACCATGCATGTGATAATCCACATAGACAGGTTATTCAAACAGAATAATAAAGAATGGAATAACAGAAGAATTCACCATACATGCGATAGACACATGCAGACGGAGTTATTCCAATGAATAATAATAAAAATGGATTCAGTCACGCGTAAACGCACGCACAGTGATATATTCAAATGTAATAATAAATAATAGAATAACAAAAGACTTCACCAGCATGCATTAGATCAAGATGTACCAAAGTTATTCCAACAAAGATCATAAAGAATGGAATAATAGAAGAATTTCACCATGTATGCGGTACTTTGCATAAAGCAAAAAGTTATTCCAACATAATAATAAAAATGGAATAATGAAGAATTTCACCATGTATGCGATTACTTAGCATAAAGCGAGTTATTCCACATAATAATAAAGAATGGAATAATAGAAGAATTTCACCATGTATGCGGTACTTCGCATAGGCAGGTTATTCCAACATAATAATAAAGAATGGAATAACAGAAGTTCTCTTCATGAATACGAAAGAAATAACACCCCTTACGAGTACAATAAATAATATCCCTTACGAGTACAACAAATAATATCCCTTACCTTAAAAAGAAGAGTATTTCGACGGGTAGGGCAGAAATATACTTGAAGAAAACTTGCACTATCTTCTACGCTCAAAGCTTTCTTAAACTCTAAAGAAATACGCTCGATATTACAGAAGAAGAACTCTCGCTATAGTTTCTCTCTTTAGAGTTTCAGTGAATTCGTAAAAAATAATGAATGAGTGAGATTCTATATATAGGAGAATGGATTGAATAGCAACCAATTCATGAACGGTCCAGATTGATTTACTTTTAATCGGATGGTCCATATTGATTTAATAAAATATTCTAATAAAAAAAATCTTTTAAATAAAATATAATTTATTCTATTTATAATCTAATAAAATGAATAACTTTATAAAAGTATTATGTTTTATATAAAAAGATTTTACTATGCAAAACACTATGCAGGCAATATGCAACACTATGCATAATAAAATATAATATATTCTATTTATAATCTAATAAAATAAATAACTTTATAAAAGTATTCTATTTTATATAAAAATATTTTACTATGCAAAATACTATGCATAATAGAATATAATATATTCTATTTATAGTCTAATAAAATAAATAACTTTATAAAAGTATTCTATTTTATATAAAATGCTTTTCTGTTTTATTACAATAATAATACTAATAAAACAAAACTAATCACCATTATTATAATTCACAATATTAATCGACCAGATTGTTCCCAGGAAAGAGAGGACTTTTTAATAAGGATTTCTCTCTACTGGAGCACAATTAGGTGACCAAATCTCTCCTTGGCAGAACTTCTAGACATCGTTAATATTGCAAATAATAATATTAATAACTTTGTCGTCTCAATTATTGATTTAATAATATATAAAATATTGACAATAATTGAATCAAATAACATGAGATACTATGCAGCAATTACTGTAGCAATAATTGAACAAAACTGAGTGACTTCTCACGTAAGCATCAATAATAAATACCGTGTGCTACTATACAATCACGCCAGACATTCTTTGTACTTTTACTAACAGAGTAGTTCAACGCTTTTAACGCTAAAACTTCCGCCAGTTATTTTCATAAAAATATTTTTGTCGTTTTTTCAATCCGGCTAATAATTCCGCTTCTTGGGTCCACCAATGATTGTGCCGTCGATTTGATATTCCCCGACCAATCGAATATATTATCGTTGGTGGCATACTTTTCAAAATTTATAAATACAACCTACAGCTATAACACTATCTCAAATCCACACCATAATATTCAAAAAAAATATTTCGAGAAAATTAAATCTTTATTAATAAAATCTGGGGTCTCTTAATTAATTGCTCATTTATCCGATTAATTACCCGATTGGTCAATATAACTTCCAGACATCAATTATTATCAAAATAAATATCGATTTCCACTAATACTAATAATCCCAACACAATGAAACTATCAATTTCATCTTTAATCTACACGAACTTATTCATCATTAATATTATAACTCACAATATTTAACAACCAGGTCGTTCCTAGGAAAGAGGGGGCTTTCCGATAAGGATTTCTTCCTATTGGCGCGCAATTAGATTATCTAACCCCTCCTTGACAGAACTTCTATACATTGTCAATATTACAAATAATAATATGAAAAACTTTGTCGTCTCAATTATTGATTTAATAATATAACATATTATGCAGATGATATTGTGACAATAATTGAATCAATAATATGAGAGATATGATGCAGTAATTACTGTAGCAATAATTGAGTATAACTGAGTGACTTCTTACGTAAGCATTAATAATCAATACCGTGTGCTACTATGTAACCACGCGTATTACAGTACTTTTACTACTGGGTAGTTCAACAGTTTTAACGATAACTTTCGTCGTTATTTTTATAAAATGATAATTCTGTCGTTTTCTAACTATGACAATACTTCCATTGTGGGGTCCACCAATGATTGTGTCGTCGTACGAATATTCTCTGTTAAAACGAATATTCCCCGACCAATCAAATATTATATAACAACTTGCTTACTTTTCGAAATTTATAAATAATACTCACAACTATAACATTATAACCAACTCACACCTTAATATTCAAAAATGATATTTATAGAAAAATTCATCTTTATTTATAAAAGTTGGGGTTTGACTTTAAATGATTTGCCACGTAAACCGATGACTTGTGAAAAAAAAGCTTATGTGTCGAGAATTATCCTATGTGGCCTTGATTAAGTGGATTTAGAGGGAAAAAATTATGGAGAAAATAAAAGAATTATTTTAAAGTATAATATAAATTAGAAAAGTTGGCCAAAAAAAAAGAAAATAAATAAAAAATATATATTTAATTAATTTTGTAATTAATATCAAATAAATTTTATTTAATTCTTTACAAATATAATAATATAAATTAGAAAAGTTAGCCAAAAAAGAAGAAAATAAATGAAAAATATCTTTAATTATTTTTGTAATTAATAGCAAATTAATTTTTGTTTAATTATTTACAAATATAATAATATAAATTAGAAAAGTTTGCCAAAAAATAAGAAAATAAATGAAAAATATATTTAGTTATTTTTAATTAATATCAAATTATTTTTTGTTTAATTATTTACAAATATAATAATATAAATTAGAAAACTTTGCAAAAAAATAAGAAAATAATTGAAAAATATATTTAATTTTTTAATTAATATCAAATTAATTTTTGTTCAATTATTTACAAATATAATAATATAAATTAGAAAAGTTGGTCAAAGAAATTAAAAATAAATGAAAAATATATTTAATTTTTTTTAATAAATTTCAAATGAATTTTTATTTAATTCTTTACCAATATAATAATATAAATTAAAAAGTTGGTAAAAAAAAAAAAATATATATATATATATATATATATATATATATATTTAATAAATATCAAATAAATTTTTATTTAATTCTTTACCAATATAATAATATAAATTAAAAACACATAATTTTCCAAATTCACATAATTTCATCTGAATTTTCTCTAGATCTATTTATCGACATCATCATCTATTATCTCAAATCCCTCAACTCTAAAAAACCTAAACTCGATTTTCGATCTGAAGGATCTTGCCTCTTCTCGCTTGGACTCGATCAAGCGCCAATTGGATCGCTCACACTCGGAGATTCTCAAGGACATTGAGGCTTTTCAATCTCGTCTCCATAAATGATTTATGGTCTCTATAACTCTTTGTTAATATAATTGTATATGCTTCTGTGTGCGCGCAGATAGTTTGATTCTGAATTCCAACATATAATCTTTATCAAATCACTTTTCCTTGTAGAATCAGAATTGTGCAAGGATGTGATGAGATCTGTATTTTATCAACTCTGTAGAAGCAGAATTAGTAACAAAATTTGAAGTATTTCGAGTGTTAAGACTAGAAATCATTTTGTTGAGTTGATATAGTTTGAAAGGAAGGTTGCTTTAATTGTAGCTCTAGATGAGCTGTACAATCAGTTAAATAACGATTATTTTAATTTCAATATTTTGCTTCTAACACCTTAGGTGATTTGTGACGCCCCCAAAACAGGTATACATCACCCATTCTGAGTCGCCAAATACATGGTATAGAATTCAAATATAACTTAATTATACAACTGTCGTGTAAAATACGATAAAACAAAATCTTAGAGTTTTAATACGAACATTGTCTTCTAGACAATATACACACTCAAATTCAATCTTATTACATTTATTATCACACTATTTCATAGAATAGTGAGGACTACTAATGCTATCATCTGGACCGTCACTCCGTTCCCCGACTAGTCCCTGCTACGTTCTCATTTCCTAAAGAGAACAATGAAAGCAAAAGGGTGAGCTCAACTAGCCCAATAAGAAATATTATGACAAAGATAATGCAGAATAAATTATCATTAGCCTTCAACAGTGTTAAACTGATACAATATAACAAACATAAAGTTTAACTGCAGCGGAACAAGGAATCCATTAAAAGAGTCAAGTAGAGAATAAAATCTACCATCTTCTATGATTTAAAAGGTTTTTAATCATTTTTATCGTTGAGACTCAGCTCAATAAATAATCCACATCATCAAATCATTCCTGCACTACAGGCCAAGGATATTCTTTAGTATCACGACCACGAATTATCCATGCAATACGGGCCAAAGATAATCGTGTTTTCATCAACGGTCCTGATCATACCATAAAATAATTCATCTTTGCACCCTTGACCGAAGAGAATTCACAGCCATAATCATACTAAAAACTGTTCATCAATGCATTACGGGCCAATGATGACTTTTTCCATATCATTTGTAACATTACGGTCATGATTATACTGAATAATCCCTGGTTATAATCATAACAAGTTCATCTATGCACTACAGACCACAGATGACTTTCAACATAATATAAACATGGGGATGATGACAATGACATAATAATTCAATAAAACAAGTTCAAGAATTAATTTATCCAGAAACCAATAACATCCAAATTGTCAACATGATACTTCTTTGTAGAGTAAAATTCAAGAATGCTCAGAAGAATATTTCCATGAAAAGATACTGGATGAAGCGCAAATATCAAGGATATTCCACTAATTTCGTGGAGTATAGAAGCTAGAGCGTTAACCAACTAAGTATAATAGAATATATGAAAATGCAAATAGATTTTCACTGCCATGCGGTAATCCACTTAGACAGATCATTTCCACAATTTAATAAGGAATGAAAACATAGGATCATTCACCATACATATGATAATCCACATAGACAGGCTATTCGAATAGAATAATAAAGAATGGAATAACAAAATAAATCACCATGCATGCGATAGACCGCACAGACATGTTATTCCAACAGAATAATAAATAATGGAACCAGGTCATGCGTAAATACATAAACAGGATATTCCAACAGAATAATAAATAATGGAACTAGGTTAAGCGTAAAGCACAGACAGGATGTTCCAACAGAATGATAAATAATTGAACCAGGTCATGCGTAAATAATGGAACCAGGTCATGCGTAAAGCACAAACAGGATGTTCCAACAGAATGATAAATAATGGAATAATAGAAGAATTTCACCATGTATGCAGTACTTCGCATAAACAAGTTATTCCAACATAATAATAAGGAATGGAATAACAGATGAATTTCACCATGTATGCGGTACTTCGCATAAACAGGTTATTCCAACATAATAATGAAGAATGGAATAACAGCTCTTACGAGTATTGAAAGAAAATAATTCTCTTCATGAATACGAAAGAATAATACCCCTTACGAGTACAATAAATAATATCCATTACCTTAAAAAGAAGAGTATTCCGACGGGTAGGGCGGGAATATACTTGAAGAAAACTTGCACTATCTTCTACGCTCAAAGCTTTCTTAAACTCTAAAGAAATACGCTCGAGATTACAGAAGAAGAACTCTCTCTATAGTTTCTCTCTTTAGAGTTTCAGTGAATTCGTAAGAAATAATGAAGGAATGAGCTTCTATTTATAGGAGAATGGACTGAATAGTAACTAATTCATGAACGGTCCAGATTGATTTACTTTTAATCGGATGGTCCATATTGATTTAATAAAATATTCTAATAAAAAAAAATCTTTTAAATAAAATATAATATATTCTATTTATAATCTAATAAAACGAATAACTTTATAAAAGTATTTTGTTTTATATAAAAAGATGTTACTATGCAAAACACTATGCAGGCACTATGCAACACTATGCATAATAAAATATAATATATTCTATTTATAATCTAATAAAACAAATAACTTTATAAAAGTATTCTGTTTTATATAAAAAGATTTTACTATGCAAAACACTATGCATAATAGAATATAATATATTCTATTTATAGTCTAATAAAACAAATAACTTTATAAAAGTATTCTATTTTATATAAAAAGCTTTTCTTTTTTATTACAACAATAATACTAATAAAACAAACCTTATCATCATTATTATAATTCACAATATTAATCGACCAGGTTGTTCCCTGGAAAAAGGGGGCTTTCCAACAAGGATTTCTCTGTATTGGCGCACAATTAGGTGACCAAACCTCTCCTTGGCAGAACTTTAGACATCTTTAATATTGCAAATAATAGTATTAATAACTTTGTTATCTCAATTAATGATTTAATAATATATAAAATATTGACAATAATTGAATCAAATAACGTGAGATACTATCAAAGAATTATCAGAGTAATAATTGAACAAAACTGAGTGACTTCTCACGTAAGCATCAATAATCAATACTGTGTTCTACTATGCAACCACGCATATTACTGTACTTTTACTACCGAGTAGTTCAATAGTTTTAACAGTAAAACTTCCGCCATTATTTTCATAAAAATATTTTTGTCGCTTTTCTCAATCCGGCAATAATTCCATTCATGAGTCCACTAATGATTGTCTTGGTCGCATTTGGATATTCCCCGACCAATCGAATATCATACAACAACTTGCATACTTTTCAAAATTTATAAATACTACCCACAACTATAACACTATCTCAAATCCACACCTTAATATTCAAAAAAAAAATTCTTGAAAATTAAATCTTTATTCATAAAATCTGGGGTCTCACAATCTTCACTCCTTATGAAATTTCGCCCTCGAAATTTACGTACGTACCTAGTATGCCGAAGAGGTGAGAATACCTTGACTTCATTTCAGATTCTAACTCTTGAGGTATAACCTTCGAGTGTTCAATATGATCCTTCTTATCCAAGATTTTAACTCGTATCTCCTTATACGTTAAATCTTCTGCTATCTCGTCCGGTTCTAAATTAATAATGTGGTTCGGGTCGTCCACATATTTACGTAACATCGATACGTTAAAAACGTTATGAACATGCAACATACTTGGCGGTAAAACGAGTCTATAGGCCACAGTTCCTACTCGATCGAGGATTTCAAATGGGCCAATTAAATTAAGGGTTGAGATTTCTTCTCTTCGTCGATTCTTGCATCTAGAATAACGCCCTCTTGAACCTTCTTCTTCACATTCATCAGCTCCGGTTGTGTAGCTTGAGCAACTTTAACTTTATCGATTAAAGTCGATTCTACTCGTATATTCTTTATCTTCACGTGGGTTCGTATATTCGCACGTGTAACCGCATACGATCTTCTACTCAACGCGTTAGCTACCATGTTCGCTTTTTCTACGATGGTATTGAATGGTACGATCGTAATCTTCAAAAGCTCGAGTCAATGTCTTTGGCGCATATTACGTTCATTTTAGTTGAAGAAATGTTTGAGGGTTTAAGAAATGGGTTTTGTACTGGGGCCAATACAAAATTTGATTTCACGCTCTGGGGTAGGCCAAGAAGTCTTCAAGAATACGTCAAGAAATTTATTAACGATAGAAATATCATTCAAAACTGTGACTCTCATCCAAGACTTTGATAGTACGTCACATTGATACCTATCAACTTGCCATCGTCATTCACGACATTGCCTACAGAAAGTCTAGCTTCGGTGTATTCCACAAAAGGAAGTCAACAATGAAAGGATCGGGGCTCTTTACTTATGGCTTGATATGACAATGATTGACTTTAGTGGTTTGGTTGCTTGAATTCGCATAACAGGTTGGTTAGGAATATGAAAGCTAACAACCTTGCAAAAAGCATGATAAGTAGTTAACCAATCAATTCATAAAATCACATTAAAGGCAAGTATTTTCAAAGAGATAAGATCGACAGGTAACGTGA